>JAYKKM010000453.1:0-105683 GCA_035772405.1 Chrysogorgia sp. JL179-B06 | reverse complement strand
CATCCTTGTTGTCGCTATCTTCGTCATCATCTTTGTCGTCGTTATCCTTGTTGTCGCTATCTTCGTCATCATCTTTGTCGTCGTCATCCTTGTTGTCGCTATCTTCGTCATCATCTTTGTCGTCGTCATCCGTGTTGTCGCTATCTTCGTCATCATCTTTGTCGTCGTTATCCTTGTTGTCGCTATCTTCGTCATCATCTTTGTCGTCGTCATCCTTGTTGTCGCTATCTTCGTCATCATCTTTGTCGTCGTTATCCTTGTTGTCGCTATCTTCGTCATCATCTTTGTCGTCGTCATCCTTGTTGTCGCTATCTTCGTCATCATCTTTGTCGTCGTCATCCTTGTTGTCGCTATCATCTTCGTCATCATCTTTGTCGTCGTCATCATCCTTGTTGTCGCTATATTCGTCATCATCTTTGTCATCATCTTTGTCGTCGTTATCCTCGTTGTCGCTATCTTCGTCATCATCTTTGTCGTCGTCATCCTTGTTGTCGCTATCTTCGTCATCATCTTTGTCGTCGTATCATCCTTGTTGTCGCTATCTTCGTCATCATCTTTGTCGTCGTCATCCTTGTTGTCGCTATCTTCGTCATCATCTTTGTCGTCGTTATCCTTGTTGTCGCTATCTTCGTCATCATCTTTGTCGTCGTCATCCTTGTTGTCGCTATCTTCGTCATCATCTTTGTCGTCGTCATCCTTGTTGTCGCTATCTTCGTCATCATCTTTGTCGTCGTCATCCTTGTTGTCGCTATCTTCGTCATCATCTTTGTCGTCGTCATCCTTGTTGTCGCTATCTTCGTCATCATCATCTTTGTCGTCGTCATCCTTGTTGTCGCTATCTTCGTCATCATCTTTGTCGTCGTCATCCTTGTTGTCGCTATCTTCGTCATCATCTTTGTCGTCATCCTTGTTGTCGCTATCTTCGTCATCTTTGTCGTCGTCATCCTCGTTGTCGCTATCTTCGTCATCATCTTTGTCGTCGTCATCCTTGTTGTCGCTATCTTCGTCATCATCTTTGTCGTCGTGATCCTTGTTGTCGCTATCTTCGTCATCATCGTTGTCGTCGTCATCCAAGTTGTCGCTATCTTCGTCATCATCTTTGTCGTCGTCATCCTCGTTGTCGCTATCTTCGTCATCATCTTCGTCATCATCTTTGTCGTCATCATCCTTGTTGTCGCTATCTTCGTCATCATCTTTGTCGTCGTCATCCTTGTCGCTATCTTCGTCATCATCTTTGTCGTCGTCATCCTTGTTGTCGCTATCTTCGTCATCATCTTTGTCGTCGTCATCCTTGTTGTCGCTATCTTCGTCATCATCTTTGTCGTCGTCATCCTTGTTGTCGCTATCTTCGTCATCATCTTTGTCGTCGTCATCCTTGTTGTCGCTATCTTCGTCATCATCTTTGTCGTCGTCATCCTTGTTGTCGCTATCTTCGTCATCATCTTTGTCGTCGTCATCCTTGTTGTCGCTATCTTCGTCATCATCTTTGTCGTCGTCATCCTTGTTGTCGCTATCTTCGTCATCATCTTTGTCGTCGTCATCCTTGTTGTCGCTATCTTCGTCATCATCTTTGTCGTCGTCATCCTTGTTGTCGCTATCTTCGTCATCATCTTTGTCGTCGTCATCCTTGTTGTCGCTATCTTCGTCATCATCTTTGTCGTCGTCATCCTTGTTGTCGCTATCTTCGTCATCATCTTTGTCGTCGTCATCCTTGTTGTCGCTATCTTCGTCATCATCTTTGTCGTCGTCATCCTTGTTGTCGCTATCTTCGTCATCATCTTTGTCGTCGTCATCCTTGTTGTCGCTATCTTCGTCATCATCTTTGTCGTCGTCATCCTTGTTGTCGCTATCTTCGTCATCATCTTTGTCGTCGTCATCCTTGTTGTCGCTATCTTCGTCATCATCTTTGTCGTCGTCATCCTTGTTGTCGCTATCTTCGTCATCATCTTTGTCGTCGTCATCCTTGTTGTCGCTATCTTCGTCATCATCTTTGTCGTCGTCATCCTTGTTGTCGCTATCTTCGTCATCATCTTTGTCGTCGTCATCCTTGTTGTCGCTATCTTCGTCATCATCTTTGTCGTCGTCATCGTTGTCGCTATCTTCGTCATCATCTTTGTCGTCGTCATCCTTGTTGTCGCTATCTTCGTCATCATCTTTGTCGTCGTCATCCTTGTTGTCGCTATCTTCGTCATCATCTTTGTCGTCGTCATCCTTGTTGTCGCTATCTTCGTCATCATCTTTGTCGTCGTCATCCTTGTTGTCGCTATCTTCGTCATCATCTTTGTCGTCGTCATCCTTGTTGTCGCTATCTTCGTCATCATCTTTGTCGTCGTCATCCTTGTTGTCGCTATCTTCGTCATCATCTTTGTCGTCGTCATCCTTGTTGTCGCTATCTTCGTCATCATCTTTGTCGTCGTCATCCTTGTTGTCGCTATCTTCGTCATCATCTTTGTCGTCGTCATCCTTGTTGTCGCTATCTTCGTCATCATCTTTGTCGTCGTCATCCTTGTTGTCGCTATCTTCGTCATCATCTTTGTCGTCGTCATCCTTGTTGTCGCTATCTTCGTCATCATCTTTGTCGTCGTCATCCTTGTTGTCGCTATCTTCGTCATCATCTTTGTCGTCGTCATCCTTGTTGTCGCTATCTTCGTCATCATCTTTGTCGTCGTCATCCTTGTTGTCGCTATCTTCGTCATCATCTTTGTCGTCGTCATCCTTGTTGTCGCTATCTTCGTCATCATCTTTGTCGTGTCATCCTTGTTGTCGCTATCTTCGTCATCATCTTTGTCGTCGTCATCCTTGTTGTCGCTATCTTCGTCATCATCTTTGTCGTCGTCATCCTTGTTGTCGCTATCTTCGTCATCATCTTTGTCGTCGTCATCCTTGTTGTCGCTATCTTCGTCATCATCTTTGTCGTCGTCATCCTTGTTGTCGCTATCTTCGTCATCATCTTTGTCGTCGTCATCCTTGTTGTCGCTATCTTCGTCATCATCTTTGTCGTCGTCATCCTTGTTGTCGCTATCTTCGTCATCATCTTTGTCGTCGTTATCCTTGTTGTCGCTATCTTCGTCATCATCTTTGTCGTCGTCATCCTTGTTGTCGCTATCTTCGTCATCATCTTTGTCGTCGTCATCCTTGTTGTCGCTATCTTCGTCATCATCTTTGTCGTCGTCATCCTTGTTGTCGCTATCTTCGTCATCATCTTTGTCGTCGTCATCCTTGTTGTCGCTATCTTCGTCATCATCTTTGTCGTCGTCATCCTTGTTGTCGCTATCTTCGTCATCATCTTTGTCGTCGTCATCCTTGTTGTCGCTATCTTCGTCATCATCTTTGTCGTCGTCATCCTTGTTGTCGCTATCTTCGTCATCATCTTTGTCGTCGTCATCCTTGTTGTCGCTATCTTCGTCATCATCTTTGTCGTCGTCATCCTTGTTGTCGCTATCTTCGTCATCATCTTTGTCGTCGTCATCCTTGTTGTCGCTATCTTCGTCATCATCTTTGTCGTCGTCATCCTTGTTGTCGCTATCTTCGTCATCATCTTTGTCGTCGTCATCCTTGTTGTCGCTATCTTCGTCATCATCTTTGTCGTCGTCATCCTTGTTGTCGCTATCTTCGTCATCATCTTTGTCGTCGTCATCCTTGTTGTCGCTATCTTCGTCATCATCTTTGTCGTCGTCATCCTTGTTGTCGCTATCTTCGTCATCATCTTTGTCGTCGTTATCCTTGTTGTCGCTATCTTCGTCATCATCTTTGTCGTCGTCATCCTTGTTGTCGCTATCTTCGTCATCATCTTTGTCGTCGTCATCCTTGTTGTCGCTATCTTCGTCATCATCTTTGTCGTCGTCATCCTTGTTTGTCGCTATCTTCGTCATCATCTTTGTCGTCGTCATCCTTGTTGTCGCTATCTTCGTCATCATCTTTGTCGTCGTCATCCTTGTTGTCGCTATCTTCGTCATCATCTTTGTCGTCGTCATCCTTGTTGTCGCTATCTTCGTCATCATCTTTGTCGTCGTCATCCTTGTTGTCGCTATCTTCGTCATCATCTTTGTCGTCGTCATCCTTGTTGTCGCTATCTTCGTCATCATCTTTGTCGTCGTCATCCTTGTTGTCGCTATCTTCGTCATCATCTTTGTCGTCGTCATCCTTGTTGTCGCTATCTTCGTCATCATCTTTGTCGTCGTCATCCTTGTTGTCGCTATCTTCGTCATCATCTTTGTCGTCGTCATCCTTGTTGTCGCTATCTTCGTCATCATCTTTGTCGTCGTCATCCTTGTTGTCGCTATCTTCGTCATCATCTTTGTCGTCGTCATCCTTGTTGTCGCTATCTTCGTCATCATCTTTGTCGTCGTTATCCTTGTTGTCGCTATCTTCGTCATCATCTTTGTCGTCGTCATCCTTGTTGTCGCTATCTTCGTCATCATCTTTGTCGTCGTCATCCTTGTTGTCGCTATCTTCGTCATCATCTTTGTCGTCGTCATCCTTGTTGTCGCTATCTTCGTCATCATCTTTGTCGTCGTCATCCTTGTTGTCGCTATCTTCGTCATCATCTTTGTCGTCGTCATCCTTGTTGTCGCTATCTTCGTCATCATCTTTGTCGTCGTCATCCTTGTTGTCGCTATCTTCGTCATCATCTTTGTCGTCGTCATCCTTGTTGTCGCTATCTTCGTCATCATCTTTGTCGTCGTCATCCTTGTTGTCGCTATCTTCGTCATCATCTTTGTCGTCGTCATCCTTGTTGTCGCTATCTTCGTCATCATCTTTGTCGTCGTCATCCTTGTTGTCGCTATCTTCGTCATCATCTTTGTCGTCGTCATCCTTGTTGTCGCTATCTTCGTCATCATCTTTGTCGTCGTCATCCTTGTTGTCGCTATCTTCGTCATCATCTTTGTCGTCGTCATCCTTGTTGTCGCTATCTTCGTCATCATCTTTGTCGTCGTCATCCTTGTCGCTATCTTCGTCATCATCTTTGTCGTCGTCATCCTTGTTGTCGCTATCTTCGTCATCATCTTTGTCGTCGTCATCCTTGTTGTCGCTATCTTCGTCATCATCTTTGTCGTCGTCATCCTTGTTGTCGCTATCTTCGTCATCATCTTTGTCGTCGTCATCCTTGTTGTCGCTATCTTCGTCATCATCTTTGTCGTCGTCATCCTCGTTGTCGCTATCTTCGTCATCATCTTTGTCGTCGTCATCCTTGTTGTCGCTATCTTCGTCATCATCTTTGTCGTCGTCATCCTTGTTGTCGCTATCTTCGTCATCATCTTTGTCGTCGTCATCCTTGTTGTCGCTATCTTCGTCATCATCTTTGTCGTCGTCATCCTTGTTGTCGCTATCTTCGTCATCATCTTTGTCGTCGTCATCCTTGTTGTCGCTATCTTCGTCATCATCTTTGTCGTCGTCATCCTTGTTGTCGCTATCTTCGTCATCATCTTTGTCGTCGTCATCCTTGTTGTCGCTATCTTCGTCATCATCTTTGTCGTCGTCATCCTTGTTGTCGCTATCTTCGTCATCATCTTTGTCGTCGTTATCCTTGTTGTCGCTATCTTCGTCATCATCTTTGTCGTCGTTATCCTTGTTGTCGCTATCTTCGTCATCATCTTTGTCGTCGTCATCCTTGTTGTCGCTATCTTCGTCATCATCTTTGTCGTCGTCATCCTTGTTGTCGCTATCTTCGTCATCATCTTTGTCGTCGTCATCCTTGTTGTCGCTATCTTCGTCATCATCTTTGTCGTCGTCATCCTTGTTGTCGCTATCTTCGTCATCATCTTTGTCGTCGTCATCCTTGTTGTCGCTATCTTCGTCATCATCTTTGTCGTCGTCATCCTTGTTGTCGCTATCTTCGTCATCATCTTTGTCGTCGTCATCCTTGTTGTCGCTATCTTCGTCATCATCTTTGTCGTCGTCATCCTTGTTGTCGCTATCTTCGTCATCATCTTTGTCGTCGTCATCCTTGTTGTCGCTATCTTCGTCATCATCTTTGTCGTCGTCATCCTTGTTGTCGCTATCTTCGTCATCATCTTTGTCGTCGTCATCCTTGTTGTCGCTATCTTCGTCATCATCTTTGTCGTCGTCATCCTTGTTGTCGCTATCTTCGTCATCATCTTTGTCGTCGTCATCCTTGTTGTCGCTATCTTCGTCATCATCTTTGTCGTCGTCATCCTTGTTGTCGCTATCTTCGTCATCATCTTTGTCGTCGTCATCCTTGTTGTCGCTATCTTCGTCATCATCTTTGTCGTCGTCATCCTTGTTGTCGCTATCTTCGTCATCATCTTTGTCGTCGTCATCCTTGTTGTCGCTATCTTCGTCATCATCTTTGTCGTCGTCATCCTCGTTGTCGCTATCTTCGTCATCATCTTTGTCGTCGTTATCCTTGTTGTCGCTATCTTCGTCATCATCTTTGTCGTCGTTATCCTTGTTGTCGCTATCTTCGTCATCATCTTTGTCGTCGTCATCCTTGTTGTCGCTATCTTCGTCATCATCTTTGTCGTCGTCATCCTTGTTGTCGCTATCTTCGTCATCATCTTTGTCGTCGTCATCCTTGTTGTCGCTATCTTCGTCATCATCTTTGTCGTCGTCATCCTCGTTGTCGCTATCTTCGTCATCATCTTTGTCGTCGTCATCCTTGTTGTCGCTATCTTCGTCATCATCTTTGTCGTCGTTATCCTTGTTGTCGCTATCTTCGTCATCATCTTTGTCGTCGTCATCCTTGTTGTCGCTATCTTCGTCATCATCTTTGTCGTCGTTATCCTTGTTGTCGCTATCTTCGTCATCATCTTTGTCGTCGTTATCCTCGTTGTCGCTATCTTCGTCATCATCTTTGTCGTCGTTATCCTCGTTGTCGCTATCTTCGTCATCATCTTTGTCGTCGTTATCCTCGTTGTCGCTATCTTCGTCATCATCTTTGTCGTCGTTATCCTTGTTGTCGCTATCTTCGTCATCATCTTTGTCGTCGTCATCCTTGTTGTCGCTATCTTCGTCATCATCTTTGTCGTCGTTATCCTTGTTGTCGCTATCTTCGTCATCATCTTTGTCGTCGTCATCCTTGTTGTCGCTATCTTCGTCATCATCTTTGTCGTCGTTATCCTCGTTGTCGCTATCTTCGTCATCATCTTTGTCGTCGTTATCCTCGTTGTCGCTATCTTCGTCATCATCTTTGTCGTCGTTATCCTCGTTGTCGCTATCTTCGTCATCATCTTTGTCGTCGTCATCCTTGTTGTCGCTATCTTCGTCATCATCTTTGTCGTCGTCATCCTTGTTGTCGCTATCTTCGTCATCATCTTTGTCGTCGTTATCCTCGTTGTCCCTATCTTCGTCATCATCTTTGTCGTCGTCATCCTTGTTGTCGCTATCTTCGTCATCATCTTTGTCGTCGTTATCCTTGTTGTCGCTATCTTCGTCATCATCTTTGTCGTCGTCATCCTTGTTGTCGCTATCTTCGTCATCATCTTTGTCGTCGTCATCCTTGTTGTCGCATCTTCGTCATCATCTTTGTCGTCGTCATCCTTGTTGTCGCTATCTTCGTCATCATCTTTGTCGTCGTCATCCTTGTCGCTATCTTCGTCATCATCTTTGTCGTCGTCATCCTTGTTGTCGCTATCTTCGTCATCATCTTTGTCGTCGTCATCCTTGTTGTCGCTATTTTCGTCATCATCTTTGTCGTCGTCATCCTTGTCGCTATTTTTGTCATCATCTTTGTCGTCGTCATCCTTGTTGTCGCTATCTTCGTCATCATCTTTGTCGTCGTCATCCTCGTTGTCGCTATCTTCGTCATCATCTTTGTCGTCGTCATCCTTGTTGTCGCTATCTTCCTCATCATCTTTGTCGTCGTTATCCTTGTTGTCGCTATCTTCGTCATCATCTTTGTCGTCGTCATCCTTGTTGTCGCTATCTTCGTCATCATCTTTGTCGTCGTCATCCTTGTTGTCGCATCTTCGTCATCATCTTTGTCGTCGTCATCCTTGTTGTCGCTATTGTCGTCATCATCTTTGTCGTCGTCATCCTTGTCGCTATCTTCGTCATCATCTTTGTCGTCGTCATCCTTGTTGTCGCATCTTCGTCATCATCTTTGTCGTCGTCATCCTTGTTGTCGCTATTGTCGTCATCATCTTTGTCGTCGTCATCCTTGTTGTCGCTATCTTCGTCATCATCTTTGTCGTCGTCATCCTTGTTGTCGCTATCTTCGTCATCATCTTTGTCGTCGTCATCCTTGTTGTCGCTATTTTCGTCATCATCTTTGTCATCGTCATCCTTGTTGTCGCTATCTTCGTCATCATCTTTGTCGTCATCATCCTTGTTGTCGCTATCTTCGTCATCATCTTTGTCGTCGTTATCCTCGTTGTCGCTATCTTCGTCATCATCTTTGTCGTCGTCATCCTTGTTGTCGCTATCTTCGTCATCATCTTTGTCGTCGTCATCCTTGTTGTCGCTATCTTCGTCATCATCTTTGTCGTCGTCATCCTTGTTGTCGCTATCTTCGTCATCATCTTTGTCGTCGTTATCCTCGTTGTCGCTATCTTCGTCATCATCTTTGTCGTCGTCATCCTTGTTGTCGCTACCTTCGTCATCATCTTTGTCGTCGTCATCCTTGTTGTCGCTATTTTCGTCATCATCTTTGTCGTCGTCATCCTTGTTGTCGCTATCTTCGTCATCATCTTTGTCGTCGTTATCCTTGTTGTCGCTATCTTCGTCATCATCTTTGTCGTCGTTATCCTCGTTGTCGCTATCTTCGTCATCATCTTTGTCGTCGTCATCCTTGTTGTCGCTATCTTCGTCATCATCTTTGTCGTCGTTATCCTTGTTGTCGCTATCTTCGTCATCATCTTTGTCGTCGTCATCCTTGTTGTCGCTATCTTCGTCATCATCTTTGTCGTCGTCATCCTTGTTGTCGCATCTTCGTCATCATCTTTGTCGTCGTTATCCTCGTTGTCGCTATCTTCGTCATCATCTTTGTCGTCGTCATCCTTGTTGTCGCTATCTTCGTCATCATCTTTGTCGTCGTCATCCTTGTTGTCGCTATCTTCGTCATCATCTTTGTCGTCGTCATCCTTGTTGTCGCTATCTTCGTCATCATCTTTGTCGTCGTCATCCTTGTTGTCGCATCTTCGTCATCATCTTTGTCGTCGTCATCCTTGTTGTCGCTATTGTCGTCATCATCTTTGTCGTCGTCATCCTTGTTGTCGCTATCTTCGTCATCATCTTTGTCGTCGTCATCCTTGTTGTCGCTATCTTCGTCATCATCTTTGTCGTCGTCATCCTTGTTGTCGCTATTTTCGTCATCATCTTTGTCATCGTCATCCTTGTTGTCGCTATCTTCGTCATCATCTTTGTCGTCATCATCCTTGTTGTCGCTATCTTCGTCATCATCTTTGTCGTCGTTATCCTCGTTGTCGCTATCTTCGTCATCATCTTTGTCGTCGTCATCCTTGTTGTCGCTATCTTCGTCATCATCTTTGTCGTCGTCATCCTTGTTGTCGCTATCTTCGTCATCATCTTTGTCGTCGTCATCCTTGTTGTCGCTATCTTCGTCATCATCTTTGTCGTCGTTATCCTCGTTGTCGCTATCTTCGTCATCATCTTTGTCGTCGTCATCCTTGTTGTCGCTATCTTCGTCATCATCTTTGTCGTCGTCATCCTTGTTGTCGCTATTTTCGTCATCATCTTTGTCGTCGTCATCCTTGTTGTCGCATCTTCGTCATCATCTTTGTCGTCGTTATCCTTGTTGTCGCTATCTTCGTCATCATCTTTGTCGTCGTTATCCTCGTTGTCGCTATCTTCGTCATCATCTTTGTCGTCGTCATCCTTGTTGTCGCTATCTTCGTCATCATCTTTGTCGTCGTTATCCTTGTTGTCGCTATCTTCGTCATCATCTTTGTCGTCGTCATCCTTGTTGTCGCTATCTTCGTCATGATCTTTGTCGTCGTCATCCTTGTTGTCGCATCTTCGTCATCATGTTTGTCGTCGTCATCCTTGTTGTCGCTATTGTCGTCATCATCTTTGTCGTCGTCATCCTTGTCGCTATCTTCGTCATCATCTTTGTCGTCGTCATCCTTGTTGTCGCTATCTTCCTCATCATCTTTGTCGTCGTCATCCTTGTTGTCGCTATTTTCGTCATCATCTTTGTCGTCGTCATCCTTGTCGCTATTTTTGTCATCATCTTTGTCGTCGTCATCCTTGTTGTCGCTATCTTCGTCATCATCTTTGTCGTCGTCATCCTTGTTGTCGCTATCTTCGTCATCATCTTTGTCGTCGTCATACTTGTTGTCGCTATCTTCGTCATCATCTTTGTCGTCGTCATCCTTGTTGTCGCTATCTTCGTCATCATCTTTGTCGTCGTTATCCTTGTTGTCGCTATCTTCGTCATCATCTTTGTCGTCGTCATCCTTGTTGTCGCTATCTTCGTCATCATCTTTGTCGTCGTCATCCTCGTTGTCGCTATCTTCGTCATCATCTTTGTCGTCGTCATCCTCGTTGTCGCTATCTTCGTCATCATCTTTGTCGTCGTTATCCTTGTTGTCGCTATCTTCGTCATCATCTTTGTCGTCGTCATCCTCGTTGTCGCTATCTTCGTCATCATCTTTGTCGTCGTTATCCTTGTTGTCGCTATCTTCGTCATCATCTTTGTCGTCGTCATCCTTGTTGTCGCTATCTTCGTCATCATCTTTGTCGTCGTCATCCTCGTTGTCGCTATCTTCGTCATCATCTTTGTCGTCGTCATCCTCGTTGTCGCTATCTTCGTCATCATCTTTGTCGTCGTCATCCTTGTTGTCGCTATCTTCGTCATCATCTTTGTCGTCGTCATCCTTGTTGTCGCTATCTTCGTCATCATCTTTGTCGTCGTCATCCTTGTTGTCGCTATCTTCGTCATCATCTTTGTCGTCGTCATCCTTGTCGCTATCTTCGTCATCATCTTTGTCGTCGTTATCCTCGTTGTCGCTATCTTCGTCATCATCTTTGTCGTCATTATCCTCGTTGTCGCTATCTTCGTCATCATCTTTGTCGTCGTCATCCTTATCGCTATCTTCGTCATCATCTTTGTCGTCGTTATCCTTGTTGTCGCTATCTTCGTCATCATCTTTGTCGTCGTCATCCTTGTTGTCGCTATCTTCGTCATCATCTTTGTCGTCGTCATCCTTGTTGTCGCTATCTTCGTCATTATCTTTGTCGTCGTCATCCTTGTCGCTATCTTCGTCATCATCTTTGTCGTCGTTATCCTCGTTGTCGCTATCTTCGTCATCATCTTTGTCGTCGTCATCCTTGTTGTCGCTATCTTCGTCATCATCTTTGTCGTCATCATCCTTGTTGTCGCTATCTTCGTCATCATCTTTGTCGTCGTCATCCTTGTTGTCGCTATCTTCGTCATCATCTTTGTCGTCGTCATCCTTGTTGTCGCTATCTTCGTCATCATCTTTGTCGTTGTCATCCTTGTTGTCGCTATCTTCGTCATCATCTTTGTCGTCGTCATCCTTGTTGTCGCTATCTTCGTCATCATCTTTGTCGTCGTCATCCTTGTCGCTATCTTCGTCATCATCTTTGTCGTCGTTATCCTCGTTGTCGCTATCTTCGTCATCATCTTTGTCGTCGTCATCCTTGTTGTCGCTATCTTCGTCATCATCTTTGTCGTCATCATCCTTGTTGTCGCTATCTTCGTCATCATCTTTGTCGTCGTTATCCTCGTTGTCGCTATCTTCGTCATCATCTTTGTCGTCGTTATCCTCGTTGTCGCTATCTTCGTCATCATCTTTGTCGTCGTTATCCTTGTTGTCGCTATCTTCGTCATCATCTTTGTCGTCGTTATCCTCGTTGTCGCTATCTTCGTCATCATCTTTGTCGTCGTTATCCTTGTTGTCGCTATCTTCGTCATCATCTTTGTCGTCGTTATCCTTGTTGTCACTATCTTCGTCATCATCTTTGTCGTCGTCATCCTTGTTGTCGCTATCTTCGTCATCATCTTTGTCGTCGTCATCCTCGTTGTCGCTATCTTCGTCATCATCTTTGTCGTCGTCATCCTCGTTGTCGCTATCTTCGTCATCATCTTTGTCGTCGTCATCCTTGTTGTCGCTATCTTCGTCATCATCTTTGTCGTCGTCATCCTTGTTGTCGCTATCTTCGTCATCATCTTTGTCGTCGTTATCCTTGTTGTCGCTATC
Source organism: Chrysogorgia sp. JL179-B06 (assembly GCA_035772405.1). NCBI lineage: Eukaryota > Metazoa > Cnidaria > Anthozoa > Scleralcyonacea > Chrysogorgiidae > Chrysogorgia > Chrysogorgia sp. JL179-B06. The sequence continues at coordinate 93,540 of JAYKKM010000453.1, read as the reverse complement.
TTCGTCATCATCTTTGTCGTCGTTATCCTTGTCGCTATCTTCGTCATCATCTTTGTCGTCGTTATCCTGGTTGTCGCTATCTTCGTCATCATCTTTGTCGTCGTCATCCTTGTTGTCGCTATCTTCGTCATCATCTTTGTCGTCGTTATCCTCGTTGTCGCTATCTTCGTCATCATCTTTGTCATCGTTATCCTCGTTGTCGCTATCTTCGTCATCATCTTTGTCATCGTTATCCTCGTTGTCGCTATCTTCGTCATCATCTTTGTCGTCGTTATCCTCGTTGTCGCTATCTTCGTCATCATCTTTGTCGTCGTTATCCTTGTTGTCGCTTTCTTCGTCATCATCTTTGTCGTCGTTATCCTTGTGCTATCTTCGTCATCATCTTTGTCGTCGTTATCCTTGTTGTCGCTATCTTCGTCATCATCTTTGTCGTCGTCATCCTTGTTGTCGCTATCTTCGTCATCATCTTTGTCGTCGTTATCCTCGTTGTCGCTATCTTCGTCATCATCTTTGTCGTCGTTATCCTCGTTGTCGCTATCTTCGTCATCATCTTTGTCGTCGTTATCCTCGTTGTCGCTATCTTCGTCATCATCTTTGTCGTCGTCATCCTTGTTGTCGCTATCTTCGTCATCATCTTTGTCGTCGTCATCCTTGTTGTAGCTATCTTCGTCATCATCTTTGTCGTCGTTATCCTCGTTGTCCCTATCTTCGTCATCATCTTTGTCGTCGTCATCCTTGTTGTCGCTATCTTCGTCATCATCTTTGTCGTCGTTATCCTTGTTGTCGCTATCTTCGTCATCATCTTTGTCGTCGTCATCCTTGTTGTCGCTATCTTCGTGATCATCTTTGTCGTCGTCATCCTTGTTGTCGCATCTTCGTCATCATCTTTGTCGTCGTCATCCTTGTTGTCGCTATTGTCGTCATCATCTTTGTCGTCGTCATCCTTGTCGCTATCTTCGTCATCATCTTTGTTGTCGTCATCCTTGTTGTCGCTATCTTCGTCATCATCTTTGTCGTCGTCATCCTTGTTGTCGCTATTTTCGTCATCATCTTTGTCGTCGTCATCCTTGTCGCTATTTTTGTCATCATCTTTGTCGTCGTTATCCTCGTTGTCGGTATCTTCGTCATCATCTTTGTCGTCGTTATCCTTGTTGTCGCTATCTTCGTCATCATCTTTGTCGTCATCATCCTTGTTGTCGCTATCTTCGTCATCATCTTTGTCGTCGTTATCCTCGTTGTCGCTATCTTTGTCATCATCTTTGTCGTCGTTATCCTCGTTGTCGCTATCTTCGTCATCATCTTTGTCGTCGTTATCCTTGTTGTCGCTATCTTCGTCATCATCTTTGTCGTCGTTATCCTCGTTGTCGGTATCTTCGTCATCATCTTTGTCGTCGTCATCCTTGTTGTCGCTATCTTCGTCATCATCTTTGTCGTCATCATCCTTGTTGTCGCTATCTTCGTCATCATCTTTGTCGTCGTTATCCTCGTTGTCGCTATCTTTGTCATCATCTTTGTCGTCGTTATCCTCGTTGTCGCTATCTTCGTCATCATCTTTGTCGTCGTTATCCTTGTTGTCGCTATCTTCGTCATCATCTTTGTCGTCGTTATCCTCGTTGTCGGTATCTTCGTCATCATCTTTGTCGTCGTCATCCTTGTTGTCGCTATCTTCGTCATCATCTTTGTCGTCATCATCCTTGTTGTCGCTATCTTCGTCATCATCTTTGTCGTCGTCATCCTTGTTGTCGCTATCTTCGTCATCATCTTTGTCGTCGTTATCCTCGTTGTCGCTATCTTCGTCATCATCTTTGTCGTCGTCGTCCTTGTTGTCGCTATCTTCGTCATCATCTTTGTCGTCGTTATCCTTGTTGTCGCTATCTTCGTCATCATCTTTGTCGTCGTCATCCTTGTTGTCGCTATCTTCGTCATCATCTTTGTCGTCGTCATCCTTGTTGTCGCTATCTTCGTCATCATCTTTGTCGTCGTTATCCTTGTTGTCGCTATCTTCGTCATCATCTTTGTCGTCGTTATCCTCGTTGTCGCTATCTTCGTCATCATCTTTGTCGTCGTCATCCTTGTTGTCGCTATCTTCGTCATCATCTTTGTCGTCGTCATCCTTGTTGTCGCTATCTTCGTCATCATCTTTGTCGTCGTTATCCTGGTTGTCGCTATCTTCGTCATCATCTTTGTCGTCGTCATCCTTGTTGTCGCTATCTTCGTCATCATCTTTGTCGTCGTCATCCTTGTTGTCGCTATCTTCGTCATCATCTTTGTTGTCGTTATCCTTGTTGTCGCTATCTTCGTCATCATCTTTGTCGTCGTCATCCTTGTTGTCGCTATCTTCGTCATCATCTTTGTCGTCGTCATCCTTGTTGTCGCTATCTTCGTCATCATCTTTGTCGTCGTCATCCTTGTTGTCGCTATCTTCGTCATCATCTTTGTCGTCGTTATCCTCGTTGTCGCTATCTTCGTCATCATCTTTGTCGTCGTCATCCTTGTTGTCGCTATCTTCGTCATCATCTTTGTCGTCGTTATCCTTGTTGTCGCTATCTTCGTCATCATCTTTGTCGTCGTCATCCTTGTTGTCGCTATCTTCGTCATCATCTTTGTCGTCGTCATCCTTGTTGTCGCTATCTTCGTCATCATCTTTGTCGTCGTTATCCTTGTTGTCGCTATCTTCGTCATCATCTTTGTCGTCGTCATCCTTGTTGTCGCTATCTTCGTCATCATCTTTGTCGTCGTTATCCTTGTTGTCGCTATCTTCGTCATCATCTTTGTCGTCGTCATCCTTGTTGTCGCTATCTTCGTCATCATCTTTGTCGTCGTCATCCTTGTTGTCGCTATCTTCGTCATCATCTTTGTCGTCGTTATCCTCGTTGTCGCTATCTTCGTCATCATCTTTGTCGTCGTCATCCTTGTTGTCGCTATCTTCGTCATCATCTTTGTCGTCGTTATCCTTGTTGTCGCTATCTTCGTCATCATCTTTGTCGTCGTCATCCTTGTTGTCGCTATCTTCGTCATCATCTTTGTCGTCGTCATCCTTGTTGTCGCTATCTTCGTCATCATCTTTGTCGTCGTTATCCTTGTTGTCGCTATCTTCGTCATCATCTCATCTTTGTCGTCGTCATCCTTGTTGTCGCTATCTTCGTCATCTTTGTCTCCTTGTTGTCGCTATCTTCGTCATCATCTTTGTCGTCGTCGTCATCATCCTTTGTTGTCGCTATCTTCGTCATCTTTGTCGTCGTCATCTTTTGTCGTCGTTATCTTCGTCGTTGTCGCTATCTTCGTCATCATCTTTGTCGTCGTCATCCTTGTTGTCGCTATCTTCGTCATCATCTTTGTCGTCGTCATCCTTGTTGTCGCTATCTTCGTCATCATCTTTGACGTCGTTATCCTTGTTGTCGCTATCTTCGTCATCATCTTTGTCGTCGTCATCCTTGTTGTCGCTATCTTCGTCATCATCTTTGTCGTCGTCATCTTTGTCGTCGTCGTCATCTTTGTTGTTGTCGCTATCTTTGTCGTCGTCATCTTTTGTCGTCATCGTTGTCGTCATCATCCTTGTTGTCGTCATCATCTTTCGTCATCATCTTTTGTCGTCGTCGTCATCCTTGTTGTCGCTATCTTCGTCATCATCTTTGTCGTCGTCATCCTTGTTGTCGCTATCTTCGTCATCATCTTTGTCGTCGTCATCCTTGTTGTCGCTATCTTCGTCATCTTTGTCGTCATCATCCTTGTTGTCGCTATCTTCGTCATCATCTTTGTCGTCGTCATTTGTCGCTATCTTCGTCATCATCTTTGTCGTCGTTATCCTCGTTGTCGCTATCTTCGTCATCATCTTTGTCGTCATCCTTATCCTTTGTCGTCGCTATCTTCGTCATCATCTTTGTCGTCGTTTATCTATCTTCGTCATCATCTTTGTCGTCGTCGTCATCCTTGTTGTCGCTATCTTCGTCATCATCTTTGTCGTCGTCATCCTTGTTGTCGCTATCTTCGTCATCATCTTTGTCGTCGTCATCCTTGTTGTCGCTATCTTCGTCATCATCTTTGTCGTCGTCATCCTTGTTGTCGCTATCTTCGTCATCATCTTTGTCGTCGTCATCCTTGTTGTCGCTATCTTCGTCATCATCTTTGTCGTCGTCATCCTTGTTGTCGCTATCTTCGTCATCATCTTTGTCGTCGTTATCCTCGTTGTCGCTATCTTCGTCATCATCTTTGTCGTCGTCATCCTTGTTGTCGCTATCTTCGTCATCATCTTTGTCGTCGTCATCCTTGTTGTCGCTATCTTCGTCATCATCTTTGTCGTCGTCATCCTTGTTGTCGCTATCTTCGTCATCATCTTTGTCGTCGTCATCCTTGTTGTCGCTATCTTCGTCATCATCTTTGTCGTCGTCATCCTTGTTGTCGCTATCTTCGTCATCTTCATCTTGGTCGTCATCATCTTTGTCGTCGTCATCCTTGTTGTCGCTATCTTCGTCATCATCTTTGTCGTCGTCATCCTTGTTGTCGCTATCTTCGTCATCATCTTTGTCGTCGTCATCCTTGTTGTCGCTATCTTCGTCATCATCTTTGTCGTCGTCATCCTTGTTGTCGCTATCTTCGTCATCATCTTTGTCGTCGTCATCCTTGTTGTCGCTATCTTCGTCATCATCTTTGTCGTCGTCATCCTTGTTGTCGCTATCTTCGTCATCATCTTTGTCGTCGTTGTCGCTATCTTCGTCATCATCTTCGTCATCATCTTCATCTTTGTCGTCGTCATCCTTGTTGTCGCTATCTTCGTCATCATCTTTGTCGTCGTCATCCTTGTTGTCGCTATCTTCGTCATCATCTTTGTCGTCGTCATCCTTGTTGTCGCTATCTTCGTCATCATCTTTGTCGTCGTCATCCTTGTCGCTATCTTCGTCATCATCTTTGTCGCGTCATCCTTGTTGTCGCTATCTTCGTCATCTTTGTCGTCGTCATCCTTGTTGTCGCTATCTTCGTCATCATCTTTGTCGTCGTTATCCTCGTTGTCGCTATCTTCGTCATCATCTTTGTCGTCGTCATCCTTGTTGTCGCTATCTTCGTCATCATCTTTGTCGTCGTCATCCTTGTTGTCGCTATCTTCGTCATCATCTTTGTCGTCGTCATCCTTGTTGTCGCTATCTTCGTCATCATCTTTGTCGTCGTCATCCTTGTTGTCGCTATCTTCGTCATCATCTTTGTCGTCGTTCATCCTTGTTGTCGCTATCTTCGTCATCATCTTTGTCGTCGTCATCCTTGTCGCTATCTTCGTCATCATCTTTGTCGTCGTCATCCTTGTTGTCGCTATCTTCGTCATCATCTTTGTCGTCGTCATCCTTGTTGTCGCTATCTTCGTCATCATCTTTGTCGTCGTCATCCTTGTTGTCGCTATCTTCGTCATCATCTTTGTCGTCGTCATCCTTGTTGTCGCTATCTTCGTCATCATCTTTGTCGTCGTCATCCTTGTTGTCGCTATCTTCGTCATCATCTTTGTCGTCGTTATCCTTGTTGTCGCTATCTTCGTCATCATCTTTGTCGTCGTCATCCTTGTTGTCGCTATCTTCGTCATCATCTTTGTCGTCGTTATCCTTGTTGTCGCTATCTTCGTCATCATCTTTGTCGTCGTCATCCTTGTTGTCGCTATCTTCGTCATCATCTTTGTCGTCCTCATCCTTGTTGTCGCTATCTTCGTCATCATCTTTGTCGTCGTCATCCTTGTTGTCGCTATCTTCGTCATCATCTTTGTCGTCGTTATCCTTGTTGTCGCTATCTTCGTCATCATCTTTGTCGTCGTCATCCTTGTTGTCGCTATCTTCGTCGTTGTCGCTATCTTCGTCATCATCTTTGTCGTCGTCATCCTTGTTGTCGCTATCTTCGTCATCATCTTTGTCGTCGTCATCCTTGTTGTCGCTATCTTCGTCATCATCTTTGTCGTCGTCATCCTTGTTGTCGCTATCTTCGTCATCATCTTTGTCGTCGTTATCCTTGTTGTCGCTATCTTCGTCATCATCTTTGTCGTCGTCATCCTTGTTGTCGCTATCTTCGTCATCATCTTTGTCGTCGTCGTCATCCTTGTTGTCGCTATCTTCGTCATCATCTTTGTCGTCGTCATCCTTGTTGTCGCTATCTTCGTCATCATCTTTGTCGTCGTCATCCTTGTTGTCGCTATCTTCGTCATCATCTTTGTCGTCGTCATCCTCGTTGTCGCTATCTTCGTCATCATCTTTGTCGTCGTCATCCTTGTTGTCGCTATCTTCGTCATCATCTTTGTCGTCGTCATCCTTGTTGTCGCTATCTTCGTCATCATCTTTGTCGTCGTTATCCTCGTTGTCGCTATCTTCGTCATCATCTTTGTCGTCGTCATCCTTGTTGTCGCTATCTTCGTCATCATCTTTGTCGTCGTCATCCTTGTTGTCGCTATCTTCGTCATCATCTTTGTCGTCGTCATCCTTGTTGTCGCTATCTTCGTCATCATCTTTGTCGTCGTCATCCTTGTTGTCGCTATCTTCGTCATCATCTTTGTCGTCGTCATCCTTGTTGTCGCTATCTTCGTCATCATCTTTGTCGTCGTCATCCTTGTTGTCGCTATCTTCGTCATCATCTTTGTCGTCGTTATCCTCGTTGTCGCTATCTTCGTCATCATCTTTGTCGTCGTCATCCTTGTTGTCGCTATCTTCGTCATCATCTTTGTCGTCGTTATCCTTGTTGTCGCTATCTTCGTCATCATCTTTGTCGTCGTCATCCTTGTTGTCGCTATCTTCGTCATCATCTTTGTCGTCGTCATCCTTGTTGTCGCTATCTTCGTCATCATCTTTGTCGTCGTTATCCTCGTTGTCGCTATCTTCGTCATCATCTTTGTCGTCGTCATCCTTGTTGTCGCTATCTTCGTCATCATCTTTGTCGTCGTCATCCTTGTTGTCGCTATCTTCGTCACTATCTTGTCGCTATCTTCGTCATCATCTTTGTCGTCATCCTTGTTGTCGCTATCTTCGTCATCATCTTTGTCGTCGTCATCCTTGTTGTCGCTATCTTCGTCATCATCTTTGTCGTCGTCATCCTTGTTGTCGCTATCTTCGTCATCATCTTTGTCGTCGTCATCCTTGTTGTCGCTATCTTCGTCATCATCTTTGTCGTCGTCATCCTTGTTGTCGCTATCTTCGTCATCATCTTTGTCGTCGTCATCCTTGTTGTCGCTATCTTCGTCATCATCTTTGTCGTCGTTATCCTTGTTGTCGCTATCTTCGTCATCATCTTTGTCGTCGTCATCCTTGTTGTCGCTATCTTCGTCATCATCTTTGTCGTCGTCATCCTTGTTGTCGCTATCTTCGTCATCATCTTTGTCGTCGTCATCCTTGTTGTCGCTATCTTCGTCATCATCTTTGTCGTCGTCATCCTTGTTGTCGCTATCTTCGTCATCATCTTTGTCGTCGTCATCCTTGTTGTCGCTATCTTCGTCATCATCTTTGTCGTCATCCTTGTTGTCGCTATCTTCGTCATCATCTTTGTCGTCGTCATCCTTGTTGTCGCTATCTTCGTCATCATCTTTGTCGTCGTTATCCTCGTTGTCGCTATCTTCGTCATCATCTTTGTCGTCGTCATCCTTGTTGTCGCTATCTTCGTCATCATCTTTGTCGTCGTCATCCTTGTTGTCGCTATCTTCGTCATCATCTTTGTCGTCGTCATGTCGCTATCTTCGTCATCATCTTTGTCGTCGTCATCCTTGTTGTCGCTATCTTCGTCATCATCTTTGTCGTCGTCATCCTTGTTGTCGCTATCTTCGTCATCATCTTTGTCGTCGTCATCCTTGTTGTCGCTATCTTCGTCATCATCTTTGTCGTCGTCATCCTTGTTGTCGCTATCTTCGTCATCATCTTTGTCGTCGTCATCCTTGTTGTCGCTATCTTCGTCATCATCTTTGTCGTCGTCATCCTTGTTGTCGCTATCTTCGTCATCATCTTTGTCGTCGTCATCCTTGTTGTCGCTATCTTCGTCATCATCTTTGTCGTCGTCATCCTTGTTGTCGCTATCTTCGTCATCATCTTTGTCGTCGTCATCCTTGTTGTCGCTATCTTCGTCATCATCTTTGTCGTCGTCATCCTTGTTGTCGCTATCTTCGTCATCATCTTTGTCGTCGTCATCCTTGTTGTCGCTATCTTCGTCATCATCTTTGTCGTCGTTATCCTTGTTGTCGCTATCTTCGTCATCATCTTTGTCGTCGTCATCCTTGTTGTCGCTATCTTCGTCATCATCTTTGTCGTCGTCATCCTTGTTGTCGCTATCTTCGTCATCATCTTTGTCGTCGTCATCCTTGTTGTCGCTATCTTCGTCATCATCTTTGTCGTCGTCATCCTTGTTGTCGCTATCTTCGTCATCATCTTTGTCGTCGTCATCCTTGTTGTCGCTATCTTCGTCATCATCTTTGTCGTCGTCATCCTTGTTGTCGCTATCTTCGTCATCATCTTTGTCGTCGTCATCCTTGTTGTCGCTATCTTCGTCATCATCTTTGTCGTCGTCATCCTTGTTGTCGCTATCTTCGTCATCATCTTTGTCGTCGTCATCCTTGTTGTCGCTATCTTCGTCATCATCTTTGTCGTCGTCATCCTTGTTGTCGCTATCTTCGTCATCATCTTTGTCGTCGTCATCCTTGTTGTCGCTATCTTCGTCATCATCTTTGTCGTCGTCATCCTTGTTGTCGCTATCTTCGTCATCATCTTTGTCGTCGTCATCCTTGTTGTCGCTATCTTCGTCATCATCTTTGTCGTCGTCATCCTTGTTGTCGCTATCTTCGTCATCATCTTTGTCGTCGTCATCCTTGTTGTCGCTATCTTCGTCATCATCTTTGTCGTCGTCATCCTTGTTGTCGCTATCTTCGTCATCATCTTTGTCGTCGTCATCCTTGTTGTCGCTATCTTCGTCATCATCTTTGTCGTCGTCATCCTTGTTGTCGCTATCTTCGTCATCATCTTTGTCGTCGTCATCCTTGTTGTCGCTATCTTCGTCATCATCTTTGTCGTCGTCATCCTTGTTGTCGCTATCTTCGTCATCATCTTTGTCGTCGTCATCCTTGTTGTCGCTATCTTCGTCATCATCTTTGTCGTCGTCATCCTTGTTGTCGCTATCTTCGTCATCATCTTTGTCGTCGTCATCCTTGTTGTCGCTATCTTCGTCATCATCTTTGTCGTCGTCATCCTTGTTGTCGCTATCTTCGTCATCATCTTTGTCGTCGTTATCCTTGTTGTCGCTATCTTCGTCATCATCTTTGTCGTCGTCATCCTTGTTGTCGCTATCTTCGTCATCATCTTTGTCGTCGTCATCCTTGTTGTCGCTATCTTCGTCATCATCTTTGTCGTCGTCATCCTTGTTGTCGCTATCTTCGTCATCATCTTTGTCGTCGTCATCCTTGTTGTCGCTATCTTCGTCATCATCTTTGTCGTCGTCATCCTTGTTGTCGCTATCTTCGTCATCATCTTTGTCGTCGTCATCCTTGTTGTCGCTATTTTCGTCATCATCTTTGTCGTCGTCATCCTTGTTGTCGCAATCTTCGTCATCATCTTTGTCGTCGTTATCCTTGTTGTCGCTATCTTCGTCATCATCTTTGTCGTCGTTATCCTCGTTGTCGCTATCTTCGTCATCATCTTTGTCGTCGTCATCCTTGTTGTCGCTATCTTCGTCATCATCTTTGTCGTCGTTATCCTTGTTGTCGCTATCTTCGTCATCATCTTTGTCGTCGTCATCCTTGTTGTCGCTATCTTCGTCATGATCTTTGTCGTCGTCATCCTTGTTGTCGCATCTTCGTCATCATCTTTGTCGTCGTCATCCTTGTTGTCGCTATTGTCGTCATCATCTTTGTCGTCGTCATCCTTGTCGCTATCTTCGTCATCATCTTTGTCGTCGTCATCCTTGTTGTCGCTATCTTCCTCATCATCTTTGTCGTCGTCATCCTTGTTGTCGCTATTTTCGTCATCATCTTTGTCGTCGTCATCCTTGTCGCTATTTTTGTCATCATCTTTGTCGTCGTCATCCTTGTTGTCGCTATCTTCGTCATCATCTTTGTCGTCGTCATCCTTGTTGTCGCTATCTTCGTCATCATCTTTGTCGTCGTCATACTTGTTGTCGCTATCTTCGTCATCATCTTTGTCGTCGTCATCCTTGTTGTCGCTATCTTCGTCATCATCTTTGTCGTCGTTATCCTTGTTGTCGCTATCTTCGTCATCATCTTTGTCGTCGTCATCCTTGTTGTCGCTATCTTCGTCATCATCTTTGTCGTCGTCATCCTCGTTGTCGCTATCTTCGTCATCATCTTTGTCGTCGTCATCCTCGTTGTCGCTATCTTCGTCATCATCTTTGTCGTCGTTATCCTTGTTGTCGCTATCTTCGTCATCATCTTTGTCGTCGTCATCCTCGTTGTCGCTATCTTCGTCATCATCTTTGTCGTCGTTATCCTTGTTGTCGCTATCTTCGTCATCATCTTTGTCGTCGTCATCCTTGTTGTCGCTATCTTCGTCATCATCTTTGTCGTCGTCATCCTCGTTGTCGCTATCTTCGTCATCATCTTTGTCGTCGTCATCCTCGTTGTCGCTATCTTCGTCATCATCTTTGTCGTCGTCATCCTTGTTGTCGCTATCTTCGTCATCATCTTTGTCGTCGTCATCCTTGTTGTCGCTATCTTCGTCATTATCTTTGTCGTCGTCATCCTTGTCGCTATCTTCGTCATCATCTTTGTCGTCGTTATCCTCGTTGTCGCTATCTTCGTCATCATCTTTGTCGTCGTCATCCTTGTTGTCGCTATCTTCGTCATCATCTTTGTCGTCATCATCCTTGTTGTCGCTATCTTCGTCATCATCTTTGTCGTCGTCATCCTTGTTGTCGCTATCTTCGTCATCATCTTTGTCGTCGTCATCCTTGTTGTCGCTATCTTCGTCATCATCTTTGTCGTTGTCATCCTTGTTGTCGCTATCTTCGTCATCATCTTTGTCGTCGTCATCCTTGTTGTCGCTATCTTCGTCATCATCTTTGTCGTCGTCATCCTTGTCGCTATCTTCGTCATCATCTTTGTCGTCGTTATCCTCGTTGTCGCTATCTTCGTCATCATCTTTGTCGTCGTCATCCTTGTTGTCGCTATCTTCGTCATCATCTTTGTCGTCATCATCCTTGTTGTCGCTATCTTCGTCATCATCTTTGTCGTCGTTATCCTCGTTGTCGCTATCTTCGTCATCATCTTTGTCGTCGTTATCCTCGTTGTCGCTATCTTCGTCATCATCTTTGTCGTCGTTATCCTTGTTGTCGCTATCTTCGTCATCATCTTTGTCGTCGTCATCCTTGTTGTCGCTATTGTCGTCATCATCTTTGTCGTCGTCATCCTTGTCGCTATCTTCGTCATCATCTTTGTCGTCGTCATCCTTGTTGTCGCTATCTTCGTCATCATCTTTGTCGTCGTCATCCTTGTTGTCGCTATTTTCGTCATCATCTTTGTCATCGTCATCCTTGTTGTCGCTATCTTCGTCATCATCTTTGTCGTCATCATCCTTGTTGTCGCTATCTTCGTCATCATCTTTGTCGTCGTTATCCTCGTTGTCGCTATCTTCGTCATCATCTTTGTCGTCGTCATCCTTGTTGTCGCTATCTTCGTCATCATCTTTGTCGTCGTCATCCTTGTTGTCGCTATCTTCGTCATCATCTTTGTCGTCGTCATCCTTGTTGTCGCTATCTTCGTCATCATCTTTGTCGTCGTTATCCTCGTTGTCGCTATCTTCGTCATCATCTTTGTCGTCGTCATCCTTGTTGTCGCTATCTTCGTCATCATCTTTGTCGTCGTCATCCTTGTTGTCGCTATTTTCGTCATCATCTTTGTCGTCGTCATCCTTGTTGTCGCTATCTTCGTCATCATCTTTGTCGTCGTTATCCTTGTTGTCGCTATCTTCGTCATCATCTTTGTCGTCGTTATCCTCGTTGTCGCTATCTTCGTCATCATCTTTGTCGTCGTCATCCTTGTTGTCGCTATCTTCGTCATCATCTTTGTCGTCGTTATCCTTGTTGTCGCTATCTTCGTCATCATCTTTGTCGTCGTCATCCTTGTTGTCGCTATCTTCGTCATCATCTTTGTCGTCGTCATCCTTGTTGTCGCATCTTCGTCATCATCTTTGTCGTCGTCATCCTTGTTGTCGCTATTGTCGTCATCATCTTTGTCGTCGTCATCCTTGTCGCTATCTTCGTCATCATCTTTGTCGTCGTCATCCTTGTTGTCGCTATCTTCGTCATCATCTTTGTCGTCGTCATCCTTGTTGTCGCTATCTTCGTCATCATCTTTGTCGTCGTTATCCTTGTTGTCGCTATCTTCGTCATCATCTTTGTCGTCGTCATCCTTGTTGTCGCTATCTTCGTCATCATCTTTGTCGTCGTCATCCTTGTTGTCGCATCTTCGTCATCATCTTTGTCGTCGTCATCCTTGTTGTCGCTATTGTCGTCATCATCTTTGTCGTCGTCATCCGTGTCGCTATCTTCGTCATCATCTTTGTCGTCGTCATCCTTGTTGTCGCTATCTTCGTCATCATCTTTGTCGTCGTCATCCTTGTTGTCGCTATTTTCGTCATCATCTTTGTCATCGTCATCCTTGTTGTCGCTATCTTCGTCATCATCTTTGTCGTCATCCTTGTTGTCGCTATCTTCGTCATCATCTTTGTCGTCGTTATCCTCGTTGTCGCTATCTTCGTCATCATCTTTGTCGTCGTCATCCTTGTTGTCGCTATCTTCGTCATCATCTTTGTCGTCGTCATCCTTGTTGTCGCTATCTTCGTCATCATCTTTGTCGTCGTCATCCTTGTTGTCGCTATCTTCGTCATCATCTTTGTCGTCGTTATCCTCGTTGTCGCTATCTTCGTCATCATCTTTGTCGTCGTCATCCTTGTTGTCGCTATCTTCGTCATCATCTTTGTCGTCGTCATCCTTGTTGTCGCTATTTTCGTCATCATCTTTGTCGTCGTCATCCTTGTTGTCGCAATCTTCGTCATCATCTTTGTCGTCGTTATCCTTGTTGTCGCTATCTTCGTCATCATCTTTGTCGAGTTGTCGCTATCTTCGTCATCATCTTTGTCGTCGTCATCCTTGTTGTCGCTATCTTCGTCATCATCTTTGTCGTCGTTATCCTTGTTGTCGCTATCTTCGTCATCATCTTTGTCGTCGTCATCCTTGTTGTCGCTATCTTCGTCATGATCTTTGTCGTCGTCATCCTTGTTGTCTCGCATCTTCCTCATCATCTTTGTCGTCGTCATCCTTGTTGTCGCTATTTTCGTCATCATCTTTGTCGTCGTCATCCTTGTCGCTATTTTTGTCATCATCTTTGTCGTCGTCATCCTTGTTGTCGCTATCTTCGTCATCATCTTTGTCGTCGTCATCCTTGTTGTCGCTATCTTCGTCATCATCTTTGTCGTCGTCATACTTGTTGTCGCTATCTTCGTCATCATCTTTGTCGTCGTCATCCTTGTTGTCGCTATCTTCGTCATCATCTTTGTCGTCGTTATCCTTGTTGTCGCTATCTTCGTCATCATCTTTGTCGTCGTCATCCTTGTTGTCGCTATCTTCGTCATCATCTTTGTCGTCGTCATCCTCGTTGTCGCTATCTTCGTCATCATCTTTGTCGTCGTCATCCTCGTTGTCGCTATCTTCGTCATCATCTTTGTCGTCGTTATCCTTGTTGTCGCTATCTTCGTCATCATCTTTGTCGTCGTCATCCTCGTTGTCGCTATCTTCGTCATCATCTTTGTCGTCGTTATCCTTGTTGTCGCTATCTTCGTCATCATCTTTGTCGTCGTCATCCTTGTTGTCGCTATCTTCGTCATCATCTTTGTCGTCGTCATCCTCGTTGTCGCTATCTTCGTCATCATCTTTGTCGTCGTCATCCTCGTTGTCGCTATCTTCGTCATCATCTTTGTCGTCGTCATCCTTGTTGTCGCTATCTTCGTCATCATCTTTGTCGTCGTCATCCTTGTTGTCGCTATCTTCGTCATCATCTTTGTCGTCGTCATCCTTGTTGTCGTATCTTCGTCATCATCTTTGTCGTCGTCATCCTTGTCGCTATCTTCGTCATCATCTTTGTCGTCGTTATCCTCGTTGTCGCTATCTTCGTCATCATCTTTGTCGTCATTATCCTCGTTGTCGCTATCTTCGTCATCATCTTTGTCGTCGTCATCCTTATCGCTATCTTCGTCATCATCTTTGTCGTCGTTATCCTTGTTGTCGCTATCTTCGTCATCATCTTTGTCGTCGTCATCCTTGTTGTCGCTATCTTCGTCATCATCTTTGTCGTCGTCATCCTTGTTGTCGCTATCTTCGTCATTATCTTTGTCGTCGTCATCCTTGTCGCTATCTTCGTCATCATCTTTGTCGTCGTTATCCTCGTTGTCGCTATCTTCGTCATCATCTTTGTCGTCGTCATCCTTGTTGTCGCTATCTTCGTCATCATCTTTGTCGTCATCATCCTTGTTGTCGCTATCTTCGTCATCATCTTTGTCGTCGTCATCCTTGTTGTCGCTATCTTCGTCATCATCTTTGTCGTCGTTATCCTTGTTGTCGCTATCTTCGTCATCATCTTTGTCGTCGTTATCCTTGTTGTCGCTATCTTCGTCATCATCTTTGTCGTCGTCATCCTTGTTGTCGCTATCTTCGTCATCATCTTTGTCGTCGTTATCCTCGTTGTCGCTATCTTCGTCATCATCTTTGTCGTCGTTATCCTCGTTGTCGCTATCTTCGTCATCATCTTTGTCGTCGTTATCCTCGTTGTCGCTATCTTCGTCATCATCTTTGTCGTCGTTATCCTCGTTGTCGCTATCTTCGTCATCATCTTTGTCGTCGTTATCCTTGTTGTCGCTATCTTCGTCATCATCTTTGTCGTCGTTATCCTTGTCGCTATCTTCGTCATCATCTTTGTCGTCGTTATCCTTGTTGTCGCTATCTTCGTCATCATCTTTGTCGTCGTCATCCTTGTTGTCGCTATCTTCGTCATCATCTTTGTCGTCGTTATCCTCGTTGTCGCTATCTTCGTCATCATCTTTGTCGTCGTTATCCTCGTTGTCGCTATCTTCGTCATCATCTTTGTCGTCGTTATCCTCGTTGTCGCTATCTTCGTCATCATCTTTGTCGTCGTCATCCTTGTTGTCGCTATCTTCGTCATCATCTTTGTCGTCGTCATCCTTGTTGTCGCTATCTTCGTCATCATCTTTGTCGTCGTTATCCTCGTTGTCGCTATCTTCGTCATCATCTTTGTCGTCGTCATCCTTGTTGTCGCTATCTTCGTCATCATCTTTGTCGTCGTTATCCTTGTTGTCGCTATCTTCGTCATCATCTTTGTCGTCGTCATCCTTGTTGTCGCTATTGTCGTCATCATCTTTGTCGTCGTCATCCTTGTCGCTATCTTCGTCATCATCTTTGTTGTCGTCATCCTTGTTGTCGCTATCTTCGTCATCATCTTTGTCGTCGTCATCCTTGTTGTCGCTATTTTCGTCATCATCTTTGTCGTCGTCATCCTTGTCGCTATTTTTGTCATCATCTTTGTCGTCGTCATCCTTGTTGTCGCTATCTTCGTCATCATCTTTGTCGTCGTCATCCTCGTTGTCGCTATCTTCGTCATCATCTTTGTCGTCGTCATCCTCGTTGTCGCTATCTTCGTCATCATCTTTGTCGTCGTCATCCTTGTTGTCGCTATCTTCGTCATCATCTTTGTCGTCGTCATCCTTGTTGTCGCTATCTTCGTCATCATCTTTGTCGTCGTCATCCTTGTCGCTATCTTCGTCATCATCTTTGTCGTCGTTATCCTCGTTGTCGCTATCTTCGTCATCATCTTTGTCGTCGTCATCCTTGTTGTCGCTATCTTCGTCATCATCTTTGTCGTCGTCATCCTTGTTGTCGCTATCTTCGTCATCATCTTTGTCGTCGTTATCCTTGTTGTCGCTATCTTCGTCATCATCTTTGTCGTCGTCATCCTTGTTGTCGCTATCTTCGTCATCATCTTTGTCGTCGTCATCCTTGTTGTCGCTATCTTCGTCATCATCTTTGTTGTCGTTATCCTTGTTGTCGCTATCTTCGTCATCATCTTTGTCGTCGTCATCCTCGTTGTCGCTATCTTCGTCATCATCTTTGTCGTCGTCATCCTTGTTGTCGCTATCTTCGTCATCATCTTTGTCGTCGTCATCCTTGTTGTCGCTATCTTCGTCATCATCTTTGTCGTAGTTATCCTCGTTGTCGCTATCTTCGTCATCATCTTTGTCGTCATCCTTGTTGTCGCTATCTTCGTCATCATCTTTGTCGTCGTTATCCTCGTTGTCGCTATCTTCGTCATCATCTTTGTCGTCGTCATCCTCGTTGTCGCTATCTTCGTCATCATCTTTGTCGTCGTCATCCTTGTTGTCGCTATCTTCGTCATCATCTTTGTCGTCGTTATCCTCGTTGTCGCTATCTTCGTCATCATCTTTGTCGTCGTCATCCTTGTTGTCGCTATCTTCGTCATCATCTTTGTCGTCATCCTTGTTGTCGCTATCTTCGTCATCATCTTTGTCGTCGTTATCCTCGTTGTCGGTATCTTCGTCATCATCTTTGTCGTCGTCATCCTTGTTGTCGCTATCTTCGTCATCATCTTTGTCGTCATCATCCTTGTTGTCGCTATCTTCGTCATCATCTTTGTCGTCATTATCCTCGTTGTCGCTATCTTCGTCATCATCTTTGTCGTCGTTATCCTCGTTGTCGCTATCTTCGTCATCATCTTTGTCGTCGTTATCCTTGTTGTTGCTATCTTCGTCATCATCTTTGTCGTCGTTATCCTCGTTGTCGCTATCTTCGTCATCATCTTTGTCGTCGTTATCCTTGTTGTCGCTATCTTCGTCATCATCTTTGTCGTCGTTATCCTTGTTGTCGCTATCTTCGTCATCATCTTTGTCGTCGTCATCCTTGTTGTCGCTATCTTCGTCATCATCTTTGTCGTCGTTATCCTCGTTGTCGCTATCTTCGTCATCATCTTTGTCGTCGTCATCCTTGTTGTCGCTATCTTCGTCATCATCTTTGTCGTCGTCATCCTTGTTGTCGCTATCTTCGTCATCATCTTTGTCGTCGTCATCCTTGTCGCTATCTTCGTCATCATCTTTGTCGTCATCATCCTTGTTGTCGCTATCTTCGTCATCATCTTTGTCGTCGTCATCCTTGTTGTCGCTATCTTCGTCATCATCTTTGTCGTCGTCATCCTTGTTGTCGCTATCTTCGTCATCATCTTTGTCGTCGTCATCCTTGTCGCTATCTTCGTCATCATCTTTGTCGTCATCATCCTTGTTGTCGCTATCTTCGTCATCATCTTTGTCGTCGTCATCCTTGTTGTCGCTATCTTCGTCATCATCTTTGTCGTCGTTATCCTCGTGTCGCTATCTTCGTCAATCTTTGTCGTCGTCGTCCTTGTTGTCGCTATCTTCGTCATCATCTTTGTCGTCGTTATCCTTGTTGTCGCTATCTTCGTCATCATCTTTGTCGTCGTCATCCTTGTTGTCGCTATCTTCGTCATCATCTTTGTCGTCGTTATCCTCGTTGTCGCTATCTTCGTCATCATCTTTGTCATCATCTTTGTCGTCGTTATCCTCGTTGTCGGTATCTTCGTCATCATCTTTGTCGTCGTCATCCTTGTTGTCGCTATCTTCGTCATCATCTTTGTCGTCGTCATCCTCGTTGTCGCTATCTTCGTCATCATCTTTGTCGTCGTCATCCTTGTTGTCGCTATCTTCGTCATCATCTTTGTCGTAGTTATCCTCGTTGTCGCTATCTTCGTCATCATCTTTGTCGTCATCCTTGTTGTCGCTATCTTCGTCATCATCTTTGTCGTCGTTATCCTCGTTGTCGCTATCTTCGTCATCATCTTTGTCGTCGTCATCCTTGTTGTCGCTATCTTCGTCATCATCTTTGTCGTCGTCATCCTTGTTGTCGCTATCTTCGTCATCTTTGTCGTCGTTATCCTCGTTGTCGCTATCTTCGTCATCATCTTTGTCGTCGTCATCCTTGTTGTCGCTATCTTCGTCATCTTTGTCGTCGTTATCCTCGTTGTCGCTATCTTCGTCATCATCTTTGTCGTCGTCATCCTTGTTGTCGCTATCTTCGTCATCATCTTTGTCGTCGTCATCCTTGTTGTCGCTATCTTCGTCATCATCTTTGTCGTCGTCATCCTTGTTGTCGCTATCTTCGTCATCATCTTTGTCGTCGTTATCCTCGTTGTCGCCATCTTCGTCATCATCTTTGTCGTCGTCATCCTTGTTGTCGCTATCTTCGTCATCATCTTTGTCGTCGTCATCCTTGTTGTCGCTATTTTCGTCATCATCTTTGTCGTCGTCATCCTTGTTGTCGCTATCTTCGTCATCATCTTTGTCGATTCCTTGTTGTCGCTATCTTCGTCATCATCTTTGTCGTCGTCATCCTTGTCGCTATCTTCGTCATCATCTTTGTCGTCATCATCCTTGTTGTCGCTATCTTCGTCATCATCTTTGTCGTCATCCTTGTTGTCGCTATCTTCGTCATCATCTTTGTCGTCGTTATCCTCGTTGTCGGTATCTTCGTCATCATCTTTGTCGTCGTCATCCTTGTTGTCGCTATCTTCGTCATCATCTTTGTCGTCATCATCCTTGTTGTCGTATCTTCGTCATCATCTTTGTCGTCGTCATCCTTGTTGTCGCTATCTTCGTCATCATCTTTGTCGTCGTTATCCTCGTTGTCGCTATCTTCGTCATCATCTTTGTCGTCGTCGTCCTTGTTGTCGCTATCTTCGTCATCATCTTTGTCGTCGTTATCCTTGTTGTCGCTATCTTCGTCATCATCTTTGTCGTCGTCATCCTTGTTGTCGCTATCTTCGTCATCATCTTTGTCGTCGTTATCCTTGTTGTCGCTATCTTCGTCATCATCTTTGTCGTCGTCATCCTCGTTGTCGCTATCTTCGTCATCATCTTTGTCGTCGTCATCCTTGTTGTCGCTATCTTCGTCATCATCTTTGTCGTCGTCATCCTTGTTGTCGCTATCTTCGTCATCATCTTTGTCGTAGTTATCCTCGTTGTCGCTATCTTCGTCATCATCTTTGTCGTCATCCTTGTTGTCGCTATCTTCGTCATCATCTTTGTCGTCGTTATCCTCGTTGTCGCTATCTTCGTCATCATCTTTGTCGTCGTCATCCTTGTTGTCGCTATCTTCGTCATCATCTTTGTCGTCGTCATCCTTGTTGTCGCTATCTTCGTCATCTTTGTCGTCGTTATCCTCGTTGTCGCTATCTTCGTCATCATCTTTGTCGTCGTCATCCTTGTTGTCGCTATCTTCGTCATCATCTTTGTCGTCGTCATCCTCGTTGTCGCTATCTTCGTCATCATCTTTGTCGTCGTCATCCTTGTTGTCGCTATCTTCGTCATCATCTTTGTCGTCGTTATCCTTGTTGTCGCTATCTTCGTCATCATCTTTGTCGTCGTCATCCTTGTTGTCGCTATCTTCGTCATCATCTTTGTCGTCATCCTTGTTGTCGCTATCTTCGTCATCATCTTTGTCGTCGTTATCCTCGTTGTCGGTATCTTCGTCATCATCTTTGTCGTCGTCATCCTTGTTGTCGCTATCTTCGTCATCATCTTTGTCGTCATCATCCTTGTGTCGCTATCTTCGTCATCATCTTTGTCGTCATTATCCTCGTTGTCGCTATCTTCGTCATCATCTTTCTCGTCGTTATCCTCGTTGTCGCTATCTTCGTCATCATCTTTGTCGTCGTTATCCTTGTTGTCGCTATCTTCGTCATCATCTTTGTCGTCGTTATCCTCGTTGTCGCTATCTTCGTCATCATCTTTGTCGTCGTTATCCTTGTTGTCGCTATCTTCGTCATCATCTTTGTCGTCGTTATCCTTGTTGTCGCTATCTTCGTCATCATCTTTGTCGTCGTCATCCTTGTTGTCGCTATCTTCGTCATCATCTTTGTCGTCGTTATCCTCGTTGTCGCTATCTTCGTCATCATCTTTGTCGTCGTCATCCTTGTTGTCGCTATCTTCGTCATCATCTTTGTCGTCGCCTTGTTGTCGCTATCTTCGTCATCATCTTTGTCGTCGTCATCCTTGTCGCTATCTTCGTCATCATCTTTGTCGTCATCATCCTTGTTGTCGCTATCTTCGTCATCATCTTTGTCGTCGTCATCCTTGTTGTCGCTATCTTCGTCATCATCTTTGTCGTCGTTATCCTCGTTGTCGCTATCTTCGTCATCATCTTTGTCGTCGTCATCCTTGTTGTCGCTATCTTCGTCATCATCTTTGTCGTCGTCATCCTTGTTGTCGCTATCTTCGTCATCATCTTTGTCGTCGTCATCCTTGTTGTCGCTATCTTCGTCATCATCTTTGTCGTCGTTATCCTTGTTGTCGCTATCTTCGTCATCATCTTTGTCGTCGTCATCCTTGTTGTCGCTATCTTCGTCATCATCTTTGTCGTCGTCATCCTTGTTGTCGCTATCTTCGTCATCATCTTTGTCGTCGTTATCCTCGTTGTCGCTATCTTCGTCATCATCTTTGTCGTCATCCTTGTTGTCGCTATCTTCGTCATCATCTTTGTCGTCGTTATCCTCGTTGTCGCTATCTTCGTCATCATCTTTGTCGTCGTCATCCTTGTTGTCGCTATCTTCGTCATCATCTTTGTCGTCGTCATCCTTGTTGTCGCTATCTTCGTCATCATCTTTGTCGTCGTTATCCTCGTTGTCGCTATCTTCGTCATCATCTTTGTCGTCGTCATCCTTGTTGTCGCTATCTTCGTCATCATCTTTGTCGTCGTCATCCTTGTTGTCGCTATCTTCGTCATCATCTTTGTTGTCGTTATCCTTGTTGTCGCTATCTTCGTCATCATCTTTGTCGTCGTCATCCTCGTTGTCGCTATCTTCGTCATCATCTTTGTCGTCGTCATCCTTGTTGTCGCTATCTTCGTCATCATCTTTGTCGTCGTCATCCTTGTTGTCGCTATCTTCGTCATCATCTTTGTCGTAGTTATCCTCGTTGTCGCTATCTTCGTCATCATCTTTGTCGTCATCCTTGTTGTCGCTATCTTCGTCATCATCTTTGTCGTCGTTATCCTCGTTGTCGCTATCTTCGTCATCATCTTTGTCGTCGTCATCCTTGTTGTCGCTATCTTCGTCATCATCTTTGTCGTCGTCATCCTTGTTGTCGCTATCTTCGTCATCTTTGTCGTCGTTATCCTCGTTGTCGCTATCTTCGTCATCATCTTTGTCGTCGTCATCCTTGTTGTCGCTATCTTCGTCATCATCTTTGTCGTCGTCATCCTTGTTGTCGCTATCTTCGTCATCATCTTTGTCGTCGTCATCCTTGTTGTCGCTATCTTCGTCATCATCTTTGTCGTCGTTATCCTCGTTGTCGCTATCTTCGTCATCATCTTTGTCGTCGTCATCCTTGTTGTCGCTATCTTCGTCATCATCTTTGTCGTCGTCATCCTTGTTGTCGCTATCTTCGTCATCATCTTTGTCGTCGTTATCCTCGTTGTCGCTATCTTCGTCATCATCTTTGTCGTCGTCATCCTTGTTGTCGCTATCTTCGTCATCATCTTTGTCGTCGTCATCCTTGTTGTCGCTATCTTCGTCATCATCTTTGTCGTCGTCATCCTTGTTGTCGCTATCTTCGTCATCATCTTTGTCGTCGTTATCCTTGTTGTCGCTATCTTCGTCATCATCTTTGTCGTCGTTATCCTCGTTGTCGCTATCTTCGTCATCATCTTTGTCGTCGTCATCCTTGTTGTCGCTATCTTCGTCATCATCTTTGTCGTCGTTATCCTTGTTGTCGCTATCTTCGTCATCATCTTTGTCGTCGTCATCCTTGTTGTCGCTATCTTCGTCATCATCTTTGTCGTCGTCATCCTTGTTGTCGCTATCTTCGTCATCATCTTTGTCGTCGTCATCCTTGTTGTCGCTATCTTCGTCATCATCTTTGTCGTCGTCATCCTTGTTGTCGCTATCTTCGTCATCATCTTTGTCGTCGTCATCCTTGTTGTCGCTATCTTCGTCATCATCTTTGTCGTCGTCATCCTTGTTGTCGCTATCTTCGTCATCATCTTTGTCGTCGTCATCCTTGTCGCTATCTTCGTCATCATCTTTGTCGTCGTCATCCTTGTTGTCGCTATCTTCGTCATCATCTTTGTCGTCGTTATCCTTGTTGTCGCTATCTTCGTCATCATCTTTGTCGTCGTCATCCTTGTTGTCGCTATCTTCGTCATCATCTTTGTCGTCGTTATCCTCGTTGTCGCTATCTTCGTCATCATCTTTGTCGTCGTCATCCTTGTTGTCGCTATCTTCGTCATCATCTTTGTCGTCGTCATCCTTGTTGTCGCTATTTTCGTCATCATCTTTGTCGTCGTTATCCTCGTTGTCGCTATCTTCGTCATCATCTTTGTCGTCGTCATCCTTGTTGTCGCTATCTTCGTCATCATCTTTGTCGTCGTCATCCTTGTTGTCGCTATTTTCGTCATCATCTTTGTCGTCGTCATCCTTGTTGTCGCTATCTTCGTCATCATCTTTGTCGTCGTTATCCTTGTTGTCGCTATCTTCGTCATCATCTTTGTCGTCGTTATCCTCGTTGTCGCTATCTTCGTCATCATCTTTGTCGTCGTCATCCTTGTTGTCGCTATCTTCGTCATCATCTTTGTCGTCGTTATCCTTGTTGTCGCTATCTTCGTCATCATCTTTGTCGTCGTCATCCTTGTTGTCGCTATCTTCGTCATCATCTTTGTCGTCGTCATCCTTGTTGTCGCTATCTTCGTCATCATCTTTGTCGTCGTCATCCTTGTTGTCGCTATTGTCGTCATCATCTTTGTCGTCGTCATCCTTGTCGCTATCTTCGTCATCATCTTTGTCGTCGTCATCCTTGTTGTCGCTATCTTCGTCATCATCTTTGTCGTCGTCATCCTTGTTGTCGCTATTTTCGTCATCATCTTTGTCGTCGTCATCCTTGTCGCTATTTTTGTCATCATCTTTGTCGTCGTCATCCTTGTCGTCGCTATCTTCGTCATCATCTTTGTCGTCGTTATCCTTGTTGTCGCTATCTTCGTCATCATCTTTGTCGTCGTCATCCTTGTTGTCGCTATCTTCGTCATCATCTTTGTCGTCGTTATCCTTGTTGTCGCTATCTTCGTCATCATCTTTGTCGTCGTTATCCTCGTTGTCGCTATCTTCGTCATCATCTTTGTCGTCGTCATCCTTGTTGTCGCTATCTTCGTCATCATCTTTGTCGTCGTTATCCTTGTTGTCGCTATCTTCGTCATCATCTTTGTCGTCGTCATCCTTGTTGTCGCTATCTTCGTCATCATCTTTGTCGTCGTCATCCTTGTTGTCGCTATCTTCGTCATCATCTTTGTCGTCGTCATCCTTGTTGTCGCTATCTTCGTCATCATCTTTGTCGTCGTCATCCTTGTTGTGGCTATCTTCGTCATCATCTTTGTCGTCGTCATCCTTGTTGTCGCTATCTTCGTCATCATCTTTGTCGTCGTCATCCTTGTCGCTATCTTCGTCATCATCTTTGTCGTCGTTATCCTCGTTGTCGCTATCTTCGTCATCATCTTTGTCGTCGTCATCCTTGTTGTCGCTATCTTCGTCATCATCTTTGTCGTCGTTATCCTCGTTGTCGCTATCTTCGTCATCATCTTTGTCGTCGTCATCCTTGTTGTCGCTATCTTCGTCATCATCTTTGTCGTCGTCATCCTTGTCGCTATCTTCGTCATCATCTTTGTCGTCATCATCCTTGTTGTCGCTATCTTCGTCATCATCTTTGTCGTCATCCTTGTTGTCGCTATCTTCGTCATCATCTTTGTCGTCGTTATCCTCGTTGTCGGTATCTTCGTCATCATCTTTGTCGTCGTCATCCTTGTTGTCGCTATCTTCGTCATCATCTTTGTCGTCATCATCCTTGTTGTCGCTATCTTCGTCATCATCTTTGTCGTCGTTATCCTCGTTGTCGCTATCTTCGTCATCATCTTTGTCGTCGTTATCCTTGTTGTCGCTATCTTCGTCATCATCTTTGTCGTCGTTATCCTTGTTGTCGCTATCTTCGTCATCATCTTTGTCGTCGTTATCCTTGTTGTCGCTATCTTCGTCATCATCTTTGTCGTCGTTATCCTCGTTGTCGCTATCTTCGTCATCATCTTTGTCGTCGTCATCCTTGTTGTCGCTATCTTCGTCATCATCTTTGTCGTCATCATCCTTGTTGTCGCTATCTTCGTCATCATCAGTAGTAATATATATATATATATATATATACATGTGTTAGAGACTGGCACTAGCTCTAAGCCAATCAGAATCAAGTATTGATTTGAATGGACCAATCAGAGCAGAGCCAGTCCAAAATTTCCAGGGGGGTGTCGTATTTTTAAGGTGTGGTCACCCTGTATAGAACGACCAGTGATCAAATCAGGGGGGATATGAAGCTGGTCGTATACAAGAGGTTTTTTGTATTAAAATTAGTCAAAAAGTGGTCGCGGTCAAGAGTATATATATCACTTAGGTCGTGTTGTTGTACGACCAGTTTTTTGATAATCCTGAACGACCAGTGAAGGTCATTCAAGGTGAATAGTGTTAAGCAAGTACTGACGTCATTTGCTATATGCCGTGGTGAAAGCGGTGATGAACAGGAACAGGATGTTTAGGTCGTAGCATTTAGTGTTCTGACCAACTGAAGATCAGTAGGAATAGTTCACCGAGAAACCAAACACACCCAAGGTGACAAGAAAGTCAAACATTGTACAAGTTTTCACGCAGAGTCTAACATGAAAAACGGTGTTAGACTCTGCGTGAAAACTTGTACAATGTTTGACTTTTCTTGTCACCTTGGGGATGTTTGGTTTCTCGGTAAACTTATCCTTACTGATCATCAATTAATCGGAACACGAAATTCTACGACTAAACTTCCTGTTCCTGGTCCATCACAGCTTTCACCACCACATGTAGCATCCGTGCCAGCACTTAGACAAATCATCATTCACACAGTGATATATATACTGACACACACACACGTTTTTGAAAAATTAAAATACATAAAATTCTATTATACATAACCATCATACCTCACCCGATGTGATGTTATACTTACCATCCAAAAAAACGCCATATTTTTATTTGAAGACTTGTAATGATGTTTGAAAATAAAAATAAACAGTTTTTGAACTGTACTTATTTTTATTTTGGAGTTTATTGAAATAAAAATAAGCATTTTGAATTAATCATAGAAATTTCCGCCATGGAGCTCTTACCTCGACGCCATCTTATGGCCGAATGACTGATATTCTTTAGTTACGGTATTTTTAAAAAGGATCTCAAAATATTATAAGAGGATATATCTCATAAAAATTATTTCGGATTCCCAAAAAAGTTTTAGAGAGAGATAGAGTTTGGAGAAACCTCAAAATAATTTTAGATGAATTATCCAATAAAAATATTAGAGGTGTAAAAGTGTTTTAAGATAAAAATTATTTCGGAGTGTTGCTTCCCTAAAAAGTTTTAGAGAGATAGAGTTTTGAAAAAACCTCAAAATAATTTTAGATGAAATATCCCCAATAAAAATATTAGAGATGTAAAAGTGTTTTATTAATTTGGAGAAAAACCTCAAATAATTTTTAAGAGATTTGTTTAGTATAAAGCAGATGTTATTTCATATTTTATCAGTTGTGTGTGTTTTGCTCGCTTGTAAGTTGTGCTTCGGCACAAGACTCTGCCATCTTCCGATGTTCTGTTTTATTATTAAACTGCATCGGTGCGCGATCAACCCGTAGTCGAATTTGCGATTCGAATGAGATTGGCTCAGGTCCATAGCGACAATCTGGTCATCCCTTGTTCAATGAATTGCTTATTTTACGCAAGGGTTGTTCGTTAGCATATGATGAAAGAGTTAGCTATAGTAAAAACACACACACGATGGAGAAGTTTGGATGAATATATATTTTTACAAGGAAACAATAAAAAACTACACAAATAAATTAGTAATGTCTTTGAAGGGTTTTCTTGTAGGGTATAAAACCCCTCTGTAGACTATTCCTACAAATTAAAATTAAATTTTTATTGTTTCACCAAATGTTGTACGCCTACAAAATATAAAAAATATTTACTTCATTTTAACCAGTGTATCTGTACTTTCAAAATATATAAATGACTCACCCCGCGTGTCGACGTATCCCCACACGCGTGGATCATCGTCTTCCTCTTCGCGTACAGGCGGCTCATAGTCGTCAAAATCGAATTCCGTATCCGGTTGGACACGGAATGCCCATTCGCTCTCACCATCCTGCAACAACAATACCCCGGGTATGGAGGCAGGATCCTCGTCCTCGATCGGTGGTGGTGGGATGGTTTCTTTCTAAGAGAAAATATAAAAACATAATAAATACATATCGTCTGTATAGTAAAAACATTTTAGCACTATCTTACATTTTCTTCTTTAGGGTGTGCGTAAAGCGGGATAGTTTCCACACTCGGGTCTTCGTCTTCAAGCGGGGGTGGCGGGAGGGCTTCGTTCTAAGAGAAAATATAAAAAACATAATTACATAACGCTTGTATACAGACAGTAAAAAACATTTTAGCGCTAACTTACATTGACTTCGGTTGTTTTCTGGATGGGTTTCGTGTTGGTTTGGTTCGACATCTTCGTGTTTTTTATTTTTGCTTGGTTCTAGCTTGAAATCGTTGTGGTGTGAGACACGCATACGTGATTTATTTTATAATGACGCTCTCGGTCTATTACAATGGTTTGCGGTTTTAACCAATCAGAGTTTCTATAATCAAACCTCCCCCGTATCTAACCAATCAGAGCTCGTTCATTAAACCCTTCATGTCAAAACAAGTGAAGTATTATAGGTGGGGAACAATACGTGTTGTTAAACGATTAGGGATGTGTATATATAATTAGCGTCGTGTTCTATGACTGCCCTTTATGTCAAAACAGTATGATTAATAATAGGGTCGGAACAATGAAGCTTAAGGACGCGAAGCGTTTTGTTCTGATTCCTCCCCTTATGTCAAAACAGTTTGATATATTATAGGGTAGTGAACAATGAATTTACTTGTGGGGATTAGCGGCCATTTTGTTTGTGTACTTTGGTAGCGCGATTTTTTAATGTGTTCTAACCTTATTTACTTGTAGGGATTAGCGGCCATTTTGAGGGGATTAGACCCTGTGAAATATATATTTCCCGTGTTTAAATACGTCTATTTCTAGATATTTAAGCATTTTTATACTTATTTAAGCATATTTTTATGCTTTTTGATACTTTATTTTACACTTTTCACACATTTTAGTATATATTTTAAGATACCCGTGAACGCGATAAGGAGAGCGTGTTAATTAATTCACACATGTCAAAATAGATGATAATGGTTTTTTATTGTTTTAACGTAATACTTCGAGGTTACATTTCATTGTGTAAGAGTTTACAAAGAAGATATGTCTGCCCAAGAGATCTTCTTGATTTTCCTGGCGATGAATCATTGCAACAATAATTCCAGCTTCGATTCCCATTCGGGTATTAAGAACAGAGGTAAGGTTAAAATCCTTTAGTATTATCCCGCGCCGGTTGTCTAACCAAATTTTATCTTCTTTCATGAAGTCAACCACATAAAAATCAGAGTCTTTGCATATTGTATATAGAAATTCAGAACTGTATAACTTCACGTTAACAAGTTTAATTTCGTTTATATCTATGCTTGTTGTCATCGTATCTAATACTAAAATGTTTTTGGAGATGTCTATATATACAAAGGGATTAGTCTTTTACGATAAAAATATATTGATTGGTAAGATACACGTTTTTACCAATCTTATCGTGTTCGGATGAATCGAATTCGATTTTAAAATAATTGTTATCTTCATCTTTAAAGAAAAGTTCATACATCTGTTTCGGTGCTGCAGGTTTGGGTCTTGAACCCATTAACTGTAGATTTCGTTCACGAGATAGATCTCTCAAGCTCCTCATAGATATAATTTTTGCTTGATTCATGGCTGATAGGGTGGAGGATCATCGCATGTTACACGCACAAATAGCCCGATCAATGCTGTAAAATCCTCTGATGCGTAGGTATATATATATTCATCACCTAACAATAGCAACTTATATATTATTCTATCACGTGCATTGTTTGGTAACGGTAACATTTCCATTTTATGACATTCAACCACTTTATATTCATTGTGTGAAAAATACTTTGCTAAATCGGTAATTATTACCAACAGTGGATTTTCTTTTGTACCTGCAACCATGTTGAAAGTGTTTTAATAAAATATGACTTCTAACGTATGTTTTATATCTTTCCTAGCAACGTTTTTACTGATATATATTTTTGGGGAATATGTACTGCATTAAGTCAACAAAAAGATTAAAAAAGATTTACATGTATTAGTAATCTTATAATATTGATTTTATCATTCGACCAATGAGAATACCCCGATATTTTATTGGGGAATTAAGTTCAACCAATCAGGTTACGCTATTTTTTTTAACGTGTTTTTTATAAACGTTTGTTTCCAAAATTTTTAGACACAATCTCAGCATGGCCCGTGTGAAACAGACACATAGAAATTTGGAAAGTGGAAAAACCATTGCACGGCTGGAAAGTAGGGGAAAAGATATTCCTAAAATGTTGAAACAACGCCGTCATCAGCAACAAGAATATCGTCAAATGGGACGGAATATTTCAGATGATGAACAAGCATACAGCCAAGAAATCACAAGAAAAAAGAACATCAAAATAACTAAAGACATTGCACAGTCGCCATTAAATTTTGCTCTACCGATAACACCGTCCAGTCACGTGTCCCCTCGGCAAGCGAAGTCGTCACCACGGCAAGCAAAGCTACCCCCCCTGCAAGTAAATTCATCGTCTCAAGAACAGGAGGGTTACATAAACCCTCTACTCCTGCAAGCGAAGTATAACACGTCACCACGGCAAGTACCGTCTCTAGTCCAGCAAGTAAATTCTCCTCTACTACAGCAAGCGAAGTATAACGTGCCGTCGTGGCAAGCAAAGGTACCGGCTCTACTATCGCAAGTAAACCCCCTACCTCCGCTACTATCGCAAGAGCAGTATAATATACCGCTTCAAACACCGCAAGCAAAGTATAATGCATCTCCTATTCCACCGCAAACGATCTCACCGCCACAACCCGAAGATGAATTAGATAATTATATATACGATATGCCCATTGATTTCTTCGGTCAAATCCCAATTCCTTCTCCTGCGAATTTAATACGAATGTGTGATGAAATGGCACCCGTTCAACAAGGAAAACAATTATTACAAATTGTGGATGAATTAGCAAATGCTCTTTCCCCCACATTATCTCCTATTCCTCTTTCACCACCACCACCACAACTACCACCCCCACCTAATTCACCCCAGCCATTATTTCCAGTATGTGAAGAAGAGGAAGAAGAAGAAGAGGAAGACGACCGAGAAGTATTGAACGATCCGCCATTGAAGAAAAGATGTTATAAACGTTCGTTAATATATATGAAACGTGAAAAAAAAGGTGATGAACATCATGAAGAAAAACGAATGACAATCTATTCGAATTATGATCAAGATATTATTTGTACACAACGCGATAAATATCGTGAGTTAGAGGGTCTCTATATTGAGAAACTATATATAAATAAACAATATTTGCAATGGCGTTCAAGAAAATTTACGAGTGACCTTATGGAAAAACGATATATAATGGATAATAATAAGGATTTGAAACGAAAGACTGATTTGAAAAAAAGGAAACCGAAATGTATAAAATGATATTGTTCTAAATAAAAATATCAGTAATGTGAAAACATGGAGGTGTGGAATGTCATGGTAAAAGAACTGGCACGTTTTGAAATAAAAATCAATAAAAATATGGAACAAAGTGTGTGGAAATGTCTTGACGAACATGAGAATTTATTTAAAAATATTATTGCACATTTAAAATGTCCACGTGAACTTTTAGATGCCTATAATCGCATGGAGCGTCATGAAATTGGACAAATAATAGCATTTTTTGCTTTAATCCTGTGTTTTTTTAGATATAATCACATTGATAATGAGGAAAATATAAAATTGTGTATACGTCAAACAATTTTAGATTTTAGAAATTCACATCTTAAATTCATTTTATTCCCTCATGATAAAAAACATAAAAAACACACGTCGTGGTTTGGGTTGTGGAATATATTCTTTGAATTTTTTAAATTAGTCTAAATACAATTTTTCAATACTCTGTATTATAATGTCAGGATCTTCAAAATTAATATTATATGATTCTATAATACTCTTAATAATAAAAGTAGTTGATGTACAGGTATTAGATGTAATCCTTACCCTTATAGAAAAATTATATATTATATCCATATGCGGGGGGTAATATTGTAAACTAAGCGGACTATTATTTTGTATAATACTATTATTTTTAACTTGATCTGAAAATAAACTGACTTTAAACTTATAGGGGGTACTTGTCTTATAGAATAATTTAAACCAATAAGAGTATTTCTGACAATTTTTATAACAACAGGTACAGGGAGGGGTTTTCATATGTATCAGCTTAACAAGCTTATCGAGATTAAAAGTATAAACCCTATCGTTACTAGTTTTAAGTTTTGATATAGGGTTATGATTTTCGCAAAAAAAAATAAAGCAACATACAAGTTGATACACTATTTTCTCAAAATAATCTAAATTATGTAGATAATTAAAAGTAGCCTTTAAATAAAACGGATCTATAAAATATAAATAAATACAGCAATATGTAAATTCATGACTAAAACAACGATTAAGTCTATGTAATGTATTACAAAGATAAGACCCTCCATACCCTATGGGTTTAGGAATTGTAGTTTGTTCATCATTAATAGTAATAGAAATAAAGTGGTAAATATCATTTCTTGGGTAATAACTGTTTTGAATTTCAATAAAAAAATTATCAGAATGATTATCATTCAAATGAAAAATAGATTTCATTAATGTTTGAGCGGGTATTAATAGTAATTTGTGATAACGCTCACAGAGTTTTTCACCATAAATATAATATTTTCGTTGTGTATGAACAACAGGTATTATATAGTGTTGTTTATCGGTTAAGATTCGCCAATCCATGCATTCATCTTGATGCATTTCAGGTTTCATTTTTTCAATATAGGCGTAGTCTTTATATCCACAACCAAGTTGTCTCGATTCAAATTCCATACATTCGATAATTTCCCCATAGTAATAGTCACATAAGTCACAGACGGCAAATAATAATCCAATGTATCGGTTACGAAAATGTTGTATATAATACACAATTTTCAATATCGTCTTAATATTGATTTCTTGAGCTTGCACATAGGTTCTTTTACCCCCAATGTTTAATGACATTCTCAAAAGGGATAACGTTTTTTAACAAATCGCCTTGTATATATATACTATTTTCTCAATCTTTAAATATATATTTCTACACACAGATTTTAACACGATAAAAATTTTGAAAAAAGTATTATTGTAACTACAATGTATAATATATCAACTGATTAGACGTGTGTGTGTTTTAGAACAACATTAGGGATTCGTATTAATCTACAACACAGCATTTGGTGCAACTAATCCCCGTGTATTTGTTTAGAAGAAAATCGCTAATTATGGATTCGCGTCTCTAATTCCCCAAACACACATTCATTGTATACGAGTATCACAAATCATCGGGATGACATGAAAGCTTTAATCAACGAACTCTGATTGGTCAAACTAATCTACTCCCAGTTACACATAGTAACGCGGGATACAATTATAAAAGCCGATGTAGCGTTGAAAATAATTAATATCAGTCTGAGTGTTGGAGAGTGAGAGATGGCAAAAATATTTGAGAACGTGAACAGCGAAATTAAAGAAGATTTCATCCCGTTAGAGACAACTGAGACGAATGAAGAGACTATCGAAGAGTTGTATGCGGGTAAATATAATTGTGCATTAAACAAATGTAAAGAAGAAATATCCCCAGAACGACAGAAATTATTTTTATCGCGTATCACACATATAATGGATTGTGAATGTTACCAGTTTAAGGGAGAGAGAGCCAGTTATCGTGAAGTAACTCTTCTCGAACTTCAAACGAACAAGTATTTTATTTATCATTGTTATGATAGCAAGTTAAAACCCTACAAAGAACTAACTCGAAGGGAACGGTCTACTGTCTACTATCAATATCGATGTCATGGACTAGACTATTTATCTGAAAAAAAATCAAGAGATTATTTTAGTCAAAGTGAACTTATAAATAGATTAAGTTATTTATTTCGTAATGTTTTTCCCCCGAATGCTATTATCGGGTATAAAGGTGGTGATAAAGAATCGTCGTTAGTTAAAACACTTCAAGAAAAAATTATTGTACATTGTGTGAATCTTGAATATTTTGGAATTGAGAAGTACGATTATTTACTTTCGTTTTATAATCTTAAACCAAGAAATTGTTGGTATCATACTAGTGAACCCACATGTTTATTGTATCATTGTAGTTTGTTTGAATGTCTTTTATTTGCTGCATGTTTGTTTCGTAAATTAGAAGATGTGGATAATGAACGAGCGGTACTCTCTATGTATGATAAGGAATTTAATTTTTAAAATTTATTCTCTCCTGAACATTTTACCTAAATAAAAAAATACACTTTTTGATTTTAAAAAAAAATATTGAATGTATTTTCCTTTTATTTTTAGAAACACAAAGATTGTTTAAAAAATTTTCAAAAGCACATTTAAGAAATGTTTATATTTTAAAAATAAAACGTACATTAGAACGTTATTATTTTGTTAAAGATGTACATGTTATCAAAAACACTATTTTTGTTAAAATAGAAGGAGAGAGAAGTTTTAAAAAAAATAAGATGATCATAGAAACTCTTTGTACATTTAAATATATAAAAAATGATATCATTGTACGTATAGTATAAATAAAACGTTCATAATTTTTTTTCTCTTATTGGAATTAAAATGAGTCAGAAAAAAATCATCCATTATAATGAACGTTTTTATCTTACGAATCCAAGAAAATTCGCGACAATTGCGTTAAAATCAGCAAATAATATATATGAGTTTCAAGAAGTGTCTTGGAAACACGGTGTAATACCCGCGAGTTTTCTTAACGGTTTATTTAAATTTAAAACAAATATTCGTGCTCCAGGTCCAAATACTGATTTTTCATTGACATTTAGTAACAATAGAAAATTTCAAACAGATAAACAGAATTATCTTACAGGAGAATTAGAAGCAAGAAAAAAAGATTGGCATAAACGAAAAATAATTCATAGTATTGATGTAAAACTTAAAAATAATATTCGTGATTCATATAACGGGGCGTTAGGATGGAGTATTGTTCAAGTTAAAAAAGAGATATTCGAACAGGGTGATCTTGGGTCATATATTGCAAAACCTAATAAACCCTATTTTAGCTCTAATCAATTGTTTATTGATCCCGAGCAAAATTTCTTTAACGGTGATAAACGTTTTGTAGATTTAGCTTATAATTTACCTGCTGACGAAGATTTTATATTGATTCAAAACATTAAATTTATAGATGAAAATTTTTTGTGGAAATATGGTCTTAAAATTGGTGAAGCTGATAAATCCTATAATGAATACGAAATTTCTATTGTTTATTCCGATGGATATACGTAGATATACCCCTATATAAAGATCGTTTTTTCAAGATGGTCGTGTGTAAGTGTCATGGCTATTTTTCAGCGAGTACAAAATCAAGAGGGATATAAGATTTATCATGAATTAACACAATATAGTTATGTGGAATCCGTTTTTTTTTGGCAATTAGTAGGAAGTGTGGAAATTGAAAAATCAAGATATCATCTACTAATATCTATTGCTGATTATGAAACATATGTACGGTATAAATTTATACTGGAAGTAGAATGTTCAAAAAATCCCAATATGTATGTTATGCATCATGAGGAACACGATATTCCAGAAGAATGTTATGAATTTCTTCGTAAAATATGTGAAGCATGGAATGATGACCTATCCCCACGTATCAACGACAAAAGAATTGGA
Source organism: Chrysogorgia sp. JL179-B06 (assembly GCA_035772405.1). Lineage (NCBI taxonomy): Eukaryota > Metazoa > Cnidaria > Anthozoa > Scleralcyonacea > Chrysogorgiidae > Chrysogorgia > Chrysogorgia sp. JL179-B06. Next base: position 59,480 of record JAYKKM010000453.1, on the reverse strand, counting down.
GAATATTTAAAGATACTAGATTATGATAGAAAACATTGTTTTAGTTATGAGTGTTTTAGGAGTATTATAGCATTATATTATGATTTTAGGGTTTATAATAAAACTATAAAATACACTTGTAAAAAATGTAAAGGGGAATGCGAATGTAATGTGGATTACCCTAATTTCATCAGTGTAAATTTTAATGAAATAAGAGGTTGTAATGTAGAAAAATATTCAATGGACAATAACATCTTATGTAACGAAATAATACACTGAATGTATTTTTTTTTATTTGAAAATTAATACATTAAAAACTTTTCAACATGGTTTCTGGGTTTATGATATACAATTCCTCCTTTTTGAAAATGTCTTTTGATTTTTTTCGTTCCTAGTTTTGCAATAATTTTTACTACTTTAGCTTTTTTTTTAAGCTCTTTTTTAAAATCGTTTATAAAAAGTTTGCCGTATTTATTGACTGTTTTATTTCCTCCACGTTGCCTTTTTTTCCCTTTAAAAATACCCCCACGTTGCCTTTTTTTCCCCTTAAAATCACCACCCCGTAATTCTCTTATTCTTCCTACCATTGTTATGAAGGTTGTTTTCTCTCCCAATAGTTATCACCATAGTCTGCAAAAATTTCTTCATGGGCTTTTATATGTTTTATACTTTCTAAATACATTTTTTTATTATTGGGATTGTAAACAAAATCGGAATTATTTTTATATATAGAACCTGTTTTCCCATTATTCGCATACCGTGCTGCAGCGTGAGTTGTCAAATAAGCATCGATACACGTGTTTGCATCGTTACAAATACTATATACAGCATTTGTGTTTTTACCATATTTACGATCCAATTTGGACTGTGTTGTTTTTTGACCCGTGTAATAAGAAATATTACGATCGGGTTTAAAAGGTTTTTTCCAAGCAAATAATCCTTCACCCGCATTGGGGATCGTTGATTTCTTGATACGTAAGTTATTTTGGTTTGCTAAATGAATCCAACATTTTTTGTTTTTTGCTGTTCGTTTACGACATCTTATTTTTTTTAAGGTTTTACTTCTACATTGAAGAACGTGACGTATACTTTGAGATTTATCATTGCGTCTTTTTTTTCGAGGTAACTTAACTCTTACCATTTTGTTTTTAAAATATAGTTTTTATTCCTAAATAATCATTATTTTTTTCATGGGTCTGAATAAATTTTACCATACATTCAACTTTATAGATAATATCTTCGGGACAGTTGTATATTTCTTTTTTTAATTTTGTTATTCGTTGTTTTAAAATCTTTGATGAAATAGGTATTATCTTTTCTTTATCTTCTGTAAAATTTAGTAAACATTCCCTTAAAAGATACGGCGTAAATAATATTGAAGGATCATTATCTTGAATTTCATAACCGATATAGGGTAAATTAGACGTTTGTAAATAAATTTCAATATGCACAATTTCACTCATATTTTTTTTTACTCTTTTTTTTTGTTTTAGTTTTTTTTTAAATGGGTTCTTTATTCTCAAAAAAAATCCCTCCTATACTTACGTTGACATGTATTAATATACAGGATTCATACGATGTTACTATTGATCGTGTTGATGGTGAAGACGAAAACATAAATAAAAATAAAACGGCATGTTTTTCTTGTTTTAGAAAAAAAAAAGAAGATGAATGATGATCAGAAAAAATTAAAATATAGTCAAAAAGATATAGATAAAATTGTAAGTTTATTTAATAAGAAAAAAGAAAGTAAGAAAAATGAAAAAATAGACGATTATTTTTCTGTTAATCATATAGAAACTATTAGTAGAGAAAAATTTAAAGTCACTGAACAACATTTTTCTTTGGATGTTTCACGGGAAAAAACGGTTAATTTTATTAGTTTTATTCAATCGTTATCGTTGGTTTTTTCTTATTTAATTAACATTGCACGGGCAAATGTAAAAAGTGATGATGATTATGTTAGATTTATCTTTAGTAATGCGCCAAAAAGTTTTTTCTCTACTGCCGTTTTACCCGTGAAAGACTTTGACGTTAAATATTTCTTAAATATTATGGAAAAATTTATGCAGAGTAATAAAGAAATAATAGCTAATGGTTGGAATAGTAAAGTAATTGTTCAAACTTTTCCCGCAGGAATAAGTACAAATAAAAAAAAAAATAGTGTACTAAGGAAAAAAAGTATTTACAATAGTTTGAATAAGGGAAATGCTACAGATAAAGGTGGTGTGAAAAAATATGGCCGTAAATTTCGCACGGGGGTATTTTATATTCTTAGCCGTGTATTATTTCGTACAGTGAAAGATTGCTGTTTTGCTTTAGCAATATTAGTGGGTTTATCATTTTTAAAACAAGACTATAAATATTTTATAATGAAAAGAAAACCCAATAAACCCGTGGATGATTTATTTACGTGTGAAGAAATTCGAAATGTATATCGGGAATGTGGGATACCCGAGGGTAATGTTGATGCTACACAGTTTCATTTTGTATATAATAATTATTTAAAAAAACAGGGTGTTGATTTGTTAGTGTATGCTGACACTCATTCCGATAATATAATTTATGATTCACGAACTGATAGTGCAGGTAATCTTATTAAATTGACTAATGAAATTGTATGTTTATGGTTAAATAATAATCATTACGATGTAGTCTTAAGCATAAAGGAATTTTCTAAACTCAGTACCAGTTCTTTTTGTGTTAAATGTATGAGTTATTTTACACGTCATGAATATGTCGATAATCACCTATGTACTACAAATAACTTAACTTGTTTACGATGTTATAAATATCCGAATAAGTGTAAAGATAAAAATAATAAACTTATTTGTAGCAGTTGTGATATAATTTTTTATGATGAAAATTGTTTTACAAATCATTTAACAAATAAAATTTTTAAACCTTCTCAAAGTAATTATGATCGTTTAACACCGTGTCAATATTTTTTTTATTGTAAAACCTGTAACAAAATTTGTCCTCGATTCTTTTTCATTTTTTCTAATAAAACAGTTAAACATGATTGTAGCAAACGATTTTGTTTTCATTGTGATAAATACATGAAACAACCTCATTTTTGTTACGTGAAACCCCTTTCACTTGAATATAACAAGAGGAAAGAAAGTGAACCCACTTTATTTTTTTTTGATTTTGAAACAAAAGTAACCGAAACTAAATTGCTCGAACCGTTTTATTGTATCGTCCAAAGGGTATGTAAAAAATGTCAACATATTGAATTTAAAAAAACAAAAATATTTGAAAAAAAGGATCAAGAAATTATCGATAATACTATTGAAAAAGTTAGTTGTTGTGGGAATAGACAATTTATTTTTGACAACAATGTTATTGAAACTTTATGTGAATTTATGTTTGAACAAACAAATTCCGTTTGGATAGCTCATAACGGGGGTAGATTTGATACTATTTTTATTTTAAAATATCTTTTAGAAATAAAACAGATAATGCCGAATACTATAATGAACGGTACTAAAATAATGAGTTTAATAATTAAAGAACAAAATATTAGAATCCTCGATAGTTATTTGTTTTTTAGTATGAAATTAGCGGATATTCCAAAAGCAATGGATCTTCAAGGGGAATGTAAGGGATTTCATCCTTATGAATTTTACGATTTAACTTATGAGGGTGACATTGTAGATCGGAAATTTTTTGATACGAAACATATGAATACAGCAACACTTAATGAATTTGAAAAATGGTATTTAGAAAAAAAGAAAGAGAAATATATATTTCGTAAAGAGATTTATTATTATTGTTGTAGTGATGTAGATATTTTAAGAAAGGGATGTGTTAAATTTTCTACAATGATCGGGACCATAGGTCATATCACCCCCTTTTATGCAAAAAATTGTATTACGATTGCTAGTTTAGCTTTGAAAGTGTATAGACTTAATTTTTTAAAAAAAAATTGTGTAGGAATTATTCCTGCTTCGGGGTATAGGGGTGGTGTAAAACAGAGTTTAATTGCTATTGATTGGTTAGATGAAATTAATCGAGAAATAGGAGGAAATTTAGAATATATCTGTTCACAAAATGGGGAGAAAAAAATTCTAGGACGTTTTGTCGATGGTTTTTATATTGATACGATATATCAATTTCATGGTTGTTTTTATCACGGATGTCCCAAATGTTTCGACCCCTATGCATTAAACGTTCTTACAAACGAAAAATTTAGTAATTTATATGCAAATACGCAACGTTTTTCTTGGACAATAAAAAATGCCGGTTACAAATTAATCGAGATGTGGGAATGTGATTATTTAGAAGAAAAAAAATATACACAGAAACAATTAATTGAAAAGAAAAGAAAATTTTATCCGTTTACTCCTTTAACACCACGTGACGCATTATATGGGGGACGAACTTCCCCCGTATGTTTATTTAAAGAAACAAAACCAAACGAACGAATAAGTTACGTAGATTTTACATCGCTATACCCTGATGTACAAAAAAAATATGATTTTCCTGTGGGTCATCCTACTATTTTACTGGGGAAAGATTGTAATAAAATAAAAATCAAGGACATATTTGGTTTAGTAAAATGTTGTATTTCACCTCCTCGAAATATTTACTTTCCTGTTTTACCCGTTAGAATAGATGGGAAATTATTATTTCCATTATGTTATAAATGTGCTGTGGATAAATGTAATAAATGTGAACATAATGAAAGCGATCGATACTTGACGGGTACTTGGACTAGTGTTGAGATTAATGTTGCTATAGATAAGGGATATAAAATAATTGCTCTTTACGAAATATATCATTTTGAACGCAAAGAAAAAATCTTTTCACAATACGTAAATCAATTTTTAAAAATCAAACAAGAATCTTCAGGAATTCCTACGGATTGTTTGAATGCAGATGGAAGTAAAAATGATGATAAAATTAAACAGTATTGTAATGATTATTTAAAAAATGAAAATGTTTTTTTAGATAAAGACAAAATTGAGAAAAATCCCGGATTAAGAACTATTGCAAAAACATTTTTAAATTCGTTATGGGGAAAATTTGCTCAAAACGAAAATAATACACAAGTGTGTTTTTTAAACGATTATGAAGAATTATTAAATATTGCCAATGATAAAAGTAAAAAATTAACATCGATGGAATTTATAAACGAAACATTATTACGTTGTACGTATGAAAAAATTGATGATGCAACAACCCCTCTAAAAACGGGAAATGTAATCATTGCGTGTTTTGTTACTGCATATGCACGTTTGAAATTATACGAGTTACTCGTTAAATTAGACGATCGCGTTTTATATTTTGATACAGATTCTGTTATTTATATATCTGATGAAAATAATTATACTGATGTTAAAACGGGAAAATATTTAGGAGATTTAACGAATGAATTAAATGAAAATGAATGGATAACAAATTTTTGTTCAACGGGTCCAAAATGTTACGCGTATATAACTAATTTAAATCAGGAATGTATTCATGTGAAAGGTTTTACTTTAAAAAATGAAACAATAAAAGAAAAATTGAATTTTTTATCCTTGACACAATGTGTTAAAAATCAAGATCAGATCATCGAAATTAAATATCACAATAAAATATGTAAAGATAAACTGAATCATATTTTTATTGAGGATGAAATAAAAAAATTTTCATTTACATTTAATAAACGTGTTGTTAAAAATAATTTTAATACGATTCCGTTTGGATTTTTAGATAACTGAAATGAACAATGTTTCATTACCATTTCAACACCCTTTTATGTTAACGTTATGTGGACCTAGTCAAAGTGGGAAAACATATTGGATATTACAATTATTGAAAAATATTAACATTATGATTACACCTGCAATTGTTAAAATTGTTTATTTATATTCAATTTATCAACCTCTGTACGCTGAAATGGAAAAAGTTCTTGCGGAAAAAACAGATATTAGTGTTGAATTTATTGATTGTCAAAAGGGTATTCCCCGCATTACCGATATACAAACGAATACCCGTGAAAATACGTTAATAATATTAGATGATCTCATGTTAGTTGCAACATCATCAAAGGAAAATCTTGAAAGAATAGATAATATTGCAACTCAAGATGTCCATCATCGTAATATTAGTGTTATTTTTACATGTCAAAATTTAACATATGGTAATGGTAAATTGCGAAATTTACGTGTCAATAGTCAATATTATGTTATGTTTAAAAATTTAAGCGATTATAATAATATGTATACGATATGTGATAATAAAAAAATTAATAGAAATAGATTTAATAAAGTATTAAGTGAAATTAATGAGAAACCCTATGGTTATTTGGTATTTGATAATTGTAGAAAAGGGTATGAAAATTGTAGAATTAGAACCAATGTATTTCCACATGAATCAACGCTAATCTATGATTTGTAAATAAATGTAAAAAGAAAAAATAAATGTTTTTTAAAAAAATAAAAAGAGTTGTTGAAATTTTTTTAAAAAGTATATATAGTATGGGTGTGTATATTGTGTATGAACTTTTTTTAAAAAAACATGGCAAGAAGAAGATATAGAAGAAGCAGGAGAATTATCCTTAGAAAAAAGAAACAAAAAGGGGGTAGTGCTCTAGATATTTTTGGACCCTTGGGATCGTTAGTTGGAAATCAATTGGGAATTGGTATTCGAAAAAGAAAAAGAAAAAGAAAACAAAAAGGGGTTTTTTTTTTTGGTAGTGGTGGTATGATTCAAACGATACGAGATACCATAAAAGGGTATTAAAAGCATGTCCACTATATTTTTAACCAAAAAAGATATGAATGGAATGTTACCCTTAGAAAAAATATAAACAGTGTAAATAAGTTAATTTTTTTGTTTAATTAAAAATTAGCATTATTAAAACTACAACATGACTGATTGTTATTACTCTTACAATTTTTTTTACATTTTTTATTATATATTCCTACGAGTACACGACCTAAAATTGTTTCTATTTTTTTTTTTAATTTAATATCGTTTTTTAGTTTAATACGTTCATTTTTAAATATTTTTTGTTTATTATTATTTTCGAATTCATTACGACATTGATTGTATAAATATAATAAACTCCAATTTCCACACACGGCTGTATTTTTGGATTGTAATTGTTTACTTTGAATATATTGAAATGTTAGTCCTTTTTTTACACTATAATCATACCAATATTCACGTTTATAAAACGAGACATCTTTTGCAAAACTATCAAAAAAATTCATATGTTTTTCTTTATCCACCCATATAGCAATCCAATGTTGACCGTTTTGATCTGCTTCATCCGTATTCCAAATCCAACACGAGGGATAATAAATTTTTTTAGGAAAAATATTTGCAGGAAATGTACCCAAATAATATTTATTTAAAAACTTATTTATTTTTGAAATTTTATTAATCTCGTTCGTAAATAAAAATTGGGTTAAAAAACAATGTAAATTCATGGATTTTTTCGTCGCCATTTTCTTTGTGTTGAATAGGGTGGTGTTGAAGGTGTAGGAATGTGTGTGGTGAGTGATGTAGATGGTTCTTCGTGACTCGCAAGACCCGAAGGGGTTTTTCCCAAATTTATATAACGTTGTCGTAATTTTATATTTCGTATATAATAGGCAGGCATATGTAATTTTTTCAATTCTTTTAAAGCAACCGTCTGCTTTTGTTGTGTAAGATTGAACATGTTTTGTTTGCTGACATTATGCGTTAAATCGTATAATAAATCATGATGGTTTATTGCAACACCGTTTAGTTTTATTATATCTGTCCCCCCAGTTTTAATTTTTTTCCTTTCGAGAAATTCTTTTATTTGTTGCCCACTTGTCACAGTCGGTGTTTTCCTTGGTGATTCATCATTGGTCACCTCATTTTCAAGTTCATTACTTTTTCTTTTCATATTTTGTTGTCTTTTTAAAAAACTAACCATACTCTCTGCGACACGTTGATCATTATTAACTTTTTTCATTTCTTCTTTCATTTTATTTTTACTTTCAATAAGTTCGAAATTATTTTTGTTGTTAATTCCCTGCAATAATTTTTCGTTTTCATGATCAGTTTTGATTAAATCTAAAATTTCATTTAATTTACTCGGATTAATTAATTGCATTTTATTTACTTCGGTCATTTTTTTTTATTTGTTGGTTAAGTAATTTGTATGCTTTTTGATATATGTTGATTATACGAAAATCCTCAGATAATAATATTTTTAAATCTTTTTCTTTTATTTTGTTCTTTGAAAACTTATTCAAAATATATTTATTATCACTGGAAAGTTGGATCGAAATTTTTTTATTTAAAATATTTTTAGCAATGTATTGTAATTTATTAATTAATTGAGAATCTAACAACGTATTTTTTTTATCAATATCTGCTTTAAGATATTTTTTTAACGAGGGTAAAAAATCCTTTTTTTTTTTTCAAAAGCTTTTTTCTTTATTTTATTTAATTGAACTAATGTTTCTAAAAATTTTAAATCATCTTCGCAACTTGATGAAGAAGAAGTAACGGAACTTTCACTATCCATTTCATCACTAACATCATCGCTAACAACATCGCTATCATTTTCACTATCATCCTCCTCTTCATCATCATCTCTTGAATTATCATTTTTTTCGTCTTTTTTTTCCTCTTCTTTATTTAATTCATCATTTTTTTCTTCATTCATTTTTTTTTTATGCGTAAACTGAAAACGGTGGAAATACAAGAATATGTTCACGATTTAGGGGTATTTTGTTAATAACTGGTTTTTTTATTTTTGGTTTTTTTATTCTATTCTTTGTTGTAATGGGTTTTGTGTTCTTCATTTTTTTTGTACATCCCCTTACAAATGTTGATAATTAAATGCTGTGTAATAATCTTGCAGGGGTATTTAATCCCACTCTAATTTCATTTCGAAATTCACCAACAAATATTAACGCCCCTTGAACTGTATTTTGAGAAAAATGAAAATCCACATTAACATTTCCCGACGGTCTTATGGGTAATACTGCAAGATGAGAGTCTCTATTATCTGTTAAATCAAATGCTAATATAGAATACCCGTTTATAAAGTCATTATAAGTTATTGGCATTTCTGAATAATTGCGATTTAATACCGCGCGTAATTTTGAGTAAGCTTCAGCTTGATTTTCAATTCTCCCGACAACAGCGTTATTTACGGAAACTTCAACATTATCATAATTAGGCCAGTTAAATTCAAAAATATTATGAGTATATGATCCGTTCCAATTTGCTAATGGAGAAAATACAATATATAAACGTGTAGGAACGCTACCATTAAACACATCGATTACTTGATGTGAATTTCGTCCTGCAGCTACTGATTCAGTAATACAACGATAATTGGTTGTATAATATAATGTTTCTTTATTATTGGTCCCCAGCCCTATATTAAGAGCATTTGATAATTGTTTTTTTGGTTTAAATACAGGAATTTTTATTTTAAAATCGTCTAGGGTAATTATAGTATCAGCAACGGGCATATTCGCATGATTGGCCCCCATCATTACAATTGTATTTAATGCACGCGTTAAACGTAATTCAACTTTATACGCTGTAGGAATATATATTTCAGTACCCCCTTCGCTAAATAATGAACAATCAATCTCATCTATCAAATTCTGCGATTGATTTTGAAATGCCTGTGTTTTTTGTCTCCCTCCTGCATTTACGACATTAGTTCCATTCGTGAAACCCACGATATCGCTCATATGTTGGGGTGTGTCTAAATATGCTATATTAAGCTCTTTAGAATCTTTATATCCCGATGGTATTTGACGCGTTATAAATTGTATCCATGATGCAAAATGTGCAAAATTATCTGATGGTGTAATTAAATTTTCATTTATTTTTAATTCTTTTGTTTTCCACATTGTGCGAAGGGGTAATGTAATCATCGCAAACCCCGATGCTGCAGGTGCTATAAGTCCAGCAGCATTTCTAATCGATACTCTAGCCATTATTTTAGCATCGCTTGTTTTCATTAATCCCACGGCGTTTCCATGTCTTGTAAACGTGTATACTGACGATTGATTATCTACGGGCGTTGCGATAATTTCCGTCTCACGACATTCCGTAAACGTATCATTATAGGGTGATGACGTAAAAAATTGCAAAGGCTCACTAAATAATATATCATTTTTTTCCACATCTTCAATTTTTTTACTCATTATTTTTTTTTTAAACGTTAATTTTAAGAATATTTGAAAGTGTTCCCAACACTTGAGGAAGAACCATACCCAGTGCCAATGCTCCACCAAACCCTCCTTTTTGTATTTTTCTTCTACGTTTTCTTATTCCTCTTTTGTTTTTTCTTTTTTTGATATATTTTTTACGCGTCATTTATTTTATTTTTAAAAAACAACAATAACCACAACATTATGATTTTTTTATATAACTTTTTTTTATTTATACTTTTTTTTACACAATCTATCTATTTTGTAAAAAACGTATTACATTTGGATCTATTTTTTTTCTCTTTTTTTTATTATCACTTGTATAATAAGTATCTAAATTTAAATTTGAGGGTAATCCCACACCCTCATTTAATAAAATTTCTTTCTTAGTTGGATTTTCTTTATTTTTTCTTTTCACAACAAAATATGATGAGGAATAATTTTTTCCACGATTTCTACCGTTTAACAATTCAGTGTAATCTTCTACGGATAGTTCATTTATTTTTTCAGTCATTATTTTTTTCTTCAAATAAATTTATAGATATCTTAATTTCTTCACCTTTTAACGGTACGTTATTCTCATAGTTAATAAAGAACTGTAGTGATTGTTTAGCCTCTTTATCACTCATAAATAAAAAATAGGGGAATTTTTTTTTTTCATCATTTAATGATGTATAAGGATTTTTTTCGTCAATATAAAATAATTCTTTTATAGTATATATAAAACGTTGTGTTGCATTGGAAATAATAGTAGATGAAGAAACTGAAATCGTGCCATTATTTATTTTTTTTGATTGTTTTATTGCACTGAAATCCATTTTGTTTGCACACGTAATTCGAAATGAATTTTTGATATTTTTATATTCAATCGAATTTAAATTCCATAAAAAATTTTTCCCACTATTTACTAACACGTAAAGAGAAAAAGGATAAAATATTTTATATTCTTTAATTATCATTTCCCGATTTTTTTCTTCAAGAACAATCAAAAGCATTATGTTGAATGTATTAAACAATCAATACTAAGCGTTCCCGAATCAAAAGGAACTAATTTTCCTGTAGTATCTTTAACTTTAATATGAATTTCTCTTATAATGTCTTTTTTTAATTTTCTCAATGATTTTGGGGGACTATAATAAACTAATTGTCCATCCCCCCCACCACCTTGTCGATGCCATTGAATGGGTACTGTTGTTAACAATTCGGAACAACTATCACCAACTAACCCCAGTTCTATTTCATCACAATATATAAACATTTTATTTAATCCATCGGATACATCGGGTAAGTAATCAAAATGTTTAGAAAAAAGGGTTCGAGGTGTAGGATTATCTTTTTTTATTTCAAACAAGAGAGGTACGATTTCAAGACCTTTTTCATTTTTTAAACCTAGCATAAAAGCTAATTTTTTTGAAAATAAAATATTAATCTTTTGATTAAAAGAAGCATATTGAATACCCTTTTTTTCTACCGTAGTCTTGTTAGATAATCGAAATTCATTTACCTGTAACCCATCGACTGCTTTATTCGCATTTTCATATACCCAATACTCAATCTCAACATTAACATTAATAATTACTTTCCCATTTGATCCGATGGTACAAAAAATTTCAAATCCTTCTAAGATATTATTTAAAAATATAATTAATGAAGATAAATCATAAATTCCGTCGGGTATAATAAATTTATCCGATGTAAAAACGAACTCACTGGTGGCGTATACCGAATTATTATTTTCTTCGGGTATAAAATTCTTATAGGTTATGATAAATGAAAAAAAACATTCATCACCTACAATATTTTTAGTTGTTTGAGGATAACAAACTTGTAAAACTTCTAAAAAACATTCATTGTTCAAAGCATCAATGGGTTGTGCAATTTTCATTTCAAAATCATTAATCAAATTCTTTTGAAGTCCTCTTGATATTGAATTACTAGCAATGTGTAAATTCATTTTTTTTTTAAAACTTGTAATTCAGCACGATAAAAAATTCCTTTAATTTCTTCACGTTGTTCGTCTTCTAATTGATATGTAACGGGATCGGTGATAAATACTTTTTTAATAAAAAATATCTCATTTGTCCATCGTCGAAGACTGCTTTTTTCAAAAATATTATTTTTTACTCTCGCAATACGTACACGCGTACCTTCTCGTATCAGATCTTGAGTGGGAATAGGATAATTTAAATGATCACGTACCATTTTATTTTTTACTTTACGTATTTTTCCTTTTTTTTCTTCGCGATAAATTTCAAAAGGTGTTGCACCAGCTAATGCTTTATGTGGGGAATTATTATAACGCTTAACAATAAGGGGTAAATACTGAATATAGTCAAATTCTCCAGTCATTGTTAAAACACGACGAACCATTGTTTTTAAAGTTCCAATCACACGTTCCACATGGGATGCTTTTATTTCTCTATTATACGTATGAAATACTTCAAAATTATATTTTTTACTTAATTTCGTACGTATATCTTGAAATTCTGTTCCTTCATCACTTTGAATTTTAAGAGGGGCTATTCCTTCTTCAATAAGAATACTTTCAAATTTATTTTTAACATTATTAGACGTTTTCTTTTTTATTAATTTCAGCCAACAAAATCTTGAAAAAATATCAATACACACCAACCAATAACGATATTGATTATTATATCGGGCTAAATCTTTATTTTCAGCTAAATCAATTTCCCATTGTTCATTATTTTTATTAACAGCATATTTCAAACGTCTATATTTTTTTTTACTACTACTATGTAATCTATAATTAGAATAATCCTCATCAGTTAATGTCTCTCCTTTTAATAATCTTGAAGCTTTTTCAATAAAGTCAGCAGAAAATTTAGTTTTTTTCTTTTTACTCATTTCTATAATAAAGAAATAAAATAAATATAATATTCTTCAAGTTCATCAACGAGTTCTTTGTCACGTAATATCCCCATAAAATCAACTTCTATATTTTTACAGGCTAACTCTTTATTTATAGTATCACCGTACAAACATAATGTATCTTGTATATTTTTACAACATCTAAAACGATAATAAAAAATTTCTGACATTACTGAGGGACTTAAACGGTGACAAACCTCATCATCATCATCACTTTCTACTTTTATTTTCTTAATCTTTTCGTTGTCGTCGTCATCGTCGACGTCATCGTCAAAATTGAGTGTGGGTTTCTTTTTCTTCAATACTCGTTTTTTGACGGGTGTAGGTTGGGATTTATGACCTGTTGCATGATTATACTTTCTTAGGGCAATAATATATTCATCCAAGGAATCTTTCTTTTTTATATGAAAACTACCCCAATCATCAGACCATACGATTTCACTTGACGTTGCGTTGTTGTTGTTGTTGCTGGTTGTCGGTGTTGGATCATCGTCAAATTCCATTGCATCGGCTAATTCGTTATCTTGATGTTGATAACAAATTTCCAAACCACCCCACGCATCTGTACGAACAACCAAACGGCATGTTTGCTTTTTCCAATTTTCAAATTTTACCACTTCAAAAAATATCTGCGTCGATTTCTCTTGAATGCTAATCTTATTAAGAACATTCAACAATGGGGGAATATGCTCATTTTTCACTTCAACAGCGCTATTGTATGTGTACTTGTCACATCTTTTATTTGTCGGATATACTTTGGCGAGAATAGCATTACCGTTGATTTTTTTTTGTGCAATTATTTTTGCAGACAAATCGGTATACGATTGCATTTTATAAAAATGATCATATTGTTGGCGTGCGTAAAGTTCCACCATCTTTGAATCCGAGTGAAGGGTAAATGATGAATCACTGTAGGGACAGTGTTTATTTTATACCCTCCGCACAATTAAAAAAAATTTCCATCACAAAAATTTTATTACACTAATAACGTGTTTAATTGATTACAACATTTGATATCAAATAAACTATTGTGTTTGCGTTGCATAACTCCTAAAATTTTACATAACTTTCTATGTTGTTTTTTTGTTTTTATTTTACATTCTATTTTATTTTCTAGAAATGCAACAAGTGCTTTCCCTATTCTTCCATTTCCATCGGAAAAAGGATGAATGGTTTCAAAAATATAATAAATCAAAACTGATATATTTTTTCTTTGATAGTTTTTTACGTAAAATTCATCTAAATGTTCCATATATTGTTGAATATCTAGGGGATCAACCCCCTCATGAAATCCAACAAATCTTTTGTTTTGACTGTAATGTCCAGCATTCGTTAAATGGGACATAGATATTTCATGAATAGTTTTACAACATTCACTTATTTTCCATTTTTCATTTTTTTCCATATAAAATTTTCGAAGGGCAAAACAAAATCTCCCACATCTCATCCAAAATTCTTTTTCATTTTCTTCGTCTTCTTCCATTCGTATAACATCATACGCAAACACTTTAAATTTTATACAGTCTTTTAATTCCATTTTTTTTACATACACGTTTGTTCCCTAATACTTTTATAAAAAATATCCCAATTCACATTCGGTTCAGTCAGTTCGTCTTCATATATAGGATTTTTTGAAATTAAATTATAATTCAATGTTGTTTGTATATATTTTCTTATCATAGTAAATAAATCTTGTACTTCATCTTCAATCATTATTACATGTGCAAATATTTTCTCATTATACTTAAATTCTCCCATTCCCCCATAATTTTTTAATTGTACATCGACAGGATGTAATAGTGGTTTTTCATTTAAATCATAATTACGTTTGTTTAAAATACTTAATTTCAGGGGATCAAACTCAAAAAAATAACTTTGACGCGTACAATTTTTATACCGACATTTATCAAGGGATACTTTACCCATTTTTATAGAATATATAAAATTCCAAAAATCATATCTAATATTTTTTTCAGAAAGACCTTTTTTTTGTCTATTGAGAAATCTTCCCATAGGGTTATGTTCACGACAATAAAATATAAAACATGAAGTGACCATGATAATATTTTTAGTTGAACTACAATAAACATAAGAATTGAAAATACTAGGTGCTACCATTAACAAATAAATATTTAAAAAAAGATTAAAATCACCTTTCTCGCGCTGTATGTGTTTAAATTTGTTTACTAAACTTTCTTTTCCATAACCCAGGGTATAAGATATGTATTTTCTTTCAAACGTTAGATTTTGTAGAAAATATGTATAATGGTACTTATCTTTGGATCTTAAACATTGAAATAAATCTGAGTGGTCTTCAAGGGGTAATACAATAAATAATTCTTTAAAACAATCGGGAAATGAAAAAAAACTACAGCATAACGTGTCTGATGATTCAACTAGTAAAGTACGTTGAAAGAGTGTTCTCTTCAAGGAATATTTTCTTTGACTTGCTTGTAAATTCGGGATCATATAAGAGAAACGATCTTCTAGGATAAAATAGGATTCCATTCCACGGGTTCCTTTGATTTTTTTCATATTGACTATATAACTTACTTCGTCGTGGGGTCGAATGTTGTTTTTACATTTCATCATGGGACATGTGATATATTTTCCACGATAATAATCAAATAATCCACATAACCAAAATAAATATCCAATTTCTCCTTGGTTAAAATATTGAAAATAAAGAACAACTCTTAAAATTGTTTCAATCATAATGGTGTGATTTTGAAAGATTTTTTACTCTTTATATATCTTTTCAAATTCATTAAGCTAAATAAACAAATTCTTTTTTTTAAATAAAAAACGCTTTTCTCGATTTATTTTGAACTGTTTTATTTCAAATATTTAATTCATTAAAATTATTACATAATTTCCCACAACAATCTAAATATACATGTTGTTGCAACATAGATTTATCAAAATGTATTTTAGTTATTACTGTTACAATATAATTTCCATTACTGCTACCATAAATCACATTAAGTATAGATAATATATTTTCATCTTTAATAAGCACTAAATAAAGCTCTTCCCCATCAAAATTTTCACGTAACTGATATTTTACTAATCTAAATCTTGAATCCTTACATTTACCATATAAAAACGTTTTTGAATAACATGGGATATTATTTATCTCAAACCAATCAAGGGTTGAAATTAACGTAGGTAATCTCGGTTCTCTATCAATAAATACTACATGTTTTCCTACTAACTGATCATAAAATGACATAGTCCAGCTAAAACCTGTTATTAAAAATCTATAATATCTTTTTCCACCATATCGTTTCCGAAATATAGATTGTTCATTTTTATCTTCCACATAAATGTTAAAATATTTATAATCATAATCAGCACATCTAAACTGATAGGGATGTTCTCTCCATTCCAAAAAATAAAACGTTGAATCGCGTGTTTTTTCTATCTCAAACAATTCAGCATGTAATAAATATTGAATGTCGGGATAAAGAATTTCATCAAAATCACGCTCAGCCATTTAAATCTTTTTAAAAAAACGTCTTTTCTTCTATTCGCCTATTTCCACTGAAACATTCACTGTATATTTCCACCGTATATTTAACTTGTTTAACACCCAACGTTTGAAACTGTTTAGTCTTGAAAGTTTTAATTCATCGGGATGAATCGGACACGGGTGTTTGTTAATACATCTTCCACAAGGATGTTTGTTATAATATAATCGGTTGAATCGTTCATCTGCTGTTTCTTTACGCTCCATTGTCATATATAAACAATTATTTTTTTTACTCTTATTTATACTGTTTCTTTTTTTTATGGGTCTTTCTTTAAATCTTTTAACAACGTATCTTCTTTAACAACCATCTCTTTAATCTACAACGTTTTTTTTTTGGATCTTTCCGCGGTATATAATTCGCACACACTTCCCCACACATATTTCCATTAAGACATTGTCCACAGGGATATTTTGAATAGAATAATCTATTATATCGTGCATCCACGGTTTCCATGATATTTTTGTAAAAACCATTGTATTACATTTTTATTTATATCCTACTAATTTTTCTTTTTTATTTTAGAATATCTGTCTTTTTTAATTTTTCTTTTTATATTTTTTTTATAAAAAATTATATATAAACGCGTTACCCACCATGTGGTACGTTATTTGTGAATGATGCCGAATTCACATGTACAGTATCGTGATTGTGATGAACATACCGGTAGACGTTATCAAAGAATAATTGCTGATGACTTTAACCCCCACAAAATTGAAGATGAAAGTAACTATTATCCAAGTCGTTTTCTAGCCAAAGAATTACACCACTTTACCTATATTGTAAAGAAATGTCAACCTACGGTATTATGCGAATGTATTGAAGATATACCCTATGAAGATATACCCTCAACGCCTCAAACATATTACCTAGCTCTGGCAGTTAAAAAGAAACATGAATATGAAAATGATGAATGGAATTGTTCATGTCTGGGTGAAAACATAACAACAATTGTTGACTATGATGCTTCTGATCTTTTACAAAAAGAAATTACACTAATAATAGATTTTAATAATTTCATGAAAGCTGTAGCATATACTCAATAAAAAACTTTTTTTAAAAAAAATTCGTGTTTTTTATTTATATATAAGATTACATATTTGATTTAATCATAGTGATAACAAGATGAATCAAGTACAAGATCTCGTGACCTGTATCAATTATAGGGGTGTAGCATATTATGACGATACTCCTCGTTATTATTCATGTCATTTTCTTCAAAAACATTTTCCTAACTATACATATTTGGTAGAGGATTGTAAACCCGCTATACTATGTAAAGAATGTAATCCTCCATTTTGTTCTCCACCTCAAGTCTACGAACTAACTCTGAAAATTATTATACAAGGAGAAGAGAAGGGAATAACCCTAAAAACAATTCTTGAAACTAAAAGTGATCATCTCGTGTATAAAACAATTAAACTAATAAATGGTAACTCAATAATTCCACAACAAATTAATTTGTAAACATATTTATTTTTCTTGTAATAAAATTTTACACAAAAATAAAAACTCGATATTCTGTTTCTAAAAGGTTTTTTATTTAAAAAACATTACAAAGATAAATATATTTGTTTCCCTCTACCCCTATGGTTAATGAAATTGTAGGGTTTAATATTTAATATAGGTGTTTGAGTTTTTGCTAATTTTACATTACCATTATTAATATTTATATATTTTCCCTTCAATGATAATAAGAGGGTCTGTAAATTCTCCTCCGGCGCTCCAAACGCGTCTACTATCATCAATTTGAAATATCGAGGTCCTTGCCAATCTTTCAGATATATATAATATCCATATCTTAACAACGAGGGAATCACAGGTTCATAATTTACTAATTGTATGGGTTGAGCACGATAATAAAATGTAAGATAAGCATGAGATTCACATTCTCCAAAATCAATCATTGAACGCAGCCACATGTTTGAAAAAATATATTTGATACCCTGTTTATATAGTTTTGCAAAAAATCTATAAAAGTAGGTTGTCAAACTATAAAATTTTCACAAAACGTTCAAAAAATATTGTCAAGATGGTCTATTGCAGTTTCTGTTGTTGTGAAGTGAATTCTTTCTATCATTTTTTCATGCATTACAGATGTAAAGAATGTTTTGTAAACCATCATTATTGTTATCCCTGTAAACAGAATTACTCACGACTTATCTATAGTAGAATAGTTGAACTATGTGAATGTGATGATAGAATACAAAGATGGAAAAAAACTTATTTGGATTAATAAATTTTTTTTTTTAAAATACATTGTCTACCATTTCCAAAATTCATAAAACTTATGATTATAATTCGGATGATCTTTTTTCCATCCTCCTTTTTGAATTTTTTTAGAACGTCGTCGTTTTCGTTTTTTTATTTTCGCTTTTTTTATACATCTCCTACTCCTACACTTCATTTTTTTTATGTTAACTGAAGTACGACAAGCAATGCAATATAAAAAAAAGAAAAAACGTCTATTTATACCCATCTTTTACATAAAAATGTTAAGTTTATAAAAACTGACAAAGACATAATAATTCCTTCTCTTGTATAAATTTATTTAATAAAAACAATGTTATTTTTTATTACATGAATTTCTTTCCTCTAAAAGTTTTTTTCTTTTTTGTCGATGTTTGTTCTTATAATCAGCTAATTTACGGATTCTTTCACTATTCCATAATTTTCCCATTTTACCCTGACGTTTTCCATATTGATATAACGTGGACGGATCATATAGTCTACCTTTACAATGGTAGAAATCATCAGCATAAGAACGAATGATTTCTCCCCCATAGGGAAGCCAATCAAAAATACAATCTCTTGCTTCTTTGAGATAAACAACCCCTTGAAGATATCCCAATTCTTTATCTTTTACAATTTCACGACTACATTCAAAAAACGATATTTCATTTAATTTAAGAGAATTCTGTGCAGTAGTTGAGTAATTGATTAATTTCGCTGCCTCTATCATTTTTTCAGCCTTTTCTGGTTCACGTATTTGAAATGTCCAAATCTTTCGATTGGGCATATACCCTGCCATCTTCAACAAAAAAAATAAATGACCCATTTTTTTTATGATATCGTTTTTTATACCCCAGGTTTTGTAGAAATGAAAAAAAAAAAATCTCAAAAAAACTTTCATATAAATAAGCTGAAACTTTTCTTTTTCATTTATACGTAATTGTCCCTCTACAAACTTAGTTTAAGAAAAAAATGGCTACGAAAGAAGAAATAACGAATGAAACTGGAAAACCCATACCCCTGCCTGGTTCCCCTCTCATATGGGATTACAACGATAAAGGAGAAGGATACGCGTACGGTGTACGTGTACGGGATACGGATACGTATACGTCGAAAGTGTTTAATTTCGAGGACTTTAAACCCGTCAAACCTATTCAGGATAATAGTGATTCTGATAGTGATGATAGTTTGAAAACATTTTTGGGGAGTGATGAAGTAAAGGAAGAAAAAGTATTTAATAGAAACAACATTAAAAAAAAAGTATATACCCGTTGTGATATTAATTCTCTTCGACAGAATTTTCCAAATCAAAAATATATTTTACGACACTGTATATACTCTCCCCTGGGTAGGTTAGCCGGGTATAAATTATATTTAGAAGTGGTAGATGGGGGAATTCTTTGTCCGCATAAATATCTAACAACAATTATGATAACTGATGATTCCATACTTAGTTCTATTAATAAAGAAATGTATTTAGATTAAATAAAAACAATAAAAAGATTTGTTTTTTCAAAAAAAAGTTATTGTGTGTTAAAATACATTTTTAAAAATATATCTATTTGAAAAACACCAAATAATTTTTGGAGATATTTCCCTCTACAAATTTTATCATTTTTTTTAAAAATACCGTAACAAAAGAATATCAGTCATTCGGCCATAAGATGGCGTCGAGGTAAGAGCTCCATGGCAGAAATTTCTATGATTAATTCTATAAACCCAAATTTGATTATTTTTATTTCAATATCGTACAACTCTTCCAAAAATAATATGGACGTTTTTCTGATGGTAAGTATAAATCACATTGGGTGAGGTATGATGGTCGTTTATAAAGGTTTTTTTTGAATTTTAAAATATCTATCTCATGAAATACGATCACCTTGATTGACCTTCCTCTCTCTCTGGTCGTCAAACTCAAGGATAAACCAAAAACTGGTCGTACAACAACACCAGGTTTCATGAGATAAATAATATCAAAATTCACAAAAAACCTCTTGTATACGACCAGCTTCATATCCCCCCTGATTTGATCACTGGTCGTTCTATACAGGGTGACCACACCTTAAAAATACGACACCCCCCTGGAAATTTTGGACTGGCTCTGCTCTGATTGGTGCATTCAAATCAATACTTGATTCTGATTGGCTTAGAGCTAGTGCCAGTCTCTAACACATGTATATATATATATATATATATATTACTACTTCATCTTTGTCGTCATCCTTGTTGTCGCTATCTTCGTCATCATCTTTGTCGTCGTTATCCTCGTTGTCGGTATCTTCCTCATCATCTTTGTCGTCGTCATCCTTGTTGTCGCTATCTTCGTCATCATCTTTGTCGTCATCATCCTTGTTGTCGCTATCTTCGTCATCATCTTTGTCGTCGTCATCCTTGTTGTCGCTATCTTCGTCATCATCTTTGTCGTCGTTATCCTCGTTGTCGCTATCTTCGTCATCATCTTTGTCGTCGTCGTCCTTGTTGTCGCTATCTTCGTCATCATCTTTGTCGTCGTTATCCTTGTTGTCGCTATCTTCGTCATCATCTTTGTCGTCGTCATCCTTGTTGTCGCTATCTTCGTCATCATCTTTGTCGTCGTCATCCTTGTTGTCGCTATCTTCGTCATCATCTTTGTCGTCGTTATCCTTGTTGTCGCTATCTTCGTCATCATCTTTGTCGTCGTCATCCTTGTTGTCGCTATCTTCGTGATCATCTTTGTCGTCGTTATCCTTGTTGTCGCTATCTTCGTCATCATCTTTGTCGTCGTCATCCTTGTTGTCGCTATCTTCGTCATCATCTTTGTCGTCGTCATCCTTGTTGTCGCTATCTTCGTCATCATCTTTGTCGTCGTTATCCTCGTTGTCGCTATCTTCGTCATCATCTTTGTCGTCATCCTTGTTGTCGCTATCTTCGTCATCATCTTTGTCGTCGTTATCCTCGTTGTCGCTATCTTCGTCATCATCTTTGTCGTCGTCATCCTTGTTGTCGCTATCTTCGTCATCATCTTTGTCGTCGTCATCCTTGTTGTCGCTATCTTCGTCATCATCTTTGTCGTCGTTATCCTCGTTGTCGCTATCTTCGTCATCATCTTTGTCGTCGTCATCCTTGTTGTCGCTATCTTCGTCATCATCTTTGTCGTCGTCATCCTTGTTGTCGCTATCTTCGTCATCATCTTTGTCGTCGTCATCCTTGTTGTCGCTATCTTCGTCATTATCTTTGTCGTCGTCATCCTTGTCGCTATCTTCGTCATCATCTTTGTCGTCGTTATCCTTGTTGTCGCTATCTTCGTCATCATCTTTGTTGTCGTTATCCTTGTTGTCGCTATCTTCGTCATCATCTTTGTCGTCGTCATCCTCGTTGTCGCTATCTTCGTCATCATCTTTGTCGTCGTCATCCTTGTTGTCGCTATCTTCGTCATCATCTTTGTCGTCGTCATCCTTGTTGTCGCTATCTTCGTCATCATCTTTGTCGTAGTTATCCTCGTTGTCGCTATCTTCGTCATCATCTTTGTCGTCATCCTTGTTGTCGCTATCTTCGTCATCATCTTTGTCGTCGTTATCCTCGTTGTCGCTATCTTCGTCATCATCTTTGTCGTCGTCATCCTTGTTGTCGCTATCTTCGTCATCATCTTTGTCGTCGTCATCCTTGTTGTCGCTATCTTCGTCATCATCTTTGTCGTCGTCATCCTTGTTGTCGCTATTGTCGTCATCATCTTTGTCGTCGTCATCCTTGTCGCTATCTTCGTCATCATCTTTGTCGTCGTCATCCTTGTTGTCGCTATCTTCGTCATCATCTTTGTCGTCGTCATCCTTGTTGTCGCTATTTTCGTCATCATCTTTGTCGTCGTCATCCTTGTTGTCGCTATCTTCGTCATCATCTTTGTCGTCGTCATCCTTGTTGTCGCTATCTTCGTCATCATCTTTGTCGTCGTCATCCTTGTTGTCGCTATTGTCGTCATCATCTTTGTCGTCGTCATCCTTGTCGCTATCTTCGTCATCATCTTTGTCGTCGTCATCCTTGTTGTCGCTATCTTCGTCATCATCTTTGTCGTCGTCATCCTTGTTGTCGCTATTTTCGTCATCATCTTTGTCGTCGTCATCCTTGTCGCTATTTTTGTCATCATCTTTGTCGTCGTCATCCTTGTTGTCGCTATCTTCGTCATCATCTTTGTCGTCGTCATCCTTGTCGCTATCTTCGTCATCATCTTTGTCGTCGTTATCCTCGTTGTCGCTATCTTCGTCATCATCTTTGTCGTCGTCATCCTTGTTGTCGCTATCTTCGTCATCATCTTTGTCGTCGTCATCCTTGTTGTCGCTATCTTCGTCATCATCTTTGTCGTCGTTATCCTTGTTGTCACTATCTTCGTCATCATCTTTGTCGTCGTCATCCTTGTTGTCGCTATCTTCGTCATCATCTTTGTCGTCGTTATCCTCGTTGTCGCTATCTTCGTCATCATCTTTGTCATCATCTTTGTCGTCGTTATCCTCGTTGTCGGTATCTTCGTCATCATCTTTGTCGTCGTCATCCTTGTTGTCGCTATCTTCGTCATCATCTTTGTCGTCATCATCCTTGTTGTCGCAATCTTCGTCATCATCTTTGTCGTCGTCATCCTTGTTGTCGCTATCTTCGTCATCATCTTTGTCGTCGTTATCCTTGTTGTCGCTATCTTCGTCATCATCTTTGTCGTCGTTATCCTCGTTGTCGCTATCTTCGTCATCATCTTTGTCGTCGTCATCCTTGTTGTCGCTATCTTCGTCATCATCTTTGTCGTTGTTATCCTTGTTGTCGCTATCTTCGTCATCATCTTTGTCGTCGTCATCCTTGTTGTCGCTATCTTCGTCATCATCTTTGTCGTCGTCATCCTTGTTGTCGCATCTTCGTCATCATCTTTGTCGTCGTCATCCTTGTTGTCGCTATCTTCGTCATCATCTTTGTCGTCGTCATCCTTGTTGTCGCTATTTTCGTCATCATCTTTGTCATCGTCATCCTTGTTGTCGCTATCTTCGTCATCATCTTTGTCGTCATCATCCTTGTTGTCGCTATCTTCGTCATCATCTTTGTCGTCGTTATCCTCGTTGTCGCTATCTTCGTCATCATCTTTGTCGTCGTCATCCTTGTTGTCGCTATCTTCGTCATCATCTTTGTCGTCGTTATCCTCGTTGTCGCTATCTTCGTCATCATCTTTGTCGTCGTCATCCTTGTTGTCGCTATCTTCGTCATCATCTTTGTCGTCGTCATCCTTGTTGTCGCTATTTTCGTCATCATCTTTGTCGTCGTCATCCTTGTTGTCGCTATCTTCGTCATCATCTTTGTCGTCGTTATCCTTGTTGTCGCTATCTTCGTCATCATCTTTGTCGTCGTTATCCTCGTTGTCGCTATCTTCGTCATCATCTTTGTCGTCGTCATCCTTGTTGTCGCTATCTTCGTCATCATCTTTGTCGTCGTTATCCTTGTTGTCGCTATCTTCGTCATCATCTTTGTCGTCGTCATCCTTGTTGTCGCTATCTTCGTCATCATCTTTGTCGTCGTCATCCTTGTTGTCGCATCTTCGTCATCATCTTTGTCGTCGTCATCCTTGTTGTCGCTATTGTCGTCATCATCTTTGTCGTCGTCATCCTTGTCGCTATCTTCGTCATCATCTTTGTCGTCGTCATCCTTGTTGTCGCTATCTTCGTCATCATCTTTGTCGTCGTCATCCTTGTTGTCGCTATTTTCGTCATCATCTTTGTCATCGTCATCCTTGTTGTCGCTATCTTCGTCATCATCTTTGTCGTCATCATCCTTGTTGTCGCTATCTTCGTCATCATCTTTGTCGTCGTTATCCTCGTTGTCGCTATCTTCGTCATCATCTTTGTCGTCGTCATCCTTGTTGTCGCTATCTTCGTCATCATCTTTGTCGTCGTCATCCTTGTTGTCGCTATCTTCGTCATCATCTTTGTCGTCGTCATCCTTGTTGTCGCTATCTTCGTCATCATCTTTGTCGTCGTTATCCTCGTTGTCGCTATCTTCGTCATCATCTTTGTCGTCGTCATCCTTGTTGTCGCTATCTTCGTCATCATCTTTGTCGTCGTCATCCTTGTTGTCGCTATTTTCGTCATCATCTTTGTCGTCGTCATCCTTGTTGTCGCTATCTTCGTCATCATCTTTGTCGTCGTTATCCTTGTTGTCGCTATCTTCGTCATCATCTTTGTCGTCGTTATCCTCGTTGTCGCTACCTTCGTCATCATCTTTGTCGTCGTCATCCTTGTTGTCGCTATCTTCGTCATCATCTTTGTCGTCGTTATCCTTGTTGTCGCTATCTTCGTCATCATCTTTGTCGTCGTCATCCTTGTTGTCGCTATCTTCGTCATCATCTTTGTCGTCGTCATCCTTGTTGTCGCATCTTCGTCATCATCTTTGTCGTCGTCATCCTTGTTGTCGCTATTGTCGTCATCATCTTTGTCGTCGTCATCCTTGTCGCTATCTTCGTCATCATCTTTGTCGTCGTCATCCTTGTTGTCGCTATCTTCGTCATCATCTTTGTCGTCGTCATCCTTGTTGTCGCTATCTTCGTCATCATCTTTGTCGTCGTTATCCTTGTTGTCGCTATCTTCGTCATCATCTTTGTCGTCGTCATCCTTGTTGTCGCTATCTTCGTCATCATCTTTGTCGTCGTCATCCTTGTTGTCGCATCTTCGTCATCATCTTTGTCGTCGTCATCCTTGTTGTCGCTATTGTCGTCATCATCTTTGTCGTCGTCATCCTTGTCGCTATCTTCGTCATCATCTTTGTCGTCGTCATCCTTGTTGTCGCTATCTTCGTCATCATCTTTGTCGTCGTCATCCTTGTTGTCGCTATTTTCGTCATCATCTTTGTCATCGTCATCCTTGTTGTCGCTATCTTCGTCATCATCTTTGTCGTCATCATCCTTGTTGTCGCTATCTTCGTCATCATCTTTGTCGTCGTTATCCTCGTTGTCGCTATCTTCGTCATCATCTTTGTCGTCGTCATCCTTGTTGTCGCTATCTTCGTCATCATCTTTGTCGTCGTTATCCTTGTTGTCGCTATCTTCGTCATCATCTTTGTCGTCGTCATCCTTGTTGTCGCTATCTTCGTCATCATCTTTGTCGTCGTCATCCTTGTTGTCGCATCTTCGTCATCATCTTTGTCGTCGTCATCCTTGTTGTCGCTATTGTCGTCATCATCTTTGTCGTCGTCATCCTTGTCGCTATCTTCGTCATCATCTTTGTCGTCGTCATCCTTGTTGTCGCTATCTTCGTCATCATCTTTGTCGTCGTCATCCTTGTTGTCGCTATCTTCGTCATCATCTTTGTCGTCGTTATCCTTGTTGTCGCTATCTTCGTCATCATCTTTGTCGTCGTCATCCTTGTTGTCGCTATCTTCGTCATCATCTTTGTCGTCGTCATCCTTGTTGTCGCTATCTTCGTCATCATCTTTGTCGTCGTCATCCTTGTTGTCGCATCTTCGTCATCATCTTTGTCGTCGTCATCCTTGTTGTCGCTATTGTCGTCATCATCTTTGTCGTCGTCATCCTTGTCGCTATCTTCGTCATCATCTTTGTCGTCGTCATCCTTGTTGTCGCTATCTTCGTCATCATCTTTGTCGTCGTCATCCTTGTTGTCGCTATCTTCGTGATCATCTTTGTCGTCGTTATCCTTGTTGTCGCTATCTTCGTCATCATCTTTGTCGTCGTCATCCTTGTTGTCGCTATCTTCGTCATCATCTTTGTCGTCGTCATCCTTGTTGTCGCATCTTCGTCATCATCTTTGTCGTCGTCATCCTTGTTGTCGCTATTGTCGTCATCATCTTTGTCGTCGTCATCCTTGTCGCTATCTTCGTCATCATCTTTGTCGTCGTCATCCTTGTTGTCGCTATCTTCGTCATCATCTTTGTCGTCGTCATCCTTGTTGTCGCTATTTTCGTCATCATCTTTGTCATCGTCATCCTTGTTGTCGCTATCTTCGTCATCATCTTTGTCGTCATCATCCTTGTTGTCGCTATCTTCGTCATCATCTTTGTCGTCGTTATCCTCGTTGTCGCTGTCTTCGTCATCATCTTTGTCGTCGTCATCCTTGTTGTCGCTATCTTCGTCATCATCTTTGTCGTCGTCATCCTTGTTGTCGCTATCTTCGTCATCATCTTTGTCGTCGTCATCCTTGTTGTCGCTATCTTCGTCATCATCTTTGTCGTCGTTATCCTCGTTGTCGCTATCTTCGTCATCATCTTTGTCGTCGTCATCCTTGTTGTCGGTATCTTCGTCATCATCTTTGTCGTCGTCATCCTTGTTGTCGCTATTTTCGTCATCATCTTTGTCGTCGTCATCCTTGTTGTCGCAATCTTCGTCATCATCTTTGTCGTCGTTATCCTTGTTGTCGCTATCTTCGTCATCATCTTTGTCGTCGTTATCCTCGTTGTCGCTATCTTCGTCATCATCTTTGTCGTCGTCATCCTTGTTGTCGCTATCTTCGTCATCATCTTTGTCGTCGTTATCCTTGTTGTCGCTATCTTCGTCATCATCTTTGTCGTCGTCATCCTTGTTGTCGCTATCTTCGTCATCATCTTTGTCGTCGTCATCCTTGTTGTCGCATCTTCGTCATCATCTTTGTCGTCGTCATCCTTGTTGTCGCTATTGTCGTCATCATCTTTGTCGTCGTCATCCTTGTCGCTATCTTCGTCATCATCTTTGTCGTCGTCATCCTTGTTGTCGCTATCTTCGTCATCATCTTTGTCGTCGTCATCCTTGTTGTCGCTATTTTCGTCATCATCTTTGTCGTCGTCATCCTTGTCGCTATTTTTGTCATCATCTTTGTCGTCGTCATCCTTCTTGTCGCTATCTTCGTCATCATCTTTGTCGTCGTCATCCTTGTTGTCGCTATCTTCGTCATCATCTTTGTCGTCGTCATACTTGTTGTCGCTATCTTCGTCATCATCTTTGTCGTCGTCATCCTCGTTGTCGCTATCTTCGTCATCATCTTTGTCGTCGTCATCCTCGTTGTCGCTATCTTCGTCATCATCTTTGTCGTCGTTATCCTTGTTGTCGCTATCTTCGTCATCATCTTTGTCGTCGTCATCCTTGTTGTCGCTATCTTCGTCATCATCTTTGTCGTCGTCATCCTCGTTGTCGCTATCTTCGTCATCATCTTTGTCATCGTCATCCTCGTTGTCGCTATCTTCGTCATCATCTTTGTCGTCGTCATCCTCGTTGTCGCTATCTTCGTCATCATCTTTGTCGTCGTCATCCTTGTTGTCGCTATCTTCGTCATCATCTTTGTCGTCGTCATCCTTGTCGCTATCTTCGTCATCATCTTTGTCGTCGTCATCCTTGTCGCTATCTTCGTCATCATCTTTGTCGTCGTCATCCTTGTCGCTATCTTCGTCATCATCTTTGTCGTCGTCATCCTTGTTGTCGCTATCTTCGTCATCATCTTTGTCGTCGTCATCCTTGTTGTCGCTATTTTCGTCATCATCTTTGTCATCGTCATCCTTGTTGTCGCTATCTTCGTCATCATCTTTGTCGTCATCATCCTTGTTGTCGCTATCTTCGTCATCATCTTTGTCGTCGTTATCCTCGTTGTCGCTATCTTCGTCATCATCTTTGTCGTCGTCATCCTTGTTGTCGCTATCTTCGTCATCATCTTTGTCGTCGTTATCCTTGTTGTCGCTATCTTCGTCATCATCTTTGTCGTCGTCATCCTTGTTGTCGCTATCTTCGTCATCATCTTTGTCGTCGTCATCCTTGTTGTCGCATCTTCGTCATCATCTTTGTCGTCGTCATCCTTGTTGTCGCTATTGTCGTCATCATCTTTGTCGTCGTCATCCTTGTCGCTATCTTCGTCATCATCTTTGTCGTCGTCATCCTTGTTGTCGCTATCTTCGTCATCATCTTTGTCGTCGTCATCCTTGTTGTCGCTATCTTCGTCATCATCTTTGTCGTCGTTATCCTTGTTGTCGCTATCTTCGTCATCATCTTTGTCGTCGTCATCCTTGTTGTCGCTATCTTCGTCATCATCTTTGTCGTCGTCATCCTTGTTGTCGCTATCTTCGTCATCATCTTTGTCGTCGTCATCCTTGTTGTCGCATCTTCGTCATCATCTTTGTCGTCGTCATCCTTGTTGTCGCTATTGTCGTCATCATCTTTGTCGTCGTCATCCTTGTCGCTATCTTCGTCATCATCTTTGTCGTCGTCATCCTTGTTGTCGCTATCTTCGTCATCATCTTTGTCGTCGTCATCCTTGTTGTCGCTATCTTCGTGATCATCTTTGTCGTCGTTATCCTTGTTGTCGCTATCTTCGTCATCATCTTTGTCGTCGTCATCCTTGTTGTCGCTATCTTCGTCATCATCTTTGTCGTCGTCATCCTTGTTGTCGCATCTTCGTCATCATCTTTGTCGTCGTCATCCTTGTTGTCGCTATTGTCGTCATCATCTTTGTCGTCGTCATCCTTGTCGCTATCTTCGTCATCATCTTTGTCGTCGTCATCCTTGTTGTCGCTATCTTCGTCATCATCTTTGTCGTCGTCATCCTTGTTGTCGCTATTTTCGTCATCATCTTTGTCATCGTCATCCTTGTTGTCGCTATCTTCGTCATCATCTTTGTCGTCATCATCCTTGTTGTCGCTATCTTCGTCATCGTCTTTGTCGTCGTTATCCTCGTTGTCGCTGTCTTCGTCATCATCTTTGTCGTCGTCATCCTTGTTGTCGCTATCTTCGTCATCATCTTTGTCGTCGTCATCCTTGTTGTCGCTATCTTCGTCATCATCTTTGTCGTCGTCATCCTTGTTGTCGCTATCTTCGTCATCATCTTTGTCGTCGTTATCCTCGTTGTCGCTATCTTCGTCATCATCTTTGTCGTCGTCATCCTTGTTGTCGGTATCTTCGTCATCATCTTTGTCGTCGTCATCCTTGTTGTCGCTATTTTCGTCATCATCTTTGTCGTCGTCATCCTTGTTGTCGCAATCTTCGTCATCATCTTTGTCGTCGTTATCCTTGTTGTCGCTATCTTCGTCATCATCTTTGTCGTCGTTATCCTCGTTGTCGCTATCTTCGTCATCATCTTTGTCGTCGTCATCCTTGTTGTCGCTATCTTCGTCATCATCTTTGTCGTCGTTATCCTTGTTGTCGCTATCTTCGTCATCATCTTTGTCGTCGTCATCCTTGTTGTCGCTATCTTCGTCATCATCTTTGTCGTCGTCATCCTTGTTGTCGCATCTTCGTCATCATCTTTGTCGTCGTCATCCTTGTTGTCGCTATTGTCGTCATCATCTTTGTCGTCGTCATCCTTGTCGCTATCTTCGTCATCATCTTTGTCGTCGTCATCCTTGTTGTCGCTATCTTCGTCATCATCTTTGTCGTCGTCATCCTTGTTGTCGCTATTTTCGTCATCATCTTTGTCGTCGTCATCCTTGTCGCTATTTTTGTCATCATCTTTGTCGTCGTCATCCTTGTTGTCGCTATCTTCGTCATCATCTTTGTCGTCGTCATCCTTGTTGTCGCTATCTTCGTCATCATCTTTGTCGTCGTCATCCTTGTCGCTATCTTCGTCATCATCTTTGTCGTCGTAATCCTCGTTGTCGCTATCTTCGTCATCATCTTTGTCGTCGTTATCCTCGTTGTCGGCGATCTTCGTCATCATCTTTGTCG
This sequence comes from Chrysogorgia sp. JL179-B06, assembly GCA_035772405.1. NCBI lineage: Eukaryota > Metazoa > Cnidaria > Anthozoa > Scleralcyonacea > Chrysogorgiidae > Chrysogorgia > Chrysogorgia sp. JL179-B06. The sequence goes on along the minus strand of JAYKKM010000453.1, from coordinate 29,067 downwards.
TCGTCATCCTTATCGCTATCTTCGTCATCATCTTTGTCGTCGTTATCCTTGTTGTCGCTATCTTCGTCATCATCTTTGTCGTCGTCATCCTTGTTGTCGCTATCTTCGTCATCATCTTTGTCGTCGTCATCCTCGTTGTCGCTATCTTCGTCATTATCTTTGTCGTCGTCATCCTTGTCGCTATCTTCGTCATCATCTTTGTCGTCGTCATCCTTGTTGTCGCTATCTTCGTCATCATCTTTGTCGTCGTCATCCTTGTTGTCGCTATCTTCGTCATCATCTTTGTCGTCGTTATCCTTGTTGTCGCTATCTTCGTCATCATCTTTGTCGTCGTCATCCTTGTTGTCGCTATGTTCGTCATCATCTTTGTCGTCGTCATCCTTGTTGTCGCTATCTTCATCATCATCTTTGTCGTCGTCATCCTTGTTGTCGCTATCTTCGTCATCATCTTTGTCGTCGTCATCCTTGTTGTCGCTATCTTCGTCATCATCTTTGTCGTCGTCATCCTTGTTGTCGCTATCTTCGTCATCATCTTTGTCGTTGTCATCCTTGTTGTCGCTATCTTCGTCATCATCTTTGTCGTCGTCATCCTTGTTGTCGCTATCTTCGTCATCATCTTTGTCGTCGTCATCCTTGTCGCTATCTTCGTCATCATCTTTGTCGTCGTTATCCTCGTTGTCGCTATCTTCGTCATCATCTTTGTCGTCGTCATCCTTGTTGTCGCTATCTTCGTCATCATCTTTGTCGTCATCATCCTTGTTGTCGCTATCTTCGTCATCATCTTTGTCGTCGTTATCCTCGTTGTCGCTATCTTCGTCATCATCTTTGTCGTCGTTATCCTCGTTGTCGCTATCTTCGTCATCATCTTTGTCGTCGTTATCCTTGTTGTCGCTATCTTCGTCATCATCTTTGTCGTCGTTATCCTCGTTGTCGCTATCTTCGTCATCATCTTTGTCGTCGTTATCCTTGTTGTCGCTATCTTCGTCATCATCTTTGTCGTCGTTATCCTTGTTGTCACTATCTTCGTCATCATCTTTGTCGTCGTCATCCTTGTTGTCGCTATCTTCGTCATCATCTTTGTCGTCGTTATCCTTGTTGTCGCTATCTTCGTCATCATCTTTGTCATCGTTATCCTTGTCGCTATCTTCGTCATCATCTTTGTCGTCGTTATCCTTGTTGTCGCTATCTTCGTCATCATCTTTGTCGTCGTCATCCTTGTTGTCGCTATCTTCGTCATCATCTTTGTCGTCGTTATCCTCGTTGTCGCTATCTTCGTCATCATCTTTGTCGTCGTTATCCTCGTTGTCGCTATCTTCGTCATCATCTTTGTCGTCGTCATCCTCGTTGTCGCTATCTTCGTCATCATCTTTGTCGTCGTCATCCTCGTTGTCGCTATCTTCGTCATCATCTTTGTCGTCGTCATCCTTGTTGTCGCTATCTTCGTCATCATCTTTGTCGTCGTTATCCTCGTTGTCGCTATCTTCGTCATCATCTTTGTCGTCGTTATCCTCGTTGTCGCTATCTTCGTCATCATCTTTGTCGTCGTCTGTGCTTCATCAAGCACTCTCGCAAGATTTAGAAGAAGTGGGAAAGTGGTCCAGAACAAATAACATGTTCATAAACACATCAAAAACTAAAGCCATGCTGGCCGTGGGCAAGCGTCTCCGAAAGCGTTTTGATGAAGACCCATCAAACCTACAGCTCAGCTTGAATAACAAAGAAATTGAAATAGTCAAAAGCCACAAATTGCTTGGCCTGAAGATTGACCACGATTTGACATATGACGATCATATTGATGAGCTGTGTAAAAAACTGTCTAAAAGGATTGGGCTTTTGCGTCATATCAGCCATTACCTAAAACAGAAACAGCGGTTAGTTTACTATCAAGCGGTCATCAAACCAGTCATGTTATATGTATGTTCAGTCTGGTCATCGTGTAGCAATAAAGCCCTTGAGAGAGTCTTTCGCATGCAGAAGCGTGCGGCACGTATAATTCTGGATGCCGAACGTATGACTAGAACAGTAACAATGTTCAATGAATTGCAATGGGTCCCCTTTTATACTGAAGCTTACATCAATCGCTGTGCAATTGCATATAAAAGAATAAACGGAAATACTCCAGACTATATAGATGAGATAATGAAGACAAACTCTGATGTTCATACAAGAAACACTAGATTCTCTAAATTAAATTTTATCTGCCCTCACTACAATAAGATTTCAGATGGGGGCCGCACGTTTACTATAAGGACAATTAAAGACTGGAACAATCTTGGTCCAAATGTTAAAAAAAGTCTAACAATTAAACGTTTTAAAAGAACACTATTTAAGAATAATCTTGATGCTCAGAAAGTGAACGGTTATTTTAACGCTACAAAATAGATAGATAATTATGATATTGTATATATTTTATGTCAATTTAAACTAGATTAGTAGAATGTTAAATTAATATTATAATCAACATAACTTTGTTACGTAAATATTATTTTTGATATTATTATTTAGTTTTAAATTTTATTAATGTAAGTAAGTTGCATGATTTTATATTCTTTGTAATTTTGTATAATCTGTATTTTTATCCTAAACGAGGGCCACTAGGTTATCAGTATTTTGAAATACTGTCATGTGTCACCCTCAAGAAATAAAGTCGCTTACTTACTTACTCGCTTACTATCCTCGTTGTCGCTATCTTCGTCATCATCTTTGTCGTCGTCATCCTTGTTGTCGCTATCTTCGTCATCATCTTTGTCGTCGTCATCCTTGTTGTCGCTATCTTCGTCATCATCTTTGTCGTCGTTATCCTTGTTGTCGCTATCTTCGTCATCATCTTTGTCGTCGTCATCCTTGTTGTCGCTATCTTCGTCATCATCTTTGTCGTCGTCATCCTCGTTGTCGCTATCTTCGTCATCATCTTTGTCGTCGTCATCCTCGTTGTCGCTATCTTCCTCATCATCTTTGTCGTCGTCATCCTTGTTGTCGCTATCTTCGTCATCATCTTTGTCGTCGTCATCCTTGTTGTCGCTATCTTCGTCATCATCTTTGTCGTCGTTATCCTTGTTGTCGCTATCTTCGTCATCATCTTTGTCGTCGTTATCCTTGTCGCTATCTTCGTCATCATCTTTGTCGTCGTTATCCTTGTTGTCGCTATCTTCGTCATCATCTTTGTCGTCGTCATCCTTGTTGTCGCTATCCTTGTTGTCGCTATCTACGACATCATCTTTGTCGTCGTTATCCTCGTTGTCGCTATCTTCGTCATCATCTTTGTCGTCGTTATCCTCGTTGTCGCTATCTTCGTCATCATCTTTGTCGTCGTTATCCTCGTTGTCGCTATCTTTTCGTCATCATCTTTGTCGTCGTCATCCTTGTTGTCGCTATCTTCGTCATCATCTTTGTCGTCGTTATCCTCGTTGTCGCTATCTTCGTCATCATCTTTGTCGTCGTTATCCTTGTTGTCGCTATCTTCGTCATCATCTTTGTCGTCGTCATCCTTGTTGTCGCTATCTTCGTCATCATCTTTGTCGTCGTTATCCTTGTTGTCGCTATCTTCGTCATCATCTTTGTCGTCGTCATCCTTGTTGTCGCTATCTTCGTCATCATCTTTGTCGTCGTCATCCTTGTTGTCGCATCTTCGTCATCATCTTTGTCGTCGTCATCCTTGTTGTCGCTATTGTCGTCATCATCTTTGTCGTCGTCATCCTTGTCGCTATCTTCGTCATCATCTTTGTTGTCGTCATCCTTGTTGTCGCTATCTTCGTCATCATCTTTGTCGTCGTCATCCTTGTTGTCGCTATTTTCGTCATCATCTTTGTCGTCGTCATCCTTGTCGCTATTGTTGTCATCATCTTTGTCGTCGTCATCCTTGTTGTCGCTATCTTCGTCATCATCTTTGTCGTCGTCATCCTTGTTGTCGCTATCTTCGTCATCATCTTTGTCGTCGTCATACTTGTTGTCGCTATCTTCGTCGTCATCCTTGTTGTCGCTATCTTCGTCATCATCTTTGTCGTCGTTATCCTTGTTGTCGCTATCTTCGTCATCAGCTTTGTCGTCGTCATCCTTGTTGTCGCTATCTTCGTCATCATCTTTGTCGTCGTCATCCTCGTTGTCGCTATCTTCGTCATCATCTTTGTCGTCGTCATCCTCGTTGTCGCTATCTTCGTCATCATCTTTGTCGTCGTTATCCTTGTTGTCGCTATCTTCGTCATCATCTTTGTCGTCGTCATCCTTGTTGTCGCTATCTTCGTCATCATCTTTGTCGTCGTCATCCTCGTTGTCGCTATCTTCGTCATCATCTTTGTCGTCGTCATCCTCGTTGTCGCTATCTTCGTCATCATCTTTGTCGTCGTCATCCTTGTTGTCGCTATCTTCGTCATCATCTTTGTCGTCGTCATCCTTGTTGTCGCTATCTTCGTCATCATCTTTGTCGTCGTCATCCTTGTTTTCGCTATCTTCGTCATCATCTTTGTCGTCGTCATCCTTGTTGTCGCTATCTTCGTCATCATCTTTGTCGTCGTCATCCTTGTCGCTATCTTCGTCATCATCTTTGTCGTCGTCATCCTTGTCGCTTATCTTCGTCATCATCTTTGTCGTCGTCATCCTTGTCGCTATCTTCGTCATCATCTTTGTCGTCGTTATCCTTGTTGTCGCTATCTTCGTCATCATCTTTGTCGTCGTCATCCTTGTTGTCGCTATCTTCGTCATCATCTTTGTCGTCGTCATCCTTGTTGTCGCTATCTTCGTCATCATCTTTGTCGTCGTCATCCTTGTTGTCGCTATCTTCGTCATCATCTTTGTCGTCGTCATCCTTGTTGTCGCTATCTTCGTCATCATCTTTGTCGTCGTCATCCTTGTTGTCGCTATCTTCGTCATCATCTTTGTCGTCGTCATCCTTGTTGTCGCTATCTTCGTCATCATCTTTGTCGTCGTCATCCTTGTCGCTATCTTCGTCATCATCTTTGTCGTCGTTATCCTCGTTGTCGCTATCTTCCTCATCATCTTTGTCGTCGTCATCCTTGTTGTCGCTATCTTCGTCATCATCTTTGTCGTCATCATCCTTGTTGTCGCTATCTTCGTCATCATCTTTGTCGTCGTTATCCTCGTTGTCGCTATCTTCGTCATCATCTTTGTCGTCGTTATCCTCGTTGTCGCTATCTTCGTCATCATCTTTGTCGTCGTTATCCTTGTTGTCGCTATCTTCGTCATTATCTTTGTCGTCGTTATCCTCGTTGTCGCTATCTTCGTCATCATCTTTGTCGTCGTTATCCTTGTTGTCGCTATCTTCGTCATCATCTTTGTCGTCGTTATCCTTGTTGTCGCTATCTTCGTCATCATCTTTGTCGTCGTTATCCTTGTCGCTATCTTCGTCATCATCTTTGTCGTCGTTATCCTTGTTGTCGCTATCTTCGTCATCATCTTTGTCGTCGTCATCCTTGTTGTCGCTATCTTCGTCATCATCTTTGTCGTCGTTATCCTCGTTATCGCTATCTTCGTCATCATCTTTGTCGTCGTTATCCTCGTTGTCGCTATCTTCGTCATCATCTTTGTCGTCGTCATCCTTGTCGCTATCTTCGTCATCATCTTTGTCGTCGTCATCCTTGTTGTCGCTATCTTCGTCATCATCTTTGTCGTCGTTATCCTCGTTGTCGCTATCTTCGTCATCATCTTTGTCGTCGTTATCCTTGTTGTCGCTATCTTCGTCATCATCTTTGTCGTCGTCATCCTTGTTGTCGCTATCTTCGTCATCATATTTGTCGTCGTTATCCTCGTTGTCGCTATCTTCGTCATCATCTTTGTCGTCGTCATCCTTGTTGTCGCTATCTTCGTCATCATCTTTGTCGTCGTCATCCTTGTTGTCGCTATCTTCGTCATCATCTTTGTCGTCGTTATCCTTGTTGTCGCTATCTTCGTCATCATCTTTGTCGTCGTCATCCTTGTTGTCGCTATCTTCGTCATCATCTTTGTCGTCGTCATCCTTGTTGTCGCTATCTTCGTCATCATCTTTGTCGTCGTTATCCTCGTTGTCGCTATCTTCGTCATCATCTTTGTCGTCGTCATCCTTGTTGTCGCTACTTCGTCATCATCTTTGTCGTCGTCATCCTTGTTGTCGCTATCTTCGTCATCATCTTTGTCGTCGTTATCCTCGTTGTCGCTATCTTCGTCATCATCTTTGTCGTCGTCATCCTTGTTGTCGCTATCTTCGTCATCATCTTTGTCGTCGTTATCCTTGTTGTCGCTATCTTCGTCATCATCTTTGTCGTCGTTATCCTCGTTGTCGCTATCTTCGTTATCATCTTTGTCGTCGTCTCCTTGTTGTCGCTATCTTCGTCATCATCTTTGTCGTCGTTATCCTTGTTGTCGCTATCTTCGTCATCATCTTTGTCGTCGTCATCCTTGTTGTCGCTATCTTCGTCATCATCTTTGTCGTCGTCATCCTTGTTGTCGCATCTTCGTCATCATCTTTGTCGTCGTCATCCTTGTTGTCGCTATTGTCGTCATCATCTTTGTCGTCGTCATCCTTGTCGCTATCTTCGTCATCATCTTTGTCGTCGTCATCCTTGTTGTCGCTATCTTCGTCATCATCTTTGTCGTCGTCATCCTTGTTGTCGCTATTTTCGTCATCATCTTTGTCGTCGTCATCCTTGTCGCTATTTTTGTCATCATCTTTGTCGTCGTCATCCTTGTTGTCGCTATCTTCGTCATCATCTTTGTCGTCGTCATCCTTGTTGTCGCTATCTTCGTCATCATCTTTGTCGTCGTCATACTTGTTGTCGCTATCTTCGTCATCATCTTTGTCGTCGTCATCCTTGTTGTCGCTATCTTCGTCATCATCTTTGTCGTCGTCATCCTCGTTGTCGCTATCTTCGTCATCATCTTTGTCGTCGTCATCCTCGTTGTCGCTATCTTCGTCATCATCTTTGTCGTCGTCATCCTTGTTGTCGCTATCTTCGTCATCATCTTTGTCGTCGTCATCCTCGTTGTCGCTATCTTCGTCATCATCTTTGTCGTCGTCATCCTCGTTGTCGCTATCTTCGTCATCATCTTTGTCGTCGTTATCCTTGTTGTCGCTATCTTCGTCATTATCTTTGTCGTCGTTATCCTCGTTGTCGCTATCTTCGTCATCATCTTTGTCGTCGTTATCCTTGTTGTCGCTATCTTCGTCATCATCTTTGTCGTCGTTATCCTTGTTGTCGCTATCTTCGTCATCATCTTTGTCGTCGTTATCCTTGTCGCTATCTTCGTCATCATCTTTGTCGTCGTTATCCTTGTTGTCGCTATCTTCGTCATCATCTTTGTCGTCGTCATCCTTGTTGTCGCTATCTTCGTCATCATCTTTGTCGTCGTTATCCTCGTTGTCGCTATCTTCGTCATCATCTTTGTCGTCGTTATCCTCGTTGTCGCTATCTTCGTCATCATCTTTGTCGTCGTCATCCTTGTCGCTATCTTCGTCATCATCTTTGTCGTCGTCATCCTTGTTGTCGCTATCTTCGTCATCATCTTTGTCGTCGTCATCCTTGTTGTCGCTATCTTCGTCATCATCTTTGTCGTCGTCATCCTTGTTGTCGCTATCTTCGTCATCTTTGTCGTCGTTATCCTCGTTGTCGCTATCTTCGTCATCATCTTTGTCGTCGTCATCCTTGTTGTCGCTATCTTCGTCATCATCTTTGTCGTCGTCATCCTTGTTGTCGCTATCTTCGTCATCATCTTTGTCGTCGTCATCCTTGTTGTCGCTATCTTCGTCATCATCTTTGTCGTCGTTATCCTTGTTGTCGCTATCTTCGTCATCATCTTTGTCGTCGTCATCCTTGTTGTCGCTATCTTCGTCATCATCTTTGTCGTCGTCATCCTTGTTGTCGCTATCTTCGTCATCATCTTTGTCGTCGTTATCCTCGTTGTCGCTATCTTCGTCATCATCTTTGTCGTCATCCTTGTTGTCGCTATCTTCGTCATCATCTTTGTCGTCGTTATCCTCGTTGTCGCTATCTTCGTCATCATCTTTGTCGTCGTCATCCTTGTTGTCGCTATCTTCGTCATCATCTTTGTCGTCGTCATCCTTGTTGTCGCTATCTTCGTCATCATCTTTGTCGTAGTTATCCTCGTTGTCGCTATCTTCGTCATCATCTTTGTCGTCATCCTTATTGTCGCTATCTTCGTCATCATCTTTGTCGTCGTTATCCTCGTTGTCGCTATCTTCGTCATCATCTTTGTCGTCGTCATCCTTGTTGTCGCTATCTTCGTCATCATCTTTGTCGTCGTCATCCTTGTTGTCGCTATCTTCGTCATCTTTGTCGTCGTTATCCTCGTTGTCGCTATCTTCGTCATCATCTTTGTCGTCGTCATTCTTGTTGTCGCTATCTTCGTCATCATCTTTGTCGTCGTCATCCTTGTTGTCGCTATCTTCGTCATCATCTTTGTCGTCGTCATCCTTGTTGTCGCTATCTTCGTCATCATCTTTGTCGTCGTTATCCTCGTTGTCGCTATCTTCGTCATCATCTTTGTCGTCGTCATCCTTGTTGTCGCTATCTTCGTCATCATCTTTGTCGTCGTCATCCTTGTTGTCGCTATCTTCGTCATCATCTTTGTCGTCGTCATCCTTGTTGTCGCATCTTCGTCATCATCTTTGTCGTCGTCATCCTTGTTGTCGCTATTGTCGTCATCATCTTTGTCGTCGTCATCCTTGTCGCTATCTTCGTCATCATCTTTGTCGTCGTCATCCTTGTTGTCGCTATCTTCGTCATCATCTTTGTCGTCGTCATCCTTGTTGTCGCTATTTTCGTCATCATCTTTGTCGTCGTCATCCTTGTCGCTATTTTTGTCATCATCTTTGTCGTCGTCATCCTTGTTGTCGCTATCTTCGTCATCATCTTTGTCGTCGTCATCCTTGTTGTCGCTATCTTCGTCATCATCTTTGTCGTCGTCATACTTGTTGTCGCTATCTTCGTCATCATCTTTGTCGTCGTCATCCTTGTTGTCGCTATCTTCGTCATCATCTTTGTCGTCGTCATCCTCGTTGTCGCTATCTTCGTCATCATCTTTGTCGTCGTCATCCTCGTTGTCGCTATCTTCGTCATCATCTTTGTCGTCGTCATCCTTGTGTCGCTATCTTCGTCATCATCTTTGTCGTCGTCATCCTCGTTGTCGCTATCTTCGTCATCATCTTTGTCGTCGTCATCCTCGTTGTCGCTATCTTCGTCATCATCTTTGTCGTCGTTATCCTTGTTGTCGCTATCTTCGTCATTATCTTTGTCGTCGTTATCCTCGTTGTCGCTATCTTCGTCATCATCTTTGTCGTCGTTATCCTTGTTGTCGCTATCTTCGTCATCATCTTTGTCGTCGTTATCCTTGTTGTCGCTATCTTCGTCATCATCTTTGTCGTCGTTATCCTTGTCGCTATCTTCGTCATCATCTTTGTCGTCGTTATCCTTGTTGTCGCTATCTTCGTCATCATCTTTGTCGTCGTCATCCTTGTTGTCGCTATCTTCGTCATCATCTTTGTCGTCGTTATCCTCGTTGTCGCTATCTTCGTCATCATCTTTGTCGTCGTTATCCTCGTTGTCGCTATCTTCGTCATCATCTTTGTCGTCGTCATCCTTGTCGCTATCTTCGTCATCATCTTTGTCGTCGTCATCCTTGTTGTCGCTATCTTCGTCATCATCTTTGTCGTCGTCATCCTTGTTGTCGCTATCTTCGTCATCATCTTTGTCGTCGTCATCCTTGTTGTCGCTATCTTCGTCATCTTTGTCGTCGTTATCCTCGTTGTCGCTATCTTCGTCATCATCTTTGTCGTCGTCATCCTTGTTGTCGCTATCTTCGTCATCATCTTTGTCGTCGTCATCCTTGTTGTCGCTATCTTCGTCATCATCTTTGTCGTCGTCATCCTTGTTGTCGCTATCTTCGTCATCATCTTTGTCGTCGTTATCCTTGTTGTCGCTATCTTCGTCATCATCTTTGTCGTCGTCATCCTTGTTGTCGCTATCTTCGTCATCATCTTTGTCGTTCGTCATCCTTGTTGTCGCTATCTTCGTCATCATCTTTGTCGTCGTTATCCTCGTTGTCGCTATCTTCGTCATCATCTTTGTCGTCATCCTTGTTGTCGCTATCTTCGTCATCATCTTTGTCGTCGTCATCCTCGTTGTCGCTATCTTCGTCATCATCTTTGTCGTCGTCATCCTTGTTGTCGCTATCTTCGTCATCATCTTTGTCGTCGTCATCCTTGTTGTCGCTATCTTCGTCATCATCTTTGTCGTCGTCATCCTCGTTGTCGCTATCTTCGTCATCTTTGTCGTCGTTATCCTCGTTGTCGCTATCTTCGTCATCATCTTTGTCGTCGTCATCCTTGTTGTCGCTATCTTCGTCATCATCTTTGTCGTCGTCATCCTTGTTGTCGCTGTCTTCGTCATCATCTTTGTCGTCGTCATCCTTGTTGTCGCTATCTTCGTCATCATCTTTGTCGTCGTTATCCTTGTTGTCGCTATCTTCGTCATCATCTTTGTCGTCGTCATCCTTGTTGTCGCTATCTTCGTCATCATCTTTGTCGTCGTCATCCTTGTTGTCGCTATCTTCGTCATCATCTTTGTCGTCGTTATCCTCGTTGTCGCTATCTTCGTCATCATCTTTGTCGTCATCCTTGTTGTCGCTATCTTCGTCATCATCTTTGTCGTCGTTATCCTCGTTGTCGCTATCTTCGTCATCATCTTTGTCGTCGTCATCCTTGTTGTCGCTATCTTCGTCATCATCTTTGTCGTCGTCATCCTTGTTGTCGCTATCTTCGTCATCATCTTTGTCGTCGTTATCCTCGTTGTCGCTATCTTCGTCATCATCTTTGTCGTCGTCATCCTTGTTGTCGCTATCTTCGTCATCATCTTTGTCGTCGTCATCCTTGTTGTCGCTATCTTCGTCATCATCTTTGTTGTCGTTATCCTTGTTGTCGCTATCTTCGTCATCATCTTTGTCGTCGTCATCCTCGTTGTCGCTATCTTCGTCATCATCTTTGTCGTCGTCATCCTTGTTGTCGCTATCTTCGTCATCATCTTTGTCGTCGTCATCCTTGTTGTCGCTATCTTCGTCATCATCTTTGTCGTAGTTATCCTCGTTGTCGCTATCTTCGTCATCATCTTTGTCGTCATCCTTATTGTCGCTATCTTCGTCATCATCTTTGTCGTCGTTATCCTCGTTGTCGCTATCTTCGTCATCATCTTTGTCGTCGTCATCCTTGTTGTCGCTATCTTCGTCATCATCTTTGTCGTCGTCATCCTTGTTGTCGCTATCTTCGTCATCTTTGTCGTCGTTATCCTCGTTGTCGCTATCTTCGTCATCATCTTTGTCGTCGTCATCCTTGTTGTCGCTATTTTCGTCATCATCTTTGTCGTCGTCATCCTTGTCGCTATTTTTGTCATCATCTTTGTCGTCGTCATCCTTGTTGTCGCTATCTTCGTCATCTTTGTCGTCGTTATCCTCGTTGTCGCTTCTTCGTCATCATCTTTGTCGTCGTCATCCTTGTTGTCGCTATTTTCGTCATCATCTTTGTCGTCGTCATCCTTGTCGCTATTTTTGTCATCATCTTTGTCGTCGTCATCCTTGTTGTCGCTATCTTCGTCATCATCTTTGTCGTCGTCATCCTTGTCGCTATCTTCGTCATCATCTTTGTCGTCGTTATCCTCGTTGTCGCTATCTTCGTCATCATCTTTGTCGTCGTTATCCTTGTTGTCGCTATCTTCGTCATCATCTTTGTCGTCGTTATCCTCGTTGTCGCTATCTTCGTCATCATCTTTGTCGTCGTCATCCTTGTTGTCGCTATCTTCGTCATCATCTTTGTCGTCGTTATCCTTGTTGTCGCTATCTTCGTCATCATCTTTGTCGTCGTCATCCTCGTTGTCGCTATCTTCGTCATCATCTTTGTCGTCGTCATCCTTGTTGTCGCTATCTTCGTCATCATCTTTGTCGTCGTCATCCTTGTTGTCGCTATTGTCGTCATCATCTTTGTCGTCGTCATCCTTGTCGCTATATAGCTTCGTCATCATCTTTGTCGTCGTCATCCTTGTTGTCGCTATCTTCGTCATCATCTTTGTCGTCGTCATCCTTGTTGTCGCTATTTTCGTCATCATCTTTGTCGTCGTCATCCTTGTCGCTATTTTTGTCATCATCTTTGTCGTCGTCATCCTTGTTGTCGCTATCTTCGTCATCATCTTTGTCGTCGTCATCCTTGTTGTCGCTATCTTCGTCATCATCTTTGTCGTCGTCATCCTTGTTGTCGCTATCTTCGTCATCATCTTTGTCGTCGTCATCCTTGTTGTCGCTATCTTCGTCATCATCTTTGTCGTCGTTATCCTTGTTGTCACTATCTTCGTCATCATCTTTGTCGTCGTCATCCTTGTTGTCGCTATCTTCGTCATCATCTTTGTCGTCGTTATCCTCGTTGTCGCTATCTTCGTCATCATCTTTGTCATCATCTTTGTCGTCGTTTCCTCGTTGTCGGTATCTTCGTCATCATCTTTGTCGTCGTCATCCTTGTTGTCGCTATCTTCGTCATCATCTTTGTCGTCATCATCCTTGTTGTCGCAATCTTCGTCATCATCTTTGTCGTCGTCATCCTTGTTGTCGCTATCTTCGTCATCATCTTTGTCGTCGTTATCCTTGTTGTCGCTATCTTCGTACTCATCTTTGTCGTCGTTATCCTCGTTGTCGCTATCTTCGTCATCATCTTTGTCGTCGTCATCCTTGTTGTCGCTATCTTCGTCATCATCTTTGTCGTTGTTATCCTTGTTGTCGCTATCTTCGTCATCATCTTTGTCGTCGTCATCCTTGTTGTCGCTATCTTCGTCATCATCTTTGTCGTCGTCATCCTTGTTGTCGCATCTTCGTCATCATCTTTGTCGTCGTCATCCTTGTTGTCGCTATTTTCGTCATCATCTTTGTCGTCGTCATCCTTGTTGTCGCTATCTTCGTCATCATCTTTGTCGTCGTTATCCTTGTTGTCGCTATCTTCGTCATCATCTTTGTCGTCGTTATCCTCGTTGTCGCTATCTTCGTCATCATCTTTGTCGTCGTCATCCTTGTTGTCGCTATCTTCGTCATCATCTTTGTCGTCGTTATCCTTGTTGTCGCTATCTTCGTCATCATCTTTGTCGTCGTCATCCTTGTTGTCGCTATCTTCGTCATCATCTTTGTCGTCGTCATCCTTGTTGTCGCATCTTCGTCATCATCTTTGTCGTCGTCATCCTTGTTGTCGCTATTGTCGTCATCATCTTTGTCGTCGTCATCCTTGTCGCTATCTTCGTCATCATCTTTGTCGTCGTCATCCTTGTTGTCGCTATCTTCGTCATCATCTTTGTCGTCGTCATCCTTGTTGTCGCTATTTTCGTCATCATCTTTGTCATCGTCATCCTTGTTGTCGCTATCTTCGTCATCATCTTTGTCGTCATCATCCTTGTTGTCGCTATCTTCGTCATCATCTTTGTCGTCGTTATCCTCGTTGTCGCTATCTTCGTCATCATCTTTGTCGTCGTCATCCTTGTTGTCGCTATCTTCGTCATCATCTTTGTCGTCGTTATCCTCGTTGTCGCTATCTTCGTCATCATCTTTGTCGTCGTCATCCTTGTTGTCGCTATCTTCGTCATCATCTTTGTCGTCGTCATCCTTGTTGTCGCTATTTTCGTCATCATCTTTGTCGTCGTCATCCTTGTTGTCGCTATCTTCGTCATCATCTTTGTCGTCGTTATCCTTGTTGTCGCTATCTTCGTCATCATCTTTGTCGTCGTTATCCTCGTTGTCGCTATCTTCGTCATCATCTTTGTCGTCGTCATCCTTGTTGTCGCTATCTTCGTCATCATCTTTGTCGTCGTTATCCTTGTTGTCGCTATCTTCGTCATCATCTTTGTCGTCGTCATCCTTGTTGTCGCTATCTTCGTCATCATCTTTGTCGTCGTCATCCTTGTTGTCGCATCTTCGTCATCATCTTTGTCGTCGTCATCCTTGTTGTCGCTATTGTCGTCATCATCTTTGTCGTCGTCATCCTTGTCGCTATCTTCGTCATCATCTTTGTCGTCGTCATCCTTGTTGTCGCTATTTTCGTCATCATCTTTGTCATCGTCATCCTTGTTGTCGCTATCTTCGTCATCATCTTTGTCGTCATCATCCTTGTTGTCGCTATCTTCGTCATCATCTTTGTCGTCGTTATCCTCGTTGTCGCTATCTTCGTCATCATCTTTGTCGTCGTCATCCTTGTTGTCGCTATCTTCGTCATCATCTTTGTCGTCGTTATCCTTGTTGTCGCTATCTTCGTCATCATCTTTGTCGTCGTCATCCTTGTTGTCGCTATCTTCGTCATCATCTTTGTCGTCGTCATCCTTGTTGTCGCTATCTTCGTCATCATCTTTGTCGTCGTCATCCTTGTTGTCGCTATTGTCGTCATCATCTTTGTCGTCGTCATCCTTGTTGTCGCTATTGTCGTCATCATCTTTGTCGTCGTCATCCTTGTCGCTATCTTCGTCATCATCTTTGTCGTCGTCATCCTTGTTGTCGCTATCTTCGTCATCATCTTTGTCGTCGTCATCCTTGTTGTCGCTATCTTCGTGATCATCTTTGTCGTCGTTATCCTTGTTGTCGCAATCTTCGTCATCATCTTTGTCGTCGTCATCCTTGTTGTCGCTATCTTCGTCATCATCTTTGTCGTCGTCATCCTTGTTGTCGCATCTTCGTCATCATCTTTGTCGTCGTCATCCTTGTTGTCGCTATTGTCGTCATCATCTTTGTCGTCGTCATCCTTGTCGCTATCTTCGTCATCATCTTTGTCGTCGTCATCCTTGTTGTCGCTATCTTCGTCATCATCTTTGTCGTCGTCATCCTTGTTGTCGCTATTTTCGTCATCATCTTTGTCATCGTCATCCTTGTTGTCGCTATCTTCGTCATCATCTTTGTCGTCATCATCCTTGTTGTCGCTATCTTCGTCATCATCTTTGTCGTCGTTATCCTCGTTGTCGCTATCTTCGTCATCATCTTTGTCGTCGTCATCCTTGTTGTCGCTATCTTCGTCATCATCTTTGTCGTCGTCATCCTTGTTGTCGCTATCTTCGTCATCATCTTTGTCGTCGTCATCCTTGTTGTCGCTATCTTCGTCATCATCTTTGTCGTCGTTATCCTCGTTGTCGCTATCTTCGTCATCATCTTTGTCGTCGTCATCCTTGTTGTCGGTATCTTCGTCATCATCTTTGTCGTCGTCATCCTTGTTGTCGCTATTTTCGTCATCATCTTTGTCGTCGTCATCCTTGTTGTCGCAATCTTCGTCATCATCTTTGTCGTCGTTATCCTTGTTGTCGCTATCTTCGTCATCATCTTTGTCGTCGTTATCCTCGTTGTCGCTATCTTCGTCATCATCTTTGTCGTCGTCATCCTTGTTGTCGCTATCTTCGTCATCATCTTTGTCGTCGTCATCCTTGTTGTCGCTATCTTCGTCATCATCTTTGTCGTCGTCATCCTTGTTGTCGCTATCTTCGTCATCATCTTTGTCGTCGTCATCCTTGTTGTCGCTATGTTCGTCATCATCTTTGTCGTCGTCATCCTTGTTGTCGCTATTGTCGTCATCATCTTTGTCGTCGTCATCCTTGTCGCTATCTTCGTCATCATCTTTGTCGTCGTCATCCTTGTTGTCGCTATCTTCGTCATCATCTTTGTCGTCGTCATCCTTGTTGTCGCTATCTTCGTCATCATCTTTGTCGTTGTCATCCTAGTTGTCGCTATTTTTGTCATCATCTTTGTCGTCGTCATCCTTGTTGTCGCTATCTTCGTCATCATCTTTGTCGTCGTCATCCTTGTTGTCGCTATCTTCGTCATCATCTTTGTCGTCGTTATCCTCGTTGTCGCTATCTTCGTCATCATCTTTGTCGTCGTTATCCTCGTTGTCGCTATCTTCGTCATCATCTTTGTCGTCGTTATCCTCGTTGTCGCTATCTTCGTCATCATCTTTGTCGTCGTCATCCTCGTTGTCGCTATCTTCGTCATCATCTTTGTCGTCGTCATCCTCGTTGTCGCTATCTTCGTCATCATCTTTGTCGTCGTCATCCTTGTTGTCGCTATCTTCGTCATCATCTTTGTCGTCGTTATCCTTGTCGCTATCTTCGTCATCATCTTTGTCGTCGTTATCCTCGTTGTCGCAATCTTCGTCATCATCTTTGTCGTCGTCATCCTCGTTGTCGCTATCTTCGTCATCATCTTTGTCGTCGTCATCCTTGTTGTCGCTATCTTCGTCATCATCTTTGTCGTCGTCATCCTTGTTGTCGCTATCTTCGTCATCATCTTTGTCGTCGTTATCCTTGTTGTCGCTATCTTCGTCATCATCTTTGTCGTCGTCATCCTTGTTGTCGCTATCTTCGTCATCATCTTTGTCGTCGTCATCCTCGTTGTCGCTATCTTCGTCATCATCTTTGTCGTCGTCATCCTCGTTGTCGCTATCTTCCTCATCATCTTTGTCGTCGTCATCCTTGTTGTCGCTATCTTCGTCATCATCTTTGTCGTCGTCATCCTTGTTGTCGCTATCTTCGTCATCATCTTTGTCGTCGTTATCCTTGTTGTCGCTATCTTCGTCATCATCTTTGTCGTCGCTATCCTTGTCGCTATCTTCGTCATCATCTTTGTCGTCGTTATCCTTGTTGTCGCTATCTTCGTCATCATCTTTGTCGTCGTCATCCTTGTTGTCGCTATCCTTGTTGTCGCTATCTTCGTCATCATCTTTGTCGTCGTTATCCTCGTTGTCGCTATCTTCGTCATCATCTTTGTCGTCGTTATCCTCGTTGTCGCTATCTTCGTCATCATCTTTGTCGTCGTTATCCTCGTTGTCGCTATCTTTTCGTCATCATCTTTGTCGTCGTCATCCTTGTTGTCGCTATCTTCGTCATCATCTTTGTCGTCGTTATCCTCGTTGTCGCTATCTTCGTCATCATCTTTGTCGTCGTTATCCTTGTTGTCGCTATCTTCGTCATCATCTTTGTCGTCGTCATCCTTGTTGTCGCTATCTTCGTCATCATCTTTGTCGTCGTTATCCTTGTTGTCGCTATCTTCGTCATCATCTTTGTCGTCGTCATCCTTGTTGTCGCTATCTTCGTCATCATCTTTGTCGTCGTCATCCTTGTTGTCGCTATTTTCGTCATCATCTTTGTCGTCGTCATCCTTGTCGCTATTGTTGTCATCATCTTTGTCGTCGTCATCCTTGTTGTCGCTATCTTCGTCATCATCTTTGTCGTCGTCATCCTTGTTGTCGCTATCTTCGTCATCATCTTTGTCGTCGTCATACTTGTTGTCGCTATCTTCGTCGTCATCCTTGTTGTCGCTATCTTCGTCATCATCTTTGTCGTCGTTATCCTTGTTGTCGCTATCTTCGTCATCATCTTTGTCGTCGTCATCCTTGTTGTCGCTATCTTCGTCATCATCTTTGTCGTCGTCATCCTCGTTGTCGCTATCTTCGTCATCATCTTTGTCGTCGTCATCCTCGTTGTCGCTATCTTCGTCATCATCTTTGTCGTCGTTATCCTTGTTGTCGCTATCTTCGTCATCATCTTTGTCGTCGTCATCCTTGTTGTCGCTATCTTCGTCATCATCTTTGTCGTCGTCATCCTCGAAGATAGCGATCTTCGTCATCATCTTTGTCGTCGTCATCCTCGTTGTCGCTATATTCGTCATCATCTTTGTCGTCGTCATCCTTGTTGTCGCTATCTTCGTCATCATCTTTGTCGTCGTCATCCTTGTTGTCGCTATCTTCGTCATCATCTTTGTCGTCGTCATCCTTGTTGTCGCTATCTTCGTCATCATCTTTGTCGTCGTCATCCTTGTTGTCGCTATCTTCGTCATCATCTTTGTCGTCGTCATCCTTGTTGTCGCTATCTTCGTCATCATCTTTGTCGTCGTCATCCTTTGTCGCTATCTTCGTCATCATCTTTGTCGTCGTTATCCTCGTTGTCGCTATCTTCCTCATCATCTTTGTCGTCGTCATCCTTGTTGTCGCTATCTTCGTCATCATCTTTGTCGTCATCATCCTTGTTGTCGCTATCTTCGTCATCATCTTTGTCGTCGTTATCCTCGTTGTCGCTATCTTCGTCATCATCTTTGTCGTCGTTATCCTCGTTGTCGCTATCTTCGTCATCATCTTTGTCGTCGTTATCCTTGTTGTCGCTATCTTCGTCATTATCTTTGTCGTCGTTATCCTCGTTGTCGCTATCTTCGTCATCATCTTTGTCGTCGTTATCCTTGTTGTCGCTATCTTCGTCATCATCTTTGTCGTCGTTATCCTTGTTGTCGCTATCTTCGTCATCATCTTTGTCGTCGTTATCCTTGTCGCTATCTTCGTCATCATCTTTGTCGTCGTTATCCTTGTTGTCGCTATCTTCGTCATCATCTTTGTCGTCGTCATCCTTGTTGTCGCTATCTTCGTCATCATCTTTGTCGTCGTTATCCTCGTTGTCGCTATCTTCGTCATCATCTTTGTCGTCGTTATCCTTGTTGTCGCTATCTTCGTCATCATCTTTGTCGTCGTCATCCTTGTCGCTATCTTCGTCATCATCTTTGTCGTCGTCATCCTTGTTGTCGCTATCTTCGTCATCATCTTTGTCGTCGTTATCCTCGTTGTCGCTATCTTCGTCATCATCTTTGTCGTCGTTATCCTTGTTGTCGCTATCTTCGTCATCATCTTTGTCGTCGTCATCCTTGTTGTCCGCTATCTTCGTCATCATCTTTGTCGTCGTCATCCTTGTTGTCGCTATCTTCGTCATCATCTTTGTCGTCGTTATCCTCGTTGTCGCTATCTTCGTCATCATCTTTGTCGTCGTTCATCCTTGTTGTCGCTATCTTCGTCATCATCTTTGTCGTCGTCATCCTTGTTGTCGCTATCTTCGTCATCATCTTTGTCGTCGTTATCCTTGTTGTCGCTATCTTCGTCATCATCTTTGTCGTCGTCATCCTTGTTGTCGCTATCTTCGTCATCATCTTTGTCGTCGTCATCCTTGTTGTCGCTATCTTCGTCATCATCTTTGTCGTCGTTATCCTCGTTGTCGCTATCTTCGTCATCATCTTTGTCGTCGTCATCCTTGTTGTCGCTACTTCGTCATCATCTTTGTCGTCGTCATCCTTGTTGTCGCTATCTTCGTCATCATCTTTGTCGTCGTTATCCTCGTTGTCGCTATCTTCGTCATCATCTTTGTCGTCGTCATCCTTGTTGTCGCTATCTTCGTCATCATCTTTGTCGTCGTTATCCTTGTTGTCGCTATCTTCGTCATCATCTTTGTCGTCGTTATCCTCGTTGTCGCTATCTTCGTTATCATCTTTGTCGTCGTCATCCTTGTTGTCGCTATCTTCGTCATCATCTTTGTCGTCGTTATCCTTGTTGTCGCTATCTTCGTCATCATCTTTGTCGTCGTCATCCTTGTTGTCGCTATCTTCGTCATCATCTTTGTCGTCGTCATCCTTGTTGTCGCTATCTTCGTCATCATCTTTGTCGTCGTCATCCTCGTTGTCGCTATCTTCGTCATCATCTTTGTCGTCGTTATCCTTGTTGTCGCTATCTTCGTCATTATCTTTGTCGTCGTTATCCTCGTTGTCGCTATCTTCGTCATCATCTTTGTCGTCGTTATCCTTGTTGTCGCTATCTTCGTCATCATCTTTGTCGTCGTTATCCTTGTTGTCGCTTATCTTCGTCATCATCTTTGTCGTCGTTATCCTCGTTGTCGCTATCTTCGTCATCATCTTTGTCGTCGTCATCCTTGTTGTCGCTACTTCGTCATCATCTTTGTCGTCGTCATCCTTGTTGTCGCTATCTTCGCCATCATCTTTGTCGTCGTTATCCTCGTTGTCGCTATCTTCGTCATCATCTTTGTCGTCGTCATCCTTGTTGTCGCTATCTTCGTCATCATCTTTGTCGTCGTTATCCTTGTTGTCGCTATCTTCGTCATCATCTTTGTCGTCGTTATCCTCGTTGTCGCTATCTTCGTTATCATCTTTGTCGTCGTCATCCTTGTTGTCGCTATCTTCGTCATCATCTTTGTCGTCGTTATCCTTGTTGTCGCTATCTTCGTCATCATCTTTGTCGTCGTCATCCTTGTTGTTCGCTATCTTCGTCATCATCTTTGTCGTCGTCATCCTTGTTGTCGCCATCTTCGTCATCATCTTTGTCGTCGTCATCCTTGTTGTCGCTATTGTCGTCATCATCTTTGTCGTCGTCATCCTTGTCGCTATCTTCGTCATCATCTTTGTCGTCGTTATCCTTGTTGTCGCTATCTTCGTCATCATCTTTGTCGTCGTCATCCTTGTTGTCGCTATTTTCGTCATCATCTTTGTCGTCGTCATCCTTGTTGTCGCTATTTTCGTCATCATCTTTTGTCGTCGTCATCCTTGTTGTCGCTATCTTCGTCATCATCTTTGTCGTCGTCATCCTTGTTGTCGCTATCTTCGTCATCATCTTTGTCGTCGTCATACTTGTTGTCGCTATCTTCGTCATCATCTTTGTCGTCGTCATCCTTGTTGTCGCTATCTTCGTCATCATCTTTGTCGTCGTTATCCTTGTTGTCGCTATCTTCGTCATCATCTTTGTCGTCGTCATCCTTGTTGTCGCTATCTTCGTCATCATCTTTGTCGTCGTCATCCTCGTTGTCGCTATCTTCGTCATCGTCTTTGTCGTCGTCATCCTTGTTGTCGCTATCTTCGTCATCATCTTTGTCGTCGTTATCCTTGTTGTCGCTATCTTCGTCATCATCTTTGTCGTCGTCATCCTTGTTGTCGCTATCTTCGTCGTCGTCATCCTTGTTGTCGCTATGTTCGTCATCATCTTTGTCGTCGTCATCCTTGTTCTCGCTATCTTCGTCATCATCTTTGTCGTCGTCATCCTTGTCGCTATCTTCGTCATCATCTTTGTCGTCGTCATCCTTGTCGCTATCTTCGTCATCATCTTTGTCGTCGTCATCCTTGTCGCTATCTTCGTCATCATCTTTGTCGTCGTCATCCTTGTCGCTATCTTCGTCATCATCTTTGTCGTCGTTATCCTTGTTGTCGCTATCTTCGTCATCATCTTTGTCGTCGTAATCCTTGTTGTCGCTATCTTCGTCATCATCTTTGTCGTCGTCATCCTTGTCGCTATCTTCGTCATCATCTTTGTCGTCGTTATCCTCGTTGTCGCTATCTTCGTCATCATCTTTGTCGTGGTCATCCTTGTTGTCCCTATCTTCGTCATCATCTTTGTCGTCGTTATCCTTGTTGTCGCTATCTTCGTCATCATCTTTGTCGTCGTCATCCTTGTTGTCGCTATGTTCGTCATCATCTTTGTCGTCGTCATCCTTGTTGTCGCTATCTTCGTCATCATCTTTGTCGTCGTCATCCTTGTTGTCGCTATCTTCGTCATCATCTTTGTCGACGTCATCCTTGTTGTCGCTATCTTCGTCATCATCTTTGTCGTCGTCATCCTTGTTGTCGCTATCTTCGTCATCATCTTTGTCGTCGTCATCCTTGTTGTCGCTATCTTCGTCATCATCTTTGTCGTCGTCATCCTTGTCGCTATCTTCGTCATCATCTTTGTCGTCGTTATCCTCGTTGTCGCTATCTTCGTCATCATCTTTGTCGTCGTAATCCTTGTTGTCGTTATCTTCGTCATCATCTTTGTCGTCGTTATCCTCGTTGTCGCTATCTTCGTCATCATCTTTGTCGTCGTCATCCTTGTTGTCGCTATCTTCGTCATCATCTTTGTCGTCGTCATCCTTGTTGTCGCTATCTTCGTCATCATCTTTGTCGTCGTTATCCTCGTTGTCGCATCTTCGTCATCTTTGTCGTCGTCATCCTTGCTGTCGCTATCTTCGTCATCATCTTTGTCGTCGTTATCCTCGTTGTCGCTATCTTCGTCATCATCTTTGTCATCATCTTTGTCGTCGTTATCCTCGTTGTCGGTATCTTCGTCATCATCTTTGTCGTCGTCATCCTTGTTGTCGCTATCTTCGTCATCATCTTTGTCGTCCTCATCCTTGTTGTCGCTATCTTCGTCATCATCTTTGTCGTCGTCATCCTTGTTGTCGCTATCTTCGTCATCATCTTTGTCGTCGTCATCCTTGTTGTCGCTATCTTCGTCATCATCTTTGTCGTCGTCATCCTCGTTGTCGCTATCTTCGTCATCATCTTTGTCGTCGTCATCCTTGTTGTCGCTATCTTCGTCATCATCTTTGTCGTCGTCATCCTTGTTGTCGCTATCTTCGTCATCATCTTTGTCGTCGTCATCCTTGTTGTCGCTATCTTCGTCATCATCTTTGTCGTCGTCATCCTTGTTGTCGCTATCTTCGTCATCATCTTTGTCGTCGTCATCCTTGTCGCTATCTTCGTCATCATCTTTGTCGTCGTTATCCTTGTTGTCGCTATCTTCGTCATCATCTTTGTTGTCGTTATCCTTGTTGTCGCTATCTTCGTCATCATCTTTGTCGTCGTCATCCTCGTTGTCGCTATCTTCGTCATCATCTTTGTCGTCGTCATCCTTGTTGTCGCTATCTTCGTCATCATCTTTGTCGTCGTCATCCTTGTTGTCGCTATCTTCGTCATCATCTTTGTCGTAGTTATCCTCGTTGTCGCTATCTTCGTCATCATCTTTGTCGTCATCCTTGTTGTCGCTATCTTCGTCATCATCTTTGTCGTCGTTATCCTCGTTGTCGCTATCTTCGTCATCATCTTTGTCGTCGTCATCCTTGTTGTCGCTATCTTCGTCATCATCTTTGTCGTCGTCATCCTTGTTGTCGCTATCTTCGTCATCATCTTTGTCGTCGTCATCCTTGTTGTCGCTATTTTCGTCATCATCTTTGTCGTCGTCATCCTTGTTGTCGCTATCTTCGTCATCATCTTTGTCGTCGTCATCCTTGTTGTCGCTATCTTCGTCATCATCTTTGTCGTCGTCACCCTTGTTGTCGCTATTGTCGTCATCATCTTTGTCGTCGTCATCCTTGTCGCTATCTTCGTCATCATCTTTGTCGTCGTCATCCTTGTTGTCGCTTCTTCGTCATCATCTTTGTCGTCGTCATCCTTGTTGTCGCTATTTTCGTCATCATCTTTGTCGTCGTCATCCTTGTCGCTATTTTTGTCATCATCTTTGTCGTCGTCATCCTTGTTGTCGCTATCTTCGTCATCATCTTTGTCGTCGTCATCCTTGTTGTCGCTATCTTCGTCATCATCTTTGTCGTCGTTATCCTCGTTGTCGCTATCTTCGTCATCATCTTTGTCGTCGTTATCCTTGTTGTCGCTATCTTCGTCATCATCTTTGTCGTCGTTATCCTCGTTGTCGCTATCTTCGTCATCATCTTTGTCGTCGTCATCCTTGTTGTCGCTATCTTCGTCATCATCTTTGTCGTCGTTATCCTTGTTGTCGCTATCTTCGTCATCATCTTTGTCGTCGTCATCCTCGTTGTCGCTATCTTCGTCATCATCTTTGTCGTCGTCATCCTTGTTGTCGCTATCTTCGTCATCATCTTTGTCGTCGTCATCCTTGTTGTCGCTATTGTCGTCATCATCTTTGTCGTCGTCATCCTTGTCGCTATATAGCTTCGTCATCATCTTTGTCGTCGTCATCCTTGTTGTCGCTATCTTCGTCATCATCTTTGTCGTCGTCATCCTTGTTGTCGCTATTTTTCGTCATCATCTTTGTCGTCGTCATCCTTGTCGCTATTTTCGTCATCATCTTTGTCGTCGTCAATCCTTGTTGTCGCTATCTTCGTCATCATCTTTGTCGTCGTCATCCTTGTTGTCGCTATCTTCGTCATCATCTTTGTCGTCGTCATCCTTGTTGTCGCTATCTTCGTCATCATCTTTGTCGTCGTCATCCTTGTTGTCGCTATCTTCGTCATCATTCTTTGTCGTCGTTATCCTTGTTGTCACTATCTTCGTCATCATCTTTGTCGTCGTCATCCTTGTTGTCGCTATCTTCGTCATCATCTTTGTCGTCGTTATCCTCGTTGTCGCTATCTTCGTCATCATCTTTGTCGTCGTTATCCTCGTTGTCGCTATCTTCGTCATCATCTTTGTCGTCGTCATCCTTGTTGTCGCTATCTTCGTCATCATCTTTGTCGTCGTCATCCTTGTTGTCGCTATCTTCGTCATCATCTTTGTCGTCGTCATCCTTGTTGTCGCTATCTTCGTCATCATCTTTGTCGTCGTTATCCTTGTTGTCGCTATCTTCGTCATCATCTTTGTCGTCGTTATCCTTGTTGTCGCTATCTTCGTCATCATCTTTGTCGTCGTCATCCTTGTTGTCGCTATCTTCGTCATCATCTTTGTCGTCGTTATCCTTGTTGTCGCTATCTTCGTCATCATCTTTGTCGTCGTCATCCTTGTTGTCGCTATCTTCGTCATCATCTTTGTCGTCGTCATCCTTGTTGTCGCTATCTTCGTCATCATCTTTGTCGTCGTCATCCTTGTTGTCGCTATCCTTCGTCATCATCTTTGTCGTCGTCATCCTTGTTGTCGCTATCTTCGTCATCATCTTTGTCGTCGTCATCCTTGTTGTCGCTATCTTCGTCATCATCTTTGTCGTCGTCATCCTTGTTGTCGCTATTTTCGTCATCATCTTTGTCATCGTCATCCTTGTTGTCGCTATCTTCGTCATCATCATTGTCGTCATCATCCTTGTTGTCGCTATCTTCGTCATCATCTTTGTCGTCGTTATCCTCGTTGTCGCTATCTTCGTCATCATCTTTGTCGTCGTCATCCTTGTTGTCGCTATCTTCGTCATCATCTTTGTCGTCGTTATCCTCGTTGTCGCTATCTTCGTCATCATCTTTGTCGTCGTCATCCTTGTTGTCGCTATCTTCGTCATCATCTTTGTCGTCGTCATCCTTGTTGTCGCTATTTTCGTCATCATCTTTGTCGTCGTCATCCTTGTTGTCGCTATCTTCGTCATCATCTTTGTCGTCGTTATCCTTGTTGTCGCTATCTTCGTCATCATCTTTGTCGTCGTTATCCTCGTTGTCGCTATCTTCGTCATCATCTTTGTCGTCGTCATCCTTGTTGTCGCTATCTTCGTCATCATCTTTGTCGTCGTTATCCTTGTTGTCGCTATCTTCGTCATCATCTTTGTCGTCGTCATCCTTGTTGTCGCTATCTTCGTCATCATCTTTGTCGTCGTCATCCTTGTTGTCGCATCTTCGTCATCATCTTTGTCGTCGTCATCCTTGTTGTCGCTATTGTCGTCATCATCTTTGTCGTCGTCATCCTTGTTGTCGCTATCTTCGTCATCATCTTTGTCGTCGTCATCCTTGTTGTCGCTATCTTCGTCATCATCTTTGTCGTCGTCATCCTTGTTGTCGCTATTTTCGTCATCATCTTTGTCGTCGTCATCCTTGTTGTCGCTATCTTCGTCATCATCTTTGTCGTCGTCATCCTTGTTGTCGCTATCTTCGTCATCATCTTTGTCGTCGTTATCCTCGTTGTCGCTATCTTCGTCATCATCTTTGTCGTCGTCATCCTCGTTGTCGCTATCTTCGTCATCATCTTTGTCGTCGTCATCCTTGTTGTCGCTATCTTCGTCATCATCTTTGTCGTCGTTATCCTTGTTGTCGCTATCTTCGTCATCATCTTTGTCGTCGTCATCCTCGTTGTCGCTATCTTCGTCATCATCTTTGTCGTCGTCATCCTTGTTGTCGCTATCTTCGTCATCATCTTTGTCGTCGTCATCCTTGTTGTCGCTATCTTCGTCATCATCTTTGTCGTCGTCATCCTTGTTGTCGCTATCTTCGTCATCATCTTTGTCGTCGTCATCCTTGTTGTCGCTATCTTCGTCATCATCTTTGTCGTCGTCATCCTTGTTGTCGCTATTTTCGTCATCATCTTTGTCGTCGTCATCCTTGTTGTCGCTATCTTCGTCATCATCTTTGTCGTCGTCATCCTTGTTGTCGCTATCTTCGTCATCATCTTTGTCGTCGTCATCCTTGTTGTCGCTATCTTCGTCATCATCTTTGTCGTCGTTATCCTTGTTGTCGCTATCTTCGTCATCATCTTTGTCGTCGTCATCCTTGTTGTCGCTATCTTCGTCATCATCTTTGTCGTCGTCATCCTTGTTGTCGCTATCTTCGTCATCATCTTTGTCGTCGTCATCCTTGTTGTCGCTATTTTCGTCATCATCTTTGTCGTCGTCATCCTTGTCGCTATCTTCGTCATCATCTTTGTCGTCGTCATCCTTGTTGTCGCTATCTTCGTCATCATCTTTGTCGTCGTCATCCTTGTTGTCGCTATTTTCGTCATCATCTTTGTCGTCGTCATCCTTGTTGTCGCTATCTTCGTCATCATCTTTGTCGTCATCATCCTTGTTGTCGCTATCTTCGTCATCATCTTTGTCGTCGTCATCCTCGTTGTCGCTATCTTCGTCATCATCTTTGTCGTCGTCATCCTTGTTGTCGCTATCTTCGTCATCATCTTTGTCGTCGTTATCCTTGTTGTCGCTATCTTCGTCATCATCTTTGTCGTCGTCATCCTTGTGTCGCTATCTTCGTCATCATCTTTGTCGTCGTCATCCTTGTTGTCGCATCTTCGTCATCATCTTTGTCGTCGTTATCCTTGTTGTCGCTATTGTCGTCATCATCTTTGTCGTCGTCATCCTTGTCGCTATCTTCGTCATCATCTTTGTCGTCGTTATCCTTGTTGTCGCTATCTTCGTCATCATCTTTGTCGTCGTTATCCTTGTTGTCGCTATCTTCGTCATCATCTTTGTCGTCGTCATCCTTGTTGTCGCTATCTTCGTCATCATCTTTGTCGTCGTCATCCTTGTTGTCGCTATCTTCGTCATCATCTTTGTCGTCGTCATCCTTGTTGTCGCTATCTTCGTCATCATCTTTGTCGTCGTTATCCTCGTTGTCGCTATCTTCGTCATCATCTTTGTCGTCGTCATCCTTGTTGTCGCTATCTTCGTCATCATCTTTGTCGTCGTCATCCTTGTTGTCGCTATCTTCGTCATCATCTTTGTCGTCGTCATCCTTGTTGTCGCTATCTTCGTCATCATCTTTGTCGTCGTTATCCTCGTTGTCGCTATCTTCGTCATCATCTTTGTCGTCGTCATCCTTGTTGTCGGTATCTTCGTCATCATCTTTGTCGTCCGTCATCCTTGTTGTCGCTATTTTCGTCATCATCTTTGTCGTCGTCATCCTTGTTGTCGCAATCTTCGTCATCATCTTTGTCGTCGTTATCCTTGTTGTCGCTATCTTCGTCATCATCTTTGTCGTCGTCATCCTCGTTGTCGCTATCTTCGTCATCATCTTTGTCGTCGTCATCCTTGTTGTCGCTATCTTCGTCATCATCTTTGTCGTCGTCATCCTTGTTGTCGCTATCTTCGTCATCATCTTTGTCGTCGTCATCCTTGTTGTCGCTATCTTCGTCATCATCTTTGTCGTCGTCATCCTTGTTGTCGCTATCTTCGTCATCATCTTTGTCGTCGTCATCCTTGTTGTCGCTATCTTCGTCATCATCTTTGTCGTCGTCATCCTTGTTGTCGCTATCTTCGTCATCATCTTTGTCGTCGTCATCCTTGTTGTCGCTATCTTCGTCATCATCTTTGTCGTCGTCATCCTTGTTGTCGCTATTTTCGTCATCATCTTTGTCGTCGTCATCCTTGTCGCTTTTGTGGTCATCATCTTAGTCGTCGTCATCCTTGTTGTCGCTATCTTCGTCATCATCTTTGTCGTCGTCATCCTTGTTGTCGCTATCTTCGTCATCATCTTTGTCGTCGTCATCCTTGTTGTCGCTATCTTCGTCATCATCTTTGTCGTCGTCATCCTCGTTGTCGCTATCTTCGTCATCATCTTTGTCGTCGTCATCCTCGTTGTCGCTATCTTCGTCATCATCTTTGTCGTCGTTATCCTTGTTGTCGCTATCTTCGTCATCATCTTTGTCGTCGTCATCCTTGTTGTCGCTATCTTCGTCATCATCTTTGTCGTCGTCATCCTTGTTGTCGCTATCTTCGTCATCATCTTTGTCGTCGTCATCCTCGTTGTCGCTATCTTCGTCATCATCTTTGTCGTCGTCATCCTTGTTGTCGCTATCTTCGTCATCATCTTTGTCGTCGTCATCCTTGTTGTCGCTATCTTCGTCATCATCTTTGTCGTCGTCATCCTTGTTGTCGCTATCTTCGTCATCATCTTTGTCGTCGTCATCCTTGTCGCTATCTTCGTCATCATCTTTGTCGTCGTCATCCTTGTTGTCGCTATCTTCGTCATCATCTTTGTCGTCGTAATCCTCGTTGTCGCTATCTTCGTCATCATCTTTGTCGTCGTTATCCTCGTTGTCGCTATCTTCGTCATCATCTTTGTCGTCGTCATCCTTGTTGTCGCTATCTTCGTCATCATCTTTGTCGTCGTTATCCTTGTTGTCGCTATCTTCGTCATCATCTTTGTCGTCGTCATCCTTGTTGTCGCTATCTTCGTCATCATCTTTGTCGTCGTCATCCTTGTTGTCGCTATCTTCGTCATCATCTTTGTCGTCGTCATCCTTGTTGTCGCTATCTTCGTCATCATCTTTGTCGTCGTCATCCTTGTTGTCGCTATCTTCGTCATCATCTTTGTCGTCGTCATCCTTGTTGTCGCTATCTTCGTCATCATCTTTGTCGTCGTTATCCTTGTTGTCGCTATCTTCGTCATCATCTTTGTCGTCGTCATCCTTGTTGTCGCTATCTTCGTCATCATCTTTGTCGTCGTCATCCTTGTTGTCGCTATCTTCATCATCATCTTTGTCGTCGTCATCCTTGTTGTCGCTATCTTCGTCATCATCTTTGTCGTCGTCATCCTTGTTGTCGCTATCTTCGTCATCATCTTTGTCGTCGTCATCCTTGTTGTCGCTATCTTCGTCATCATCTTTGTCGTCGTCATCCTTGTTGTCGCTATCTTCGTCATCATCTTTGTCGTCGTCATCCTTGTTGTCGCTATCTTCGTCATCATCTTTGTCGTCCGTATCCTCGTTGTCGCTATCTTCGTCATCATCTTTGTCGTCGTCATCCTTGTTGTCGCTATCTTCGTCATCATCTTTGTCGTCGTTATCCTCGTTGTCGCTATCTTCGTCATCATCTTTGTCGTCGTTATCCTTGTTGTCGTATCT
>JAYKKM010000452.1:3340000-3429308 GCA_035772405.1 Chrysogorgia sp. JL179-B06 | reverse complement strand
CTAGATTAGACCTCCAATTTCGATAGTTATTATACTAAGATTAGATTCCAACCGCCACAGTTTATTATACGAGATTAGATTCACCAATCTCGATAGTTAAATATACTAGATTAGATTCCAATCTCCATAGTTATGATAACATCTTTAATATCGTAGATACTGTAGGTGGTGTGCAGCCACGTGACTATAACACACTAAAGACAAAGGCATTTTCGTCATAATTGGAATAACTTTAAATTACAAATGATGAAAAACCTTTGTTAAGTCCACCCAACATGGCGTCGATGACGTAACGTGCAAACCACCTAGAGCAAGTATAATATAGACGTTATTTTTTAAAAATACCTAGCGAATCTTTACATATTACGTCCATAGTGGAGAATCGCATCCACTTAATTCGGTCACTCCTGTGTGATGGTCGCATGTGCTTTGGTCATCTCTTCCGAACCGTCGTAGGTAAGACCACATGCCGTTCCAGTGTGTTCACCATCAACTATGGAGCAAAACCCGCGACTTTTCTCGGTACTAGTACTGGAGCTTTTAAATGAACACTCAAAATAACATCGTTGGTGTGACCAATTTACCAAACACCGGGACAATCATTAGTTAAAATTAAGGCGGGGTGGGGCTAGAGGACACGTTAGAGAGTTTGAGTAAAGCCGACGGAAACGAAGATGGACAGGTCTCATCCCTCAACCAATCATTATTATTATTGGTCCAAAAGGGAGAATTAGTGATTCCCATTGAATCCCAAGAAAATCCATATACGCCCGCCGTCGTCGTCATCGCTGACCTCGGGAGGGGTGGTAATTAACTCTATTTTTGAGGGCAACAAATGCACCGTTGGCCGCCCCATGGGTTCACCTACTGTAAATTACTAGTTAAGCACACTTACCTGACAATATCTCCGCTATGGCCAGTATATATGAATTAAGCAGGACTGCCAAATCAACCTGGCTCCAAAGATATCATTTGCGCCAGATGGCCTACACAGAAAAGAAAGTAGACAATTTTCAAATGGCACAGTAAACTCGAAAATTCCGCAACTTTTGTAAAAGTTTAAATAGAAGATTTATGGGTAGTTTATGATCCTTATCTGATTTCTTTAAAGAAAACATACCTCAAAAGAGCTGTGGGAGTTGAACTCAACCATAAGAGATCCATGCACGAACCACTGCGACATTTACCTTTGTACCGAGTTTGTATGCATAAATTAATACCGTTTCCAATAACCTGGTTATGTATCCTGGTCCCAATATACAGTAAGTATGGGATCTGCTAATATTCGATTTCCCGAACGCCATATCAGTATATGGTAAACGAATGTCAAACTCACTTGTAAATGCTTGAATTAGTATGCATGCCACGTCATACATTAGTTATTCAATGCGGATATTTTTGCCTTCATTGTCGCAAACCATGTGACGTATGGACCCAAACGGCATAACCAATCCTAAAAATAATTAAATAAACTGTATGGGATTCCACAGCAATACGTTTTAGTCATACAGACCACATTGAATACCTCTCTCCATAATCCTTTAAGTTGAGGAATTTTTTGTGGAATACCCATGTCCGACAAGCTCTCCCCAAACACCGACAGTCTCGTCCAAAGCTCAGTATATTGCGTGCTTGATCACAAGAACATCGCCTTGACTTTAAAAATCACTGCATTCCTAGTATAAGCGAATGAATATGTTTTAAGCAATAATAGCCACACTTGGGACCACACCACTTTTGGTTTTAGAGACGGCTTTTTTTGAAAACAAAGAACTTTTTTCTACAATAAAAATTTTGTGCATGACTTATGATATAAACCCTGTTAATTTACGATACAAGATTAGTATGCCTGTATAGGTGATCATTTTTCATAATTAAAATGCATATTATAAAAATGAACTCAGGACTCCATGATATTATATTTTTTATAAGAAACATCATAATTAACCTTTTCGTTAAGACTTTTTCACTGGTCAGGATACGATTTGATGAATTCGTCCACATCCTCCTGGCTGTCAAAACAACGTTGTTTCCATGTAACGGAGGTCATACGCTTTGACCTCTGCACTTTTTCTTTCCGAGGCAGACCAAATAATTAAGCATCGAAAGATTCGACTAGAACACCATCATTCTGATAAAAAAAAAAGTTTGTGACAATGAAGTTTGAATGTATAATAATGTGAATTATTGGACGGAGGTGTCCAAAGATATAATTATTGGACGCTGATGACGTCACTAGGAAAAGCGCGTGAAGATTACAAAATAAAAATGGCTTGTAGTAGATTACTACCAGACTATCACTTTGTTTGTATATTTTTAGTAAGACCTCGGTCTGGATTATGCTTGATATCATGCTCAGCCTCATCCAATAATTGTACATTAATAACTAATTTTAGAAGCATATTTAGTAAAGAGAAATACAGACTTGGGAGACCAAAAAATAGAGAACAATTAGTGAACAAGTAAAATTAGTGAACAAGTAAAATTAGAAAAAGAGATACTGTATGCTGTCATTTATTCTGAAATAACATGAATGTGATTGGTTTGGCATTATTCTAAAATATATGGAACAAGCATAAGCATTACCACAGGGCATGCAGGACAGATATTTCCATAGTCTTTCTCTGGGCAAATCATTGTTAGAGTCCGAAGTTCATGTTTAAGCTGTCTATAAAAAGTATTGCAATTAACTTCAATCAATAAATATGTCAATTTGAAGGGCAATATTTTGCAATAAATTATTGCACAATTGGGTGAGTATAACAACACTGACAGCACTTACTTCAAAATAGAATTGTTTGTCAATACTGGGCACCCCCGGTAACTACCGGTATCTCAAGTCTATCACCCTGAGCTTCCCATACATGCACTGTCACACACATGTATATTTAACAATTTTTCAAACCAGTTGTTGGACAAAACATAGTGAGCTAAATTGTTTTGAGCACATATGGTATGCAAGGTGACATTAGTGATCATACTGTAATAGCTACATATATATATGTATTATATATATATATATATATATATTATATATATATTATTTATATATATATATTACATATATAAATATATATATATATATATATATATATTTATATATATATATATATATATATATATATATATATATATATATATATATATATATATATATATATATATATATATATATATATATATATATATATATATATATATATATATAGCAAAGTGAAAAGGTGGTAAACTGCCAAGAATTTAGTGACGAGATACTGACGTTTCGAGCGGAGCCCTTCATCAGAGTAAGACGAGATGAAATGAAACAAATAGGGCTTATATATATATGCCAAAAGGGTGTCACAAGTAGAAAGTAGCCAATCAAATGCACGGGAGATAAACAAAACTAATAATTAATGTGATGGGAAACGTTAGATCATTTGCTATTTTTAACAGTCGATCAGCAAGCCGACTGAGGGGGCGGGAGAAATGACAGGTCCAATATTCAAGGGGATTAGGCGATAATATTAGCATAAGAACCGAAAACTTGAAAAGGAATGAAAGTGCATACGCGAATAATAAAAAATTAATAATAATAAAGGTTCCAAGCAAACTAAAATAACCAAAATCTTGTAAGAAATTAAATAAAAGAAAAACGTTCGTTAAGACCAAGAGGATGTGTGGTGCCAAGTTTAAAAATGAGACGCTTCTCTTGCCGCTTGCGGTTATCGTTGCCACCGGAGATGGGAAGGATGGCACAGACTTTCATGTCTGAAACCAAATGGTTGGAGCTGTTGAAATGGCGGGCTACAGGTTTGTCACCATCATTGATCCTCACGGAACGAAGATGTTCAGCAAACCTGTCTGAAAGACGTCGCCCAGTTTCACCGATGTAGATTTTAGGGCATTTATCGCATGAAATGCAATAAATTATGTTGGTGGGCGTGAATGAAAAAGCATGACGGATATATATATATATATATATATATATATATATTATATATATATATATATATATATATATATATATATATATATATATATATATATATATATATATATATATATATATATATATATATATATATATATAAACTGATATATATATATACTGTATATATATATATACTGTATATATATATACTGTATATATATATATATATATATATATACTTATATATATATATATATATATATATATATATATATATATATATATATATATATATATATATATATATATATATATATATATATATATATATATATATATATATATATATATATATATATATATATATATATATATATATATATATATATATATATATATATATATTTCTATATATATAATAATATATATGAAGTGGCACAATGGGGCAAGAGTGGAAAAATATGCCACTCCCATGGAAAACACAACCCCCAGATAATTATGTAGACATATGCAGTAATGATGTATTGTAATTGAACATGCTTTCCCCAGAACAATCTCCCTAATGTATTGTTGACATGAGTATTTCACATTTTTGAGTTATGTACGTTTGTGAGAATCACATCAAGAGTCTGAGGAGGTGAGAAGATCACAAGATCCACATATTTCATGTAAAGCTGTACATATAATAAAGACATATAAAGAGTTGTGATTACACAACATTTTCCCAATTTCCTCGAGTTTCTCCACTGTATCTACAGCTATATCAGTAAGTGAATTAACAAAATGTCACCAAAAATGCTGCTCCCAATACATCTTTACACCACTGACCATAGAGTAAATTAGATATGGGAGAAAGTGAATAATCACCTATAATTATAAGGCAACTATAAAAAAGACAAACTATTGTTATTATATTATTATATTAAATGATATATATAATTATAATACACGGTTGTGATGTCGATAAACAGTTAATTGACCCTTTCAAGCCCAAATGGTGAATTTTCTGCCTTTCGTATTTTACTCTGTTAAACGCCAGACAATTTTACTCATCAAGGCCAAGCCTCATGACAAGTTGGGAGTAAAAGGGTTAAAACCTAGATCTTCTTAACCCTGTAAGCCAAAACGTGGCATTTCCCACTGTTTAAGTATTGTACAGTGTACTCTGTCTAATGCCAGACGATTTTACTTGCAAATGAGAGGCCAACTGAGAAATTAATTGGGAGTAAAGTTTTTTGACCGTAATGAATTATGATAATGAATTAAGTACTATTATTTATTTACGTGATATTGTTTGTACTGTACCTATATTCTTCAAAGCAATCAATGATAAGTGGATAGATGTTTTTTCTCTATAAAAATGAGAATGCACTTTTGTCAGTGTCTGTTTAATGCAGTTGATTATTCCTATATAATAATTAAAACAACATTTATATACACTTACTGTCACCAGAGACAACAGCTTATGGGATATATTTGTCATGTGCATTATGGATATAAAACATGAAGCAGTGTTAGGGCCAGAGTGCTCAAATGAACACCCACATTGCTATTCTTCAGGGGTAGGGTCATATTGAGCCCTTGGAATTCCTCAGGGGTGTGTATTTTCTAGCCTGGAATTCCTCAGGGTAGACATTTTCTAGCTCTGCAATTCATCAGGGGAAGACATTTACTAGCCTGGAATTCCTCAGGATAGACATTTTCTGGACTGGAATTCCTCAGGGGTCATGAATCTGAAGCATGTGTCCTCCGATAGGGGGGTGGGCCCATTGTTCAATCTACGGACACAAATATATCTGGCTCCTTTTTCTCAAATAATAATGATACCGAAATAGCTTACCATGACATATTTTGGTAGCTTGTTGTTTAATGCCTTGCAGAAAATCGTGGAGCGAGACCTGGCACTCTAAAAGCATTGCTTCCATCAAGTCCAAAAGATCAAAACACAGAGCATAACATGGTTGCTTTGAACTTGTTGGCCACATCCTTAGTCTTGCTAAGGTGACTGGAAATGGTTCACATTTTACATGTTACTATACGAAGCTGCAGTGCCGAAACCCTAAATTAATTGTGATGTAATAGTCATATAATATATAATATAATAATAGTCAGCTCATAAAAAATTTCCAATTACAAACAATATTAATTGATCCACTTACAGCTCTCACTTATAACAGTAATTGTTTTAATTTCTGTTGTTTGGCACAAATGAAGTGGTCTGGGATTCAGCACTGTTCCATCAATGCGGCTGGGCAGAAACATTCCATCCTATTCAGTCAAGTACATTTGAAAGAATAAATAAACAAATCTAATATTCTGCTGAGGCCTTTATCATACTGTAGACATAATTTAAATCAATACCTTCCATTCTTCGATGACGTGAAAAAAATTCCTATTCTCGTGCACTGCTGCTCACACATGTCTCACAGTAGAACACTCCAATTCCACATTTAAGACAGCGAAAAGTTGCTGGTTCTTGGGCACATTCACTGCAAACTGCCCCATGTGGAACGCATTCTGACTCAACGACAGCCCTCAGCATACAACTTCTTATCTCGCTCCAATTTTGAGCAGCCTTTCTTTGTTTCTTTGCATAGCTGCTTTCCTCCTGCTCATCTACACAGTCTTCTACATCGCTGTCGATTTCATCTGGACAGCGCAGTGGTACCGCCAAAGGTCCTAAATGAGTACTATTATTAACTCTATCGTTGCTTGAACTCGTTTCGTCTGCAACTGGAGTGGTGAGTTCAAGTTTTCGTTTGGAGTGTTCCAGACGAAGTGAAAGTTGTCACCTCCAAAGCAGGTAGATTGCGTTTAATGCTGCGACGCCGACTCATGGAAAAATGTAAAGAAATACTGTTGTGGAATCAAAACGTCGGGTTGCCAATTCAAAAAAAGGGTAAGGATAAAACGCGGATGCGGATGACGGATGGCGGATATGGATGGCGGATGGCGGATGAGAAAAGGCGGATAGAGGAATAAAACGCGGATGGGAAAAGGCGGATAGAGGATAAAACGCGGATGGGAAAAAGGCGGATAGAGGATAA
Source organism: Chrysogorgia sp. JL179-B06 (assembly GCA_035772405.1). Taxonomy (NCBI): domain Eukaryota; kingdom Metazoa; phylum Cnidaria; class Anthozoa; order Scleralcyonacea; family Chrysogorgiidae; genus Chrysogorgia; species Chrysogorgia sp. JL179-B06. The sequence continues at coordinate 3,422,348 of JAYKKM010000452.1, read as the reverse complement.
AACGCGCATGGGAAAAGGCGGATAGAGGATAAAACGCGGATGGGAAAAGGCGGATAGAGGATAAAACGCGGATGAGAAAAGGCGGATAGAGGATAAAACGCGGATGAGAAAAGGCGGATAGAGGATAAAACGCGGATGAGAAAAAGGAAAGTAGGTCTGTGTGTAGAAATTTAGAATTAATGGTCTCTCGCAGACTCTCCACTGCGGGCGAAAGACTATGATATTGTTCAAACAGCGCTAATGTAATTGTTGTTGTTTCAGAGCGCATGAGTTTATACAGATATCAATTATATTCCAGGGCGTCATTCTATAAGCAAGAAAATCTGCAATAAAATTAAAATCTGAAGTAAATTAAGATTGAAGCTTCACCACGAGTAACTTGATTCAGGTACGCTCAGCGTGTCGTAAATAAACTGTCAGAGAGTCGGTATATTACAGCTTGTCAGGGAAAACATAGGAAACGACAAAACAACAGCCGTGGCCGGAGAAATATTATTGTTGAGTTGTAACTCTTCGTGGGAAAAGTGTTATTGAGATAATGTATTATAAAAATGTCACAAAAAGGGCAAGCAGTTGTTATCTCTGGTTAAGATATATTCGGACTCAAACTAATTCTATACGCGGACAGCACTTTGTGACCAGCTGCACGTTGTTCTTTTCCGAGCACTTTGTGACCAGCTGCACGGTATGTTATTTTTGTTCTTTTCCGACCACGAGAGTTGAAAGCAGTGACATCGTAGTCGTGTTATATGATGTAAGTTTGTTTGGTTGTTAATATGGCTTTTAAGTTACGGTTAAAGTACCTTAATTTTTTTTTATTAAAGTGCCTAACTAAGTTTTAGTTATTTGCTGAACTCCGAAAATGATTAGGAATGGTAATTTAGAGCTCCTTCAAGTTATTCATATAGAGCAGCATACTAGCATAGTCCTGGGACGAATTGTCAGATGCAATAAGAGATTTTAACAATTTTTTTAGTTTTAACGCATCAGTCAAGAGACGTTTTTACGCGCGTCTAATTTGAATATCATTAGATAATCCATGGTTGTATATAGTATAATGTATATATTTTACGTCTGTCACTCATTTGCAAAATATATCCGATCTTATACGCTCGAAAGGCCACCGTGTATGAAGAATTTTAATTAAATATTACAGAATAACTAAAAAATTTCTGTTTCGGTCAGCGCGCGCGTTTGATATTGCGCATTTATATAATTTTATGGTTTTTGTAAAATATACTTTTTATATTTTTCTTTGGATATTTCATTCTATTTAGTTCCGATTCTATCATTCTATTTTCGTCCATCGTTCTATTTATCATTCTATTGTAGTTCCGATTCTATCATTCTATTTTCGTCCATCGATCTATTTATCATTCTATTTAGTTCCGATTCTATCATTCTATTTTCGTCCATCGTTCTATTTATCATTCTATTTAGTTCCGATTCTATCATTCTATTTTCGTCCATCGTTCTATTTATCATTCTATTTAGTTCCGATTCTATCATTCTATTTTCGTCCATCGTTCTATTTATCATTCTATTTAGTTCCGATTCTATCATTCTATTTTCGTCCATCGTTCTATTTATCATTCTATTATAGTTCCGATTCTATCATTCTATTTTCGTCCATCGTTCTATTTATCATTCTATTATAGTTCCGATTCTATCATTCTATTTTCGTCCATCGTTCTATTTATCATTCTATTGTAGTTCCGATTGCATGTTTCAAAGTCTGGACATTTTGAGATATAATAGTCACCATTTCTGTACCATGAAGGTTTATAGGAATATTTAGAAAAAGAAGCACGTCACCACGTCAAATTTGAAGTTAACCAGAAACAGAAGACTTTTTTTTGGCCTAATGCTCTATACCGATTAAATATACACAACTCATGACAGTTTTTTCGCACACTTGTGTTGTTGGTCTGTAAAATAAGCCTCCTAAATATACAATAAGCCGCCTAAATCTTTCGCCCGCGCAGTGGAGAGTCTGCGAGAGACTATTTCTAGACACAGACCTACTTTCCTTTTCTCATCCGCGTTTTATCCTCTATCCGCCTTTTCTCATCCGCGTTTTATCCTCTATCCGCCTTTTCCCATCCACGTTTTATCCTCTATCCGCCTTTTCTCATCCGCCATCCGTATCCGCCATCCGTCATCCGCATCCGCGTTTTATCCTTACCCTTCAACAAATGAAATTTACAGAACATTCATAGTGTGTACCGGAACTAGCATTTCATTGCACTTCACAGGAAGTAAGAACGGGCAAGTAATTTCTGCGATTGGCCAGGGTTAGTAACCTGCCCAGTATAACAACTGCGCGCGGCCACCAATCTACCAGTTAATATACTGTCCACATTCTGGCGAACCGCCTGACTGAGAGAGTACTATATTGTGGGAGCCTGGGACGAGACTCGGTGATTCGGTCACCTCTGGCTCTACTATTTGTGTTTGTGATCTACTTGAGTTATTTCAATGAGCATACGGAGATTATAATATGTAAATCAATATGGAAATCGATATATAAGTGATGTCAGAAGATTGTCAGAGGCAACGCTCGGATGAGAGATGGCGGAGCGTGTGGCGGGCGAAGACGCCGAAAGTCGAAGACGATATTATTTATTTACAAGGGTGGCCCAGGTGAGGACTGGGGATGCGCGTGTTCACTATTTAATGCTCAACCCTAACCTTAATCACCTAATGTGTCCTCAGTCAGTCAGTCATTTCCATTTTCCATAGCAAAGCCCTTTTCTAGGGTAGTAAGGTACTTGTATGGGTGAGTTAGGGTAAAGTAGGGATATTTTGGAATAAGGTTTGGGATTTGCAGGGGTAATATGGGATTAAAGTGTGCGTGGTAATTTTTGGCCTCATGTGGTAATTTTTGTCACCTGATATGGTAATTGCCCTTGAGATAACCTGGTCACACTGCAACGAACCTTCGGGAAGCGAACATGGTTTTAAAATGGCGGTTTGAAAACCGGTCGTGGTATAAGACTGTTCATGACAAGAACACTGCAGTTTTTGGCTCACACGATGACACGAACTTCTTTATATTCATTGTATTCCCAAGCAACACTTTAACGTTTAATATTCCGTCCGGTTTGTCATGTACACTATTTTAAAGATACCGCTATACCCACATCAGATTTCTAAGCTTGATATTTGTAAATATATTGCCCTGTTTGTGCCGATTCGCAATGTGAACGGATTCGAAATGGATTATCTTTTTGCAGGAACCAGTAACTGTAGTTAAACTGAATGTATTGGCCGAATATAATTGCTGCCGTAGGCAGCACACTAATCTTGACTTGGGTTGCTGTGTCTCGTGCCCAGACCTCTTCTATGTCCACAAATTTATGACGTTTTATGACGTAACTCGTAGATGTTCGTATAATCGCCGGATGCGTAAACTATCCGAATCAAATGTTCGGAACTCGCCCAGGCCTGGAACTCGCCAACGGAAACAAAATAAAATGTCTTTAGCTACGAGGTGAAGAGAGCTTCATTCGTCAATCGTCATATAACGTGTTCTGCTTTAGTGATGAACTTCTGGCAGCTGTGCTTTAGCCTGGCTGTGCTTTAGCCTGGTTGTGCTTGCGAATTTTAACTTTGACTCTTGTCAAGGTAAGGCAACTACAATTTAACACGCTATTAAATTTTAAGACTCGTCATGGTTATCAATATCACAATTATCAAATTCTTTGTTTGTGAATAAGATTTACCTTCTATTTTAGGTGTATATTGGTGTGAGTTCATCGTTTCTCACGATATGAGCATGCTTGATGCAGATCCGTGTCCCTCACACAGCTGTGAGATATATTGAACTGCATTTTTATACAAATTTATCAACTGTTATTATAATGTCAACTTTTTGTGTTCATATTGAACTGTATTTTTATGCAAAACAAATTCTGATTAACTTAGTTCAGTTATCAACTGTTATAATGTCAAGAAACAAATTCTGATTAACTTAGTTTATCAACTGTTATAATGTCAACGTTTTGTGTTCATATTGAACTGCATTTTTATGCAAGCCTTGTACAGAGAACTATGTTATTGTATACAACTATTTTATCTTTATGTTCAACTGCATTTTTATGCAACTGTTCAACTTACATCTGTTTAATATTACACATGTTCATGAACCTATATTGTGAATAGATGTTGAGAACGGTTACAACACAACAAGTGCCCTGGCTGTGCATAATGAATGTCTTACCCCAGATAGATGTCTAACGTATCCCAGAGTGCCCCAGAGTTAGTATGTACCTATGGTCCAGCAAGCTCATTGTGAACTCCATATACATGTATATATGTAGAACTCACTGCTCTGGTATTACCTCAACCATAACTGCATGGGTACAAAACTCTATTACCTCCGCTGCGACTTTGACTTCAATAAGCCCACCACTTATTTTTGCAATTTTGCCAAATATCACAACTGCCTTGGATTTCGAGGCAGCACTTCCCTTGCGATAGTAACTTCTAGTTGTAGTAATAGTTGTAACAGTACATCTGACAGAGATAGCTTTTTGGTGCTCAAACTAACCAAGTTTAAAAATCTTATATAGTTATCCTTACTTTTTATTATTTATACGACTTAATGTTAGGATTGAGATATATCAATAACGATTTTTATAGCTTTTATAGTCGAGTATTAACATTCTTGATTTTACATTTCAAATTTTAAATGTGCTTGTTTTTAGATTTCAAAGTTATTTCCTTTATAAGCCCCCTCTCAATTTAATAAAATTTCAATATTAACTATTCAATAGACCATGGACCATTCAATAGACTATTAAAATCAAACTTTATAAAATCATGCTTTCTTTGTAAATTGTAATATTGGATATATTTGACATTTTTGTATGGAATTTTCAGAGTGAGTTCATACAGGTATTTAATATGATTACAATTACCTATTCAGCAGTTTATTATTAGACCACTCCAAACATCTAGACCTTTGTTGTAGATGGCAATGGAGACCTTTTGGAAAAGCTCCTTATATAAAGGCATTGACAATAAACCTCAAATTGTACATCATTGTATATCTCTATAGTATTGTGTGTGTATGAACTATCAACAACAAAATTTTGGACTCTTAATAGCACTTAACTGTTTTGAAAAATCACTGTTGGTATAACCTACAGTTTCTTGCCTTTGTTAAAGGGTCAGGAAAATTGTCTGACTACTTAGAAATTAAATTTCCACAGGCGTATGAACTGGGGGCATGTTCTCCCCGGGCCCCAACTTGTTATGTAGACTTGTGGCTGTAATATCATTGTAATTTTATTTCAAATGTAATACACAGCTTTAAAAATGTATTAATTATTTAATTTAAAAGATCTCAGAAGTACAAATCAAGCAATAGAGGCAATTCTGCTATGCAACTTTATTATTCTGAATTCCCCAGCCTGTGCTTGAGACACCGGCCTAAAACATTTTACCAAAAGGCTCTTTTTTCATGGAGAAGGCCTCTGAGGAAACTTTCTGTGGAAATAAAAATTGAGCATGAACCTGAAAACATAAAAGATACCAATCCCATTAAATTCTCTGTATTTTACAACAACAAATGGTATGTCAATGTCATATGGGCTACTATGGAGTAAAGAAGTAAATAAATCTTAAAGGAGGCATGCACAAAACAACTTGGATTATTGTTATTAAACACGGACAATGGGGAGATGATGAACTCAACTCTCGCATAGATATACGGACAGTATGCACATATAATCATTGTTGCGGAAGGATAGCAAAGTACAAACGTTTGAGCTTACAATGGCACAACATAATTTGCCCTTAGTCTCTTCAACATTTCGTTTTGTTATGTTTCCTGAAAGGATCAAATACCAATAGACGAATTACTTAGTTAGTAGTTCTGACAACCGGCAAAGAATTTCGAGCGCAAAATAAAAGTAAGAGAGCGGGGAAACGTAAACCAAAACAACAGTACGTCATAGGCACGTTTTGCTGTCAATCTGACGAATGGCAAAGTATAATCGAGAAGATGCGGAATTTCACAGACCTCTTTCTCATTTAAATTGTGGAGCAACAAGAAAAAAATTTGTACTAAAAGAAAGCAAATTCTTCCATATCCACACCGAACACATTTTTTAAAGATTTCATCAAATATTACGGTAAATATATTTGAATAATTCAAGGCAACTAAATGCAATATAACCACCAACAAGAAATAGTCCTCGTGAAGAAACCGATATTTCATCGCAAATGTTCTTCTCGGATATCTAAAAAGTTACTGACGACAGAGTAAAAGGCTTAAACTATAATCTGCACAAAATTCAAGTTCCAAAGCCTACTTTTTATGGCGGAACAGAGATGTGTTATGCGAGTACGATTTTCTCGCAAATTGAAAAATAGTGGTTTTTCAACGTCTAACTGTAATTAAGTTTATGGAGCAACAAGAAATTTTTTACTATTAACTGAAAGAGAATTTTCAGCTTGTTATAATAACATATCCAGTGTTGTGTTTGCGTTCGTATTTCGTTAAATAAGTACATATATTCGCTTATCACTTTACAGCAAAATTTTGTGACCCGTGAAGGCATCAACAAAAAAATTGTTTATTGATCCGAAACAAGTATGCTACGACAAAAAAAAACAGAGTAACATCTGTTGGATTAAACTAAAAACATCATATAGAAAGCTTACCTTTTAAAACACAGGTTTTGAAACAAAAAGCACCACTGAAAAACTATATATTTTGTCCGCCAACTTTACGCCAAAGCAAATACGAAGAAAACAAAGCGCAATGCATGCCGGGACGACCTTCGCACCTCCTCTGACCTTTCATGTTAATGTGACTGCTGACCAACAAGATTTCATGCTCATCTCGATCATCGCCGGGTTTCGGGGTTGCAGCGAATTGTGCAGCGTATATTAGAGGAAGCAATGCCAATACGCCGCTAGCTTGCTTATAAAGCTCTCTGTCGGAATAAAAGCCACACACGAATCAAATCAATTACAAAAGACAACCCTGGCATTTCATTCAAGGTTTGTGCAATTACTTGTTACTAATTTGACACCAATAGTTTTGTTATTTGTAATTTTGACTGCAGTCCGCCCCCCTGCATTATGCATAACAAAAGTTATTCATTATGAGTTTTGAGAGGAGTTTTGACAGTTACAGTCGAGTATGTATTTCAGTCGGTGTTCGTGCAACATATTTTTGTGAATTTCTTGGTTTGCTTTCGATATCGATTTTATTTATGTTGAAATGTCAATGACTATTTATAAATACATAATATATCGTGACTTTGTTTTTGGACTTCGGCCTTTGGACGTATCAAAGTCCAAGTGGGTTTTTTCTTTTAAATTGTGTGTAATTTGACTAATAAATATGAACTACAGAGTTTACTTATGTTTTACGTAATACCTGTACTTTATCATGGCTGCCTGTGAGAGGGTGAAGTGCTTTGTAGTATTAGCATGCAGGCTTACTTATATAATCCTGGTCATTCTCTGAGACCAAATTGTCATTCAAAATGTCGATTGTTTGCAGTTGTCGCTGCCAAACTTTGGAACTCTCTTCTTGCAGTTATTAAGACTCTATTAATGTTTTTAAATATGCAATTATTCATTTACTAAATATTTTAGCCATTATATACTTTTATTATTTTGTAAATTAGGTTGTATTTATTTTGTAAAGCATCGATAACAGTGTGTGATGCTCTAATGTATTATTATTATTATTATTATTATTATTATTATTATTATTATTATTATTATTATTATTTTAACAGCAGGTAGTGATGTCACTGTTGCCCAAACAGTGACATCATACCATGTCATATCATCCAAAGTAAATAAGGTTTACCTTTTTCGATTCTGTGTTTAATAAAGTTTATTATTATTATTACTAGATATATCAATGTGAGCTTGCAGGTGCGTTGGCTACCAGCATTCAGTGGTGTAGCTAGGATTTTTTAGCAAACATTCAACTTTTCCGAAAAATGTTCATGGCCAAATATAGGCGTTGCCATAAAACATGTTTCATTCATCCATAAAGATTCATTGATTGATTACCTAGAAGCTATACTAAATTAGCAAACGGTATTTACACTTTTTCTGTTTTAAATTCTACAGTCATATACAGTACATGTATATATACGGTATACATATATGACTGTAGAAGGATACAGTTTCTCCACCAAGTCATTGAAATATTCTTCTGGTTATCACATTTAAAAATGGTTATTGAAGTTCTCTAACAGAAATTGATAAAACAAGTTCAAGATTTATTGACAAATTGGAGAGTCGCTTTTCTGTCATATTGTGCTTCTCAAGTACATCTTAACATGCTTCAAGAAGCAAAACGCTCTTTCATCTTGTGAAACGGGTAAGGTTATGCTGAAAAAGCATTACAATATTTTCAAATTGAGCCATCAAGTATGAATTCATGAATCACTATTCATTAAAAATAATAAAAGGTCTTCAGCATCCCTTGGAACAGCTCCGCCTCCTCCAAACCCCAGGCATTCTTTGCCCCAATCAGCGTTCCTGCCACGCCCAGTCGGTGCATTTTTGGTCAATTCAGTTGGGTCATTGTGGGAAGAAGAGTTGGAGGAGGATTACCAGAAAAGAAAGAAGTACAGTATAAAGAAGTATACTCATTTCTATAATAAACTATGAATAAAGTAATGCAGACTGCCATATGAATACTATTGTATTCATAGTTGTAGTGGTGTCATACTCTGAATATTTTTGTAATTGTTAAAATATTAAGTGTATACAGTATACTTTATACACAAGAAAGTTAAAGAATCCATAATATATACTTGAATAATTGGGGTGGCAGCCGGGCGGAAGCGTACCATAATTTGTGGTCTGGGGATGACTCGGTCAAAAGCTGGTGAACCCCCAAGACTTCCCAAACCAATATGCCCCAGCGTACATACATACATACATACATACATAAAAAAGTAGAGTGCTGCATAATAATAATAATAATAAAGACGTTTTAGGAGCATTATTACAATAGTCTCAATGCTCTTACAACAATATATATTCTTAAAGTTACTTATGTATCATTCTAAAATTCATTTAATAATTCATGAGTAATTAAACCAATAGCATGTAAGCATTCGGTCACATGATGCTGTTTGGATACCCCGGTCAAACACCGCCAGACAAAAGATTTCAGCTGCATACGTAATTAAGATATTTGATCCAAACACTAGTGTTTGGATCAAATATCTTAATTACGTATGCAAAATCAAGTCAGCAAACAAATTCACACACAAAATTCCTTCATTCACTCTTTGTCGTCTACCACAAATCTAATGTTACAGCCAGTAAACACACCACTTGCCCAGTTTAATACTCGCAGAAACAAAACCATCATTATCTATTCATCGTGGAAAACCCACTTCAGTTATGCAAAGGAGAAAACACAGCTGATATTTTTATTTTACTTACTTACTCACTTACTTACTTACGATATCCTTCGTTAGAAATTCTATTCAATTATTTTAATTCTATTTAATTCTACTCGAAAACAATGGACAAAAACACTCGCGCTGCGCGCTCGTGTTTTCACCATTATTTTATCGTGTTTGGATATCCCGGTGAAACACTCGCTCTCGTTGTTCATACATTACTTATAAATTACATATCATTACAATATATACAACATTATATATACATATATACATATATACATGTACATGTCTCAAACGACGTGTTTGAGAAAAATAAGGTCATAGACAGTGGTTTGAATATATAGCAAAGTGAAAAGGTGGTAAACTGCCAAGAATTTTAGTGACGAATTTTCACTAAAATTTTCACTGAAATTTCACTAAAATTCTTGGCAATTTACCACCTTTTCACTTTGCCATACTTACTGTACATACACACATACACACATACATACTGTACACACATACTGTACATACAGCCAAATTAAAGGTTGTGCTTCAGGTACTTAAACCTTAAAGTGTTTATAAACCCTCCACAGTTTTTAGTTGTTTGTATGAAAGGTAAGTTACTTTACAGTTTTTGATTTAGTACATTAGTTCCTGAGATATTTGCTTCCAAAAAACCCCAATTTTGGACTCCCCACCATAAATTGGTGAGAATGTTGGGCTGACGTTTCATATAAATATCCCGAATTTAAAACATAGTCCTAACCCCAACATAACCCTAATCCTAACCCTAACCCTACACCTAATACTAACGCTAACTCTTACGATAATACTTTATTTTAGAAATAACAGCTGATTTTAATTTCGAATTTTACTACCGATAGTCTATGTGACGTCATTTCGGGATTTAAATGAAACTTCACCCTTCAAATAAAATTCATATAGACTATCGGTAGTAAAATTCGAAATTAAAATCAGCTGTTATTTCTAAAATAAAGCATTATCGTAAGAGTTAGGGTTAGTATTAGGTGTAGGGTTAGCATTAGGGTTATGTTTGGGGTTTAAGGACTATGTTTTAAATTCGGGATGTTTATATGAAACGTCAGCCAGAATGTTTTCAATGTCTTTAGGGCCTGGGAACCAGGAAAATACCGCGTTCATACAGCGAATATATACGATGAAGAGCAATGTGGTTGTCAGAAATAGTGGGCCTTGATGTTGAGGAAATGAGCATTTATTTGCAGTGCTTGCGTAGTAATGCACACACACACGAGGAAACTGGTCATGCTTGCTATCGGCAGGAATGTTCGTTGTTCTGCACGAACTCTCGATATTATAAGTTGACGATATTATAATGTGTTTAAAATTATTATGCATAAACAAATGGTGGAATTGTATGTAACCCCTGTGCGAGATAAACAACTGTGGCAGGACGGATCTAAGCAATTCGCACACAAAAGTTCCAAAGGTTAGGTTATGTAGCTCTACTGTACCACAGTAATCAGTATTATTATTTTTAAGCCAGCATGCGCATGCTGTAACCAGGCCTTTGGACGTAAGTGCTATTTCCAAACGATTACCACATTACCAGAGATCTGGTTTTTGGTAATATTTTGGAAATAGCACTTAATTCGAAACAAATCCAATCGCCTGGTTCACATGCACCATGTACATGCCACGTGCATGTTTAAATCTGGTTCACAAGTGGCATAAACTATAAGCATGCATAAGATAAGGACAAAACAAAAGGAAAACAAAGGAATGAAGTCAAGCGTGCGATATAAGTATCCTCATAAGCATAAGATCATAGTCCAAACATAAGCCAAGAGCTGAACAAAAGACGAAACAAAGAAACAATCTTGTTATTTTGTCTTTGCATGGTCTTAGAGGAGATGTCACAGGTAGTCGATGGGAGTTGTTCACCCTGAAGACTTTGTTTCGTATTGATCTTGTGCTTATGTCGCTGTAAACCAGGTTTTATTGCTCATCATGCCACAGTTGTTTAACCCCCCACAGAGGTTGCATAGAATTCCACCATTTATTTTACACTTAATAATTTTAAGCACATGTCCAATTTACACATCCACTCTCGGCAGAAAAATGACATTCCTGCCAATAACAAGAACGCTGAAAATTCAGCTCTCGAATCTTGTCATCTCAGACTGTGCTTTTGCTTAACTAAACAGATTTGAGCATTTCTTAGTTATAGGGGTATTTATATGGAGGCGAGCTAGTCCGGGTACCATTTATAATAATAATAATAATAATAGAAGGTTTAATAAACTACTTTCGCACCAATAAGGTGAATTACAGTAATTTTACATTTCCAATATATCAAACAATATAAATACAAATTTTACATAAAGGCGGATAAAATACAATAAATCAGGGCCGTTATAACATTAAACAATATAATACAATAAATTTATATCAACCTATTATAGCTACATACACTTATGGAAGATATCAGCATAACAAATACTGTTAGGAGCTAAACCGACGAAAGCTTAGGAAAAAAACTATTTTTAAAACGGTCAGTTCTGCACTTGAAAAGAGAATAACTTTTAGCATTGCGCAAAACTCGACCATGCGACTCGGCCCTAGTTGGCGGAAGTAGATGGTTTAGGCGCGATGACGGATTTGCAATCTTTCTCAGCGTCCTTTCACAAAGAGCATTTCTACGTATATCCAGGCAAGGTAAAGAAGTTGCAGCAAGAGCGGAAGCATAAGAGAGGTCTGGGTGAAGGATTCTTAAAGCTCGTTTCTGAATTCTCTCAAGCTTATCAGACAAATACAGGGGGATACAGGTGCTCCAAACAGGACAGAAATATTCCAATATTGAACGAATAAGGGAAATATAGATGATTGAAAGATCGCAAGGAGGAACACCTGAATTTTCGGAGAGTACGGATGATATGAAGCCGCTTAGGACGCTTCCTTCGTAATAAAGTTAATATGGCTGTTCCACTTTAGGTCATCTTGAATAATCAAGCCAAGGACCTTAAAAACACTTTTTCGAGAGGCTGACCGTCGACTAGTAAAGGAGGAAAAAGCCCACGTGGAGGGTTACGAAGGAAGGAAACAGACATAACTTTACATTTCTTAGAATTAAGTTTCATATTATTATTAGCTGTCCAGATAGAAATAGTTTGTATGTCTTCCTGAACGGATGGTGGATCATCTCTAGGGATAGAATGAGAGATGGTAATATCATCCACGTACATCCAGTGACGAGATTTAAGTGGGGAATTACTTGCTAAGTCATTAACCATAATGAGAAACAAAATAGGACCTAGTTTAGTTCCCTATGGTACCCAGCAGTCACAGCCGCAGTATCAGATATTACCTCACCTAGTTTGACCGATTGTATTCGATCTGAGAGGAAGCTACATATCTAAGGAATGAGCGATCTACGAACTCCCAGGTCAATGAGCTTACAGATAATGATACTGTGATCAATCCGATCGAAGGCTTTACTAAAGTCAAGGAAACGTAACTGGAGATAATGCCCGGGACTATCTAAATTCTGAAGCCAATTATGTAACATATCTAGCAAGCAATAGGTGGTCGAACTACCTTTAAGACAGCCAAACTGCTGAGGGTCGATTTTATTCCCAACGTCGGAAATAATCCAGCTTACCGCAAAATCCTCCAGAATCTTAGAGATACATGAAGTTAAAGACACTGGTCGAAGGTCCTCCTCAGCTGACACTGGATGGACCTTAGGTATGGGGATAATCTCAGACTTTTTCCACTCAGAAGGAAAACATACCAGAAGAGAGAGAGAGAGGTATTAAAAATATGTGTGATAGGTTCAGCAAGCTCGTACGCGAATTATTTAAGAATACGAGCTGGAACATTGTCAGGCCCAGATGCCTTATGGGGATTCAGTTATTTTAGCCTAGTACACACCTCATACGGCTGGATAGTAGGAAGGGGGTCGAAAGCTGGTAAGAAGGCAGGTAATGAGTGCAGGTCAAGTGGAGAAATATCTGCATTAACAGAAACAAAAACATTGTTAAGTTCAGTAGCTAGCTCAATACCACATAAAGTTGACTCATCTTTCTCAATAGATATGGTTTGAGGGTTGCAGCCTCTGCCAGACATGCTATTAACCAGTTTCCATCATTTACGACAATCCTTACCTTTCAGATGTTTTACCTTCTCCGAGTAAAACAACTTCTTACTCTTAGCTATTGCACCTTTAACCTTATTTCTGTAGTGACGCCATATGACTGGGTCCCCGGCATGAAAGGCTCTCCGACGCTCCAAAATCAGTTTTTGTATAGCAAGCGATATCCATGGCTTGTCAGTCCTATGTAATTTAACAGACTTCAAAGGGAAAAATTGGTTTATGGTATAGGTGAGAGAAGAAGTGAAACAGCCAGTTAAATCGTTCACCGAGAGTTCATCCAAACCTCCGAACCAGTCAAAATCACAAATCGAGCGCCCGAAGGCATCCAACCCAGAGCGCGGAAATGTACGTAAATAGCGATTAGTGATGTTATTATTACGCGAATTAGCATGAAAAGACTTAGGTGACCATGATATTATATTATGGTCAGAAGAACCCAGAGGCGCTAGAGAAACTGGTTTACAATAGTATTGGCTTACATTACAAATTATGAGATCAAGAATATTACTCCCTCTAGTGGGACAATCAACAACTTGTTTTAAGTTGTGATCAGATATAACATCTGAAATATCAAGATCATTAAAATCACGTGATATAATTACACCACAGTCTGGGTATTGGTCACGAACAATGTCCGTAGTTCTTACTATATAATCTAACAAATCCTTATGTTCTTGGGCGGATTTACTTGGAGGATTATACACGGCACCCAGTAATAGTCCCGTAAGTGGTCTGGGTAAACGGAATGGCCGAATCCACAGCCATAAACATTCGAAGGCGGTTTCATCGAGGTCGAGCCGTCGCTTGCAAGGGATCTTATCAGAGATAAAAACACAGACACCACCCCCGCGACCATGGATTCTATCGTTCCGGTGCAGATTGTATCCCTGGATTGAAAGGAGTTCACTGTCAATCTCAGGGTGTAACCAGGACTCAGTAATTACAGCCACTTCGGCTCTATCCTGTGAGAGCCAAGCCGATAGTTCATCGATCTTAGGTAAAAGGGACCGAGCGTTCAACAAGCAGATACTTGGAAGTAAAGGTTGAGTCGTCACGCTTTCGTTGATGGTAACAGCGATCTTGGAAACTGACGGAAAAATAGGAACTAGATTTTGGCGTGACTTATTATTCCAATTTGAAGAGCCAAAAGTGTTGGAAATTCTCGTGGTAACGCGGTTCGCGTGAATACGGTTGGTAATCCTCACGGGAATGCTATGGGCGTCATTCATCAGGTTGTTTGTAGCGGATAAATTTGCATAACCATTCGTGCAGTACCTTGACTTGTTGTTGTTTCTTTGCTTGACTTTTGGGATTTCACTTAAAATGGTCTTGTTCTGCTTAGTACGATTAGCAAGTCCGGCTCGATTACCTCTGTATTTGAGGATACCCATCTTCTTTAGATTTGATAGTATTGTATAGTAAGTATACCGGTTGATGGACGAATTACCGGACAAACGAATATATTTCAGTTCCCGCGATGAATATCGGTGAACTGTATGCAAATTAGATACAACCACAAAACTCTCGTCTTGCTTGTTGTTAGAATTTAGCCGGTTGATTGTATGTGGCCCAGGATAAGTAGATATATCCATAAAAATAGTGATAACCATAATTGGAGCTTGATACGGCATAAGAAAATTCAAAGGAATTTTCGGTGGCTTAGTCGAGGTGTTACGACATAAGTATTGGCAACGTAAGTTCCAGATGAAGATTTGGGTTTCCAACGGGTTAATTTGAGTCGGAGTTTGGATGTAGAATCGTTGTAGGTCAATAGGATCTTTCCAAAGTAATTTCGTCGATATATAACTTATCTTAAGTATCAACAAAGAGTTTAGTATCAGAGCAGTTAAAAACGTGGCAGCCATCTAGGCGCCTGAAAAACGTGGCAGCCATCTAGGCGCCTTCTTCATTTCTTGTTAATTTTCTTCTTGCGTTTATATGAGAGCCGGGCCACCCCGCTTAGCGGAGATCTCGCTTTGCGTGACCGCTATATTAAAGGTGAATATAGCCCTTTAAGCGGTTGCTATTAATAGCTTAAAATGCGAACAAGTAAAACAAATCTGACTCACAAATGATTGCAAATGAGATCTTTTCTGCCGCAATAATTATGGAGTGGAACTGGACTCTTCACTTAATTTAAATTCCAATTTTATTGCGACCTATAAACAAGCTTCAGGAAGACTACGTCTACTGGGATAACTTAGGAACTAAAATTATATACAACTCCATGGTTTTTCCTACCCTAACGTACTGTGGCATCTTGAACTTGAAACAAACGGATTGAATGTCCTTATTCTTATAACTTTACTACTTGTAAATTCTCCTAATATATTTATACATTTTCTTAGCCTATTCTAGTACAGGAGAAACGTTAGTAGCAGCATTCATTTGTTGAAGGTTAATGAATATCTATTCATTAAACAAACAAACAAGCATTTTTGTAGGTTTACTCTCGTCTTTGTTTGATCCAAGTCATAAGGCTCAAGTTCATACATTCTTCGTATAAACATGATTTGTTACATTGTTTAATCACTCGGAGTTTTCCGAACCCTGTAATAGCTTCCGACAGAAGCGACGGGAACGCGTCCCGGAACGCGTTCTGAATGAGAACGCAGCGTTAGGTTACTTCTGAGCAGTACTTTACGATACTTGATTAATCTTAAAGTGCCTATATCATCGTTGGAGATTTTACCAATTCGTAATATTTGGGCCTTCCTGAACAAAATCCTAATATATCTTGTCAGACGAAAATTTAATCTTCATGGAGTTTTTCTCTGTCAACGTTACCGGACGTGACTTCAAATGAGGCAATGCAAATCAGTTTTCTTTTGTTTCTTGCTTCAAAAATTCCTCATTTGACGTCATGTCCGGTAACTTTAACTACAAAAAGTCAACGAAGATTACATTTTCGCCTTAGAAGATATATTACAAATCTTCTTAGAATGTTCCAATTAGTATATAAATATGATGACATAGACACTTTATTTACTAAACATTTTGATGTTTGGCAAAACTAAATAAGTAAATAAATAAATAAATAAATTAGTTGCAACAGAATCTGATGTGTGTCACATTGCTGTAGTGAATGTGGGAGTTTGTAGTAAACAGAAATACATGGACGATCGTCCAGTTCAAACACTCAGTTAAACTGCGCTTTATTCTCAATTTTTAGACCATCATGGAAAACGCTGTATTAGAGATCAAGGAATATTATCAATATCTTGACAGCTTTAGTGGTGGGTATATGCCATGTACAGTATACTGTATATTATAGAGAATATTACATGTACATGCATACCATGTGAATATACGGATTTTATCTGCGAGTGTTGGTAATCTCTCACTTTTTAGCGAAGTGAACCAGTGAGAAATATTATTACCACGAGAAGATAAAATTCGTATCTCTATGCGGCCATGTAATGTTCTGTTTATTATATCGGTGAAATAGCCAATGATAACTTCACCGTGAAGATATATATGTTATTTACCGGATGGGAGGTCGATATACAAAAATATTTCCCCGAGGTTTCAGAAACTGCCCGAGGCAATAGGCCGAGGGTCGTTTAAGAGACCGAGGGGAAATAATTTTATATACAGACCGACCAAAACGGTAAATAACATTTATTTTTTTATTATCAAGGTGAAAGACTTGAGACACGATACATCAGCGAAAGTTTCGGAAACTTGTTTTCAAAACTTTTTTAAAGTGTATTTTGAAAAAGTTTCGGAAACGTTTGTTTCAGAAACAAGTTTCCGTTGATAGAGCAGTGTTCTATCTTGAGAAAGAAGGTTTCCATAAAAAAATTTCCGAAATAGAATTTCCTAAACTTCGTAGTTGTATCGTGGGCTTTAGTTCAGTAAACTGCATTATTTGGATAAGGAAAGGAAAACCAACCAACAATTTTTGTATGATAAATTGTTATTTCCAGCTTAATTGAATAAAATTATGTGTTCGTTTTCTATTTTCCAGTTAATAATAAAGCAAAATTACCATTACAAAAATTTAGCATTATTTACGATAGCGTGACCATGGTTAGCCTGCGTGCAGACCCCACCCGATAATAAATATTATAGTGTAGGGTCTGCGAATTGGAGACAGAAAGCTTGTTCTGGTCACGTGGTTATACTGAATAATTAAAACGTATTAATATGCAAATCTCATAATTAAAAATGACTTCTCTAGTTGCTCTAGAATGCGTTCTCTGTTTTGTGAAATTGGAAAAGAAATGCGATGTTAATCTTGTGTCTGGGAAAATAGGTTTTAATGTAGAGGCTGAAATCGAAAACCTTCCTTTTGTGGTACAGCTGGTTTCCAAGCATATTTGCAGCCCGTGTCTGAATTTTCTTAAGCAGCGAGCAAACTTTCGAAGAAAATTGGATGATCTTGACACAAAGCTCTTACTAAAGTACCAAGAGAAAGCTCGAGAGAAAGGTATATCAGTGAAAACAAAGGAATCGGCGAAACGTTCTTTGTCATTTGGCAAAGACGCACAACCGTCTTGCGCAATTGCGCCATCAATGCAAATGCGACAACATGTCGATTCAAATCAACAACGTCTTGAAATCTCGAAGACGCTTGCAGATGTTACTTCTGATGAAGGGCAAACAAGCAGTATCACAACACAGTATCCACTATTCAATCCTCTGATTACTTCAACTCCTCACCGAATATCAGCACAACCAGCACATGTTGTCGATTCTCCGGAAATTCTTCGATCACGAGCAACTGAGAGTGAGACAGTAGTTTCTATAAATGTCCGATGGAAAAGCAAGACAAGCAACAGAATTTTGCCAAATGACTTAAATTCACTGGGTACAATGATGTGTCGTGGGACATACACCCAAATTGCCAGAGCGGCTTGGCGCAACGCTAAAGTAAGGGAACAATTGATCTCTTTGTTCCTGAAAGAAGTCGATCGAGAATGCTGCAATATATGTTCGTCCAAAAACCCAAGCATCTTGCGTATGACAAAGAAAAAAGATATTTTGAACTTTTCCTTAACTAAGTTTGATGAAGAGTCGAAGGAACGTACGCCTCTTTTAATAAGTGTCTTGTTGACCGCTTCTGTTCGCAAAACGAAGATCGCAAGATCTGATCTCTATTGGATGCCAGCCGTCTGTATGGCCACTGCTGTTTGCTTGAAGAACAGATCTCCCTATATGACAGTTATACAACTATTGAACACCATATTTATACAGCATTCAGGTTTAATGGTAAGTGAACTGTTGAAATTTTTTATATATACATTTATATGTTATAGACAACTACTGTAGGGTTAATACCAGTATATATTAGAGTACATGTAGTTTACCCACATACTGTACCTTATCAATTTACCTGAAAGTATGTTTTGCCATTTGTTTCAGGCAACGTTGTGCCGACTACAAATCCATCGACTTGTAGTTTCACATACATATTTGTACAAGAAACTGGATGAGTTTGGCGAAAACCACAATGAAGAAATTCTGGCAAAAGTTACCAACGAAGGGAAAAGGATGGAAGAGGGTATGCATACTCAACATGGTACCATAACACAAGCTACTCTTATTGAAGCAGACAAAGGAAGAAAGATTGTGTTTGACAATTTTGATTACAAGCAGAACGTACATCATATGACAGAAACTCACCAGAATATTGATACCCATTGGGTCAGTCATATGAGTGTAGAGAACAGGGTATCAGGCAACCATTTGTCCATAGAAACACCAGCAAGAACCAGTCTCCTTAGCATTGACAATGGAAAATTCATTCCAAATGAAGTTGAACATGTTCTCCAAAGGGAGAATTATGGAAGTCTAGTGTCAAGGATGGTGGTTGAGAAGATAGCATGCTTGCATTTTTTGAAAGAATGTGCTTCAAATCATATAAGTCATCATTACAGATTGGAAATGATGCAAAAAACACAAACAGTAAGTAAATAAAGGTGTAATTTAATTACTTATATATATATATATATATATAATATATATATATATATATATATATATATATATATATATATATATATATATATATATTCATATATATTCATCGTGGAATAGCATTATATAGTAAACTCTCTCTCAGGCACCTTGGGTCCAAATTTGTTGTCCACCTTAGAGAGGTGTCCGCCTTAAAGCGAGTTTTATTATACTAAATAATGTAGAAGCGGCCAAGATTATGTGTCCGCCTTAGAGAGCTGTTCGCTTACAGGCGTGTCCGCTTGGAGAGAGTTCACTATATATATACTATATATATACATACTATATAATAAGCCACGTTGCCGAGAGCCTAGTCACGAGTTCTGTATATATGGTGGTAATGCCGGGATAAGATATATATATATATATAATATATATATATATATATATATATATATATATATATATATATATATATATATATATATATATATATATATACTAAAATATATAATATTATTAATATAATAATAAATATATTAATATTATATATATTATAATATTATATATATATAATATGATAAATTCATATTAATCTTAAGGTATTTCTTGGGATGCTATTCCACAATGAAAATACAAATGAAGGGATACAACGTGTGTTTGAAGATATTCATCAGTATGTCCCAAGTAGCAGTGATGGTGAAAACAGGATTTACAGGACAAGTCAGGGGCTGGTTGGAGATCAATTGTCCGTTGAGCGAGGAATGAATCACCTTCTTCAAATTGCCAATGGACTCACACCACAGGACAGAAAGGAAGGTCTTCACTTGGAAATAGCAGATTTTCATGCTCAAATGAAATTCCTACAGGTAAACATGTTGCAACATACATTTCTTTTTTTACATTTTCCATTCATACAAAAAATTAAAATAGGTCTTATAGCCTTACAACCATTTAAACAATTCTTTTCAGGTTGCTTTTGACCATTTCTATCGCCCAGGTGCAACAGTGGACAAATGACCCTGTTCACAGATAGGAATCTCATCAATAGACGAAACATTGTTGAAGAGGTCAAGAAGAATTTTAATGCATGTAAGCAGTTTTTCAACCTGGAGATTGAAGCACGAGTAGTTGCAGCTACTCTCAATGTCCTGGGCATCCAGTCTATGGACGAAACACCTGAAGAATCAGTCCTACCGATATCCTTGAAAGATGCATCGCGGGAGACAAAGAAGACTTTTTTGAAAGATTTGTCTTTTAAAATAGTCGACAAATTTATTTTGCAAGAAGAGAAAATGAACGCTCTCATAACTGAATTAGAGAAAGAGAAGGAAACAATGGGAGGAATGCTACCAACTGGACGTTTCCCTTGCAGACATTCAGGATGCCAAAAGTCCTTTGCACATGATGGCAAAAGTAGAGAAGCACATGAAAGAACTCATGGATTGCATTTGGAGAGAGCTCAATCAACCCTTATTGCCAAAACCCAAGGAGATGACATGTTAAACTATCAGCATGCTCTCCTTGAGTATGGGATGTTGTATAAGAATTTCTCTGATGCAATATCTGAGGGTGATGGCCAACGCATCATTCGATGTTGGAAATTCTTTTTGATGTTTTTAAAGGCAGGTGGTCAAAGAAACAGAAAGTATGCATTGGAAGGCCTCACTATTATGTGCCAAATTTATGTCTTTCTTTCTCCCAGAGATGCCCATAGACTAATTTGGAACCGTTCAGTGAAAAGCAAGTATGGAATGGGAGGAAACATACCCCTTGATCTTGCTTTGGAGCATTACAACAGGGTTCTGAAGCAAATCGTTAAAAAAATGGGGCCAAATGCTTCAAATGAAAAGGCAGTGAACCGGTTTTCAAAGGCAATTGGAGTAACCAAACAGCTAATGGACAATTTTGACCTTGACTGTAAAATGTTAAAAAGAGCAGGTCATCATGTTGCACAGAAGGCAACTGATGAATTCAAGAAAGTTGTTGTTGAACTTATAAAATGTGATGCATTTACCAGAAACCCAAACCGGAAGTATGTAAAGTTTTCCAATATTGAACCAAGTTTGTTAGCAAATTTTGATTTGAACTCTATGTTCAAATGGATCAACGAACACAAAAGAACAATTATTTTAAATAAAACTGCCAGATAATTACATTATACCAGTATGTACCAATCAGGGTTACAATTAACAGTGTGCAATTTACACATCAATTTGATCCAAATAAGGAAAACTAGATGTCACTTTTCATAATCATATGCAAAACATTCTAAAACAGATGGAAAAATCTTCTCAAACTATTCATTTTGGAAAAAAATTCACATTATTTTTATCATGATCATGTGGGTGCACACAGGTTAACTTGAACCATGTAAATATCTACATTGAAATTAGTGTGGTGCATATCATCTATATCATTCATACGTGTATCCAGTAAATAGAGAGAGATAGATACAATGCAATAATGTAACACTAATAATTTAACATCCCAGAAAAGATCCATGCTCCCCCCACGGAAGAAATTTGTTCTGTCCGAAGAGGGAGGGGATAAAATTAATTACAGATTTACTTACATTATTGTGCGATGTCCGAAAAGGAGGGGTGGTCAATTTGCCATTTCCTCCATGGGGGAGTATGGATATTTTCTGGAATGACCCAATTTAACACTAATAATTACATACAGTCGATGAAGATATGGTCTGGAAATGTGGCAAACTTCAAAGCATTTAACAAATGATTTACGATTTAGATTGGGGCACGTAAATGTGCACAACTGCTATTCTACAACTCTTAAACCTAAAGGTTTATTAATATTTAAATAGCACAGTTGAACAATTCAAATGACAAATTTGTATAAAAACAAAGATAAAAATTAGAACAAATATAAAAATTAGAACAAATACTTTTGTCAAGTTTCCAGACCATACAGTATCTCCATTGTCTTGACTATGTATCAACTAGTATGGATACAAGTTTGACTGTATAATTTGTAAATAGTTTAACTGTAAATATATTATGGGTACAATAAATTTAACAAGTATCCATTCTGTCAGTGTCAATACACTGGGATACTTCAATGGCTAAAGTGTTTACAATACCGCTGGTGTCCATAGTGTTTTGATCAGACTGATCCAATTCAACCAAAGCCTCATTTATATCTGATATGTTACTGGTATCATTTAGTAATAAGTTCATCTGGGAGTCATCTCGAACATCTTCCCACTCAGAATCAACTGTACATTCAAACTCATCTACATCATCATCCTCAAACTGCATATCATCAACATCAATGTCATTAAAACATTCAGATATAATAACCAGAATTCTCTTAGCATGTTCTGTCCTCCAGATTTCTACACAGTTACAGATATCTGTGATAGAAAATAATCTAGAACAGTTTTGTATAATTTGCAAAATCTGAAATTTACCAAATTCAAAAAATATATTTGGATACAGTACAGGTTTTATTGATTTGTTCCTCAATGTGTTCATAAAATCAATCAATTTTGATTTAAGTAGAGCTTTCTGGTTGTCGGTCACCACCCTGCTTTTCTGGTATTCATAGGTAATTGATTGTGTACCACCCAATTCCACAAACAAACCTGAAGAGCATTTTCCAGCTGGACCACAGCAACAACATTTGTTTGCACATGCATCACAGCATTTGCAGCCTTGCACCTGCACTGCATGCTGACCAGAGAAATGCTTCAATATTTGCTGTCGCCGGCATTCTTCTGTGTCAAGGTAGTCTCTCATGTCATTGGAACAATGAGATGAGAGAAAGCCATTGTATAGCAAAATGCAGATGCTCTCTTTCCCATCTCGCCCTGCTCTTCCACATTCCTGTAGATAGCATTCCACATTCAGCGATGGCCCAAAATGAATCACTCTGTGAACACCTTGACAATTAATCCCCATACCAAAAGCAATGGTGCAAATGAGAATTCTAATGTGGCTCTCTACACACGATACACTTTCCAGAATAAGAGTTTTGGATGAGTCTGGAGTACCAGCATGATACATCTGAACCAAACAATCCTTTGGCATGTGGCTTCTATCCAAATACATATCTGCATCTAACTGCAACTTGAAAACCCGCCATAAAATTGCACATTGCTTTCGTGTTTGGCAATATATTAGTGTTCTTGAAGTTTTCTCTTTGGCATTCTTTACTTCACAGATGATTTCACCAAACACATCACTCAATGCCATATTATTGTCCACATACTGCTTAACGTACCTCAGATTCTTTCGTTCTGGGCTCATTTCAACAGAAAATGTAGCTTGTGGATCCAGTGAGAGGACATCAAAAATTTTTCTCTTGGTACTGGCAGTTGCTGTTGCTGTACACACAATGATATTTACACTGGTAAACAATGAACGTATCTCTCCAAGGTTTCCATACCACTTCCTGAAAGCAACTAGTTTGGTTCCAGGCAATCCCCTAACGAATAAAAGCATATTATGAGTGTTATTAAAAAAGTTAGAATATCTAACAAAGCATAAAGAATACTCCGAAAATCTGAACCACCATGATAATTACAGAATATAATTTTCATAAGCATCTAGACTAGATCTCGCCTCTCCGATTCAGAGAGCGATATATTGCGATATGTTACAACAAACTCACCATTGACTGATGCAGTGAGCTTCGTCGACAGCCACAACAACACAGTTCTTTGCGAAATGGGGCGATTGAAGCATGTTACGCCATCGTTGCACCGATAACATGGACTCAGGCGAAACATAAACATGCGAGTATATACCATCTTCGATGTCCTTCAGCAGGTTTGGGTCCTGACCTTCAAATACGGCTGCCGCGTTTATACCAATAGATTTCAAGTATGCCACTTGGTCAATCATAAGGGATATCAGCGGACATATTATGATTCCGATGCTTGTTCCTATCGCTTGGTCAAGCAACAGATCGGCAAGGAGTGGAACAGCTTGAAACACTAAGGACTTCCCATAGCCAGTTCCAGCACTAAAAAAGACATTCTTCCCCGTAAAGAATTATTTAAGGATACGTGTCTGCTCTTGATAAAGAACATCCACCTGAAAAAACCCACAGACAACGCGAAGAGCACTTTCGAAAGTTTCACCTTCAAGATTCGCTGGATCGACACGCACCATGTTTATTTCTTCAAATCGCTTTCTGTGAAGAATTATCATTAAATTCGCATAATTAACATTTGACCAATCACAGACTGTCCCCACTTTTGTTGGGAAATCCACGTGACCAGAACAAGCTTTCTGTCTCCAATTCGCAGACCCTACACTATAATATTTATTATCGGGTGGGGTCTGCACGCAGGCTAGACCATGGTCAGATATCGCCAAAACCGCCCTAGGATTCCGCCCGCTCACGATTAATACAAAAATGAAATAATATATCTTCACGGTGAAATGATATCTACAGTGTAGATATTTTATCTTCAATTCATATTTGGTATTTACACTCGGTGAATCAGATGAAGGAAAAGTTATCCATGGTAAATAGTGTCGAATCATGACCCAACCGGGATCAGTTGCGAAAAGTGCAACTTCAACTCAAGGCCTTCCGCCTCGGAATTGAACCCGCGTTCTGTCGTGCGCACGTGCTCCATCTCGCAGTGGAGCACGGGAATTTCAAGCGACCAATCAAAAACGTTCCTAACTTTTTGGGGATGGAGTCTAGAACCGACACTATAAGGAAGCATTGTATTTGGGGTAAACTCGCCACCACTTACTGATGATACTAACCAGTAGGTAACCCCCCCATATAGCGCCCAAAGGGATGCCGACAATGACGTCATCATTTTTTCCCGCCATCTGACGTTATCGTTTTTTCCCGCCGGAAGTAAAATGCCGTCTCGGTAGCTACGCATGACGTATTTAGCGTAGCTACGCATGATGTGTACTGCGTAAAATTTCCCACATTTTTATGGTCAAGGTTAAGCACTGACCTAATAATGAGCGTAGCTACGCGTGACGTGTACAGCGTAGCTTACAAATACATAAATGAAACGTTTCACGCATTGTATTCATTTTGTCTATGCTTGTGTGCAGAATGGAAGTGATTTGAACTTCAGAAAAATAACGTAGACATTGATATGAGAACGTTATCGCATCTTATGAATTATTTGCTCGAGCGTCATGAATCTATATATCAGGCAATAGCTGCATGTTCTCTTAATCTCACAGTTATTTTTCACGAAATCAATGTCATCAATTTTGGTCGTGCTATGGCCTACCTAACGCTGGTTTATTTTATGAAAGACTCTGAGGACGTGACGCTTGGTGCTGTACAGTTAGTTACTACACCTCTTAAGAGCTTTGATTTGACAGAGTTTAAGATCGAAGAAAGTTTTTTCGATAGAATGAGGTCTGTTGCTCAACGTATATTTTCGCTATAAAGTACAGGGGTTTGTTAAATAAAGTTTATTGCGTGTTTTGCTTGTGAGCGCAATGGATGTACGATTTAAAACGCCTGCAAATTTTTATATCTGCGGACAAAGTCAAAGTGGGAAATCGTATTTGGTTCGTTCAATGCTACGTCATTTGGAGGAGTTGTTTTATCCTGTTCCAACCAAAGTAATTTACTGCTATGGAGAGTATCAAAAATAATTTGATGAACTGTCTATACCAAACATCGAGTTGATAGAAGGATTTCCGAATGATTTGTACGAATTGACGAATGGTCATGATAACTCTCTAGTCGTACTGGATGATTTAATGACCCAATGTTCCAACGATCAACGTGCATCGGATCTATTTACGCGCGGTTCTCATCATCGTGGCATATCCGTGTTGTACCTTACGCAGAACTTAGTTCCACCTGGTAAAATGTCACGAACGATCAGTCTAAATTCTCATCATATGTTGGTATTTCGAAATCCACGCGATTCGCTTGGTATTTCGACACTTGCGAAACAAATGTTTCCTAAACATGGTAATTACCTTTTGGAGTCGTATCGTGATGCTACAAGTAAACCTTACGGATATTTAATGATTGATTGTCATCAACTGACACCGGAGAACATGCGTCTTAGAACCAACATTTTACCTCTTAATTTGCGTGTATCGTTTAAACGATACACGCAAATTAAGAGGTAAAATGTTGGTTTTTTTGCATCATTTGCAAGATGTCCAAGCGCATGAGAGGAAGTCTTCCCTATCTTCAGGTTATAGTGAAAACAGTGAAATCTAAACCTAAATTGCGAAAGTTGCTTATCGATAACGTTCCTGCGAACGTTATCACGGCTATTTGTGAGTGTTCACTGAATTTACTTAAAGGCGTTATTCCAGTAACACCACATCAAAAGCGACGTTTGGCGCGCTACAAGACACATCTCCGCGCGTTGGCAAATAAGAAAGTGTCGAGGAAACGGAAGAAGTTGTACCTTAATCAGAAAGGTGGAAATTTATTTGGCGGCTCTCTTGCCACCTGTGCTTGGTGTACTTGGAAGTTTGTTATAAAAATGAAGCACGCAAAACGAATGGTTTTGGTCCCTGAGGACACACTTCACAGATACGAGCAAAGACAAAGACTGGAGACCTCCCCGATCATGGCCAACATGATGCATAAAGATACGGACATGTCAAATATTCTCCAACGTACGGATATGGACGATGCTGAAAAGCAAAAATTGTACAATGCAAATTTGGAACGTTATTTAGACTTGAAGCGTCAAAAGGATAGTCAAATACCAACCGTTCGGATAGCACCAGGCGCTGAAAGTAAAGAGAAGGCACAGTTACCTGATGCACCCGTGGCACAGATACCTGATGCAACCGTAGTGGAGAATATTCCGAAAACAATGCGTGGTAGAGCTACAGCACTTTTGAGCCGTTTGAAAGCAAGACCTGACGTTATTTCCTGGGATGAAACGGGACAAGTCAAGCTCGAGGGTGAAACCATCCCGCAATCCAACATATCTGATTTGATTTCGGATGCTATGAGGGCAAGAAAAAATTTCAATGCTACGGGATCAAAGGAATTTTTTCGTGTTTTATCCAAGATTAATATGCCTAAAGATCTTGTACGGAATGAGGAAAGATGGAAACAATCCTTAGTGGACACCTCCTCTGGCGAAGAGGACCTTGTTTACGATAACATTCCACAACGTGCAAGTCCGATGAAATATATTCAGTCTATACTGCAGAAACGTGGAGAAAAACAAACTCAAAAACGTTGGTTTAATTATTAAACGTGTAAATGTGTTATTCAATAAAATGTTTAAAAAAAGTCTTTAGTTGTCATTTTTGTGTTTGGGTGCTCGTTATGAGTGCGGAACATAAAAACAAATCTTCACATATATATATATATATATATATATATATATATATATAGTACACAAATAAACAATGGCATGTGGGACAACGCGAGTCAAACCGATACTTTTATGCGCATGCGCCGTAAAGTTAAAAACACACACGATATTGATTTAACAACGTTTATTGAAACAAACAATACATTATTTTTCAACCCTCTTTTTACTAAACTGATTAAAGTCAACATTTGAACGATTTAACAGTATTTTAAAATGACTCTTAACAAACTGAAACACTTTTGCGTCATTTAACATAGTATCGTTAGTAAATAACTGCACGATTTTATTCATGCTTTGTCTTCATGCTCTATGACTGAGATAAAATATGCAATACTGGGCACACACATCTGACCAAACGCTTTGCAATTTACGCGTGTTAAATTCCCATTCGTAAGGCTCTAAAAAGTCTCCAAACGAATCCCTATAGTGATCTGGTGGTTGCCCATAACTGTCAAAAAATTCTGCTTTTTGCTCTGACGGAAAGTAAGAGGCCACCCAATGCGTTCCGGATTCACTGCTCGGATCTGTGTTTGCGACAAATCCACACGGCCACTTGTCGATCGTTCGAGGTAGCTTATCAGAAGGAAACACACCGCAAAATTTCTTGCTTGTAACATGATCTTGTTCTAGTGCACGAGTTATTTGAGCAGTGTTCATCTAACCAAAGTAGTCGTAAACGACGTTTCTTTCTGCGTCGATTTGGATCAGGTTTTCGAATTCCCCGTAACAGACGAGTCTCACAGCTGGTGCCGCAGAGAACTTGATGTCAACTGCGAGATTTCCTCTTTGAACAGCGTTGAAATGGGGTGACGATCCACACATATCAGCGGTCAAATCGAAAGCATAGATTGCGTAACCATTTGGAAACTCTTCTCGCGATATATCGTTTCCAGTGTTGTAATACATTTCCCCCGTACCCGAAAACATCGTACTGAACGCTTCAACAAATCTAGGGTTTGCACCAAAGGAAAGCTGCATCGGCTTGAACGCCATGTCTTCCCCATTCATGGTTATTCCAATAGAGGACACGGCGAAATTCTGAAAGTTGTACGGATTCTTCTTGTATGCACCGTTGAACGCTTCGCTTTCGACCAATCCAAAGACAAACGATTTCGGTACGAGACCATTGAAGACGTTGTCTTTTTTCAGGGAGGGATTTCCTGCTGGAATAATGAAACTCTTGCACTCGATGCGACGAATAGGGTAGACTGCTGGTCCTTTTTTCAATGCAACTTCATGGGTCATGGAAATGCTCGGGCTAACTTTCACTTTACGTATCTTGAGAAGGGCATCGACTAGCTTTACTCTGTAATCTGCACCATTTTCGGATGCCATCGGACAAAACTCGTTACCATTTCGATTCAGCACAACTTTCAGGTCTACAAAGCTTAGCAAGAGACGTTCGGTAAAAAATATGTCGCTGAATATACAGTAGGTCCGGCCATCTCTATTACTCCACTTGTTTTGCTAAACACATATCTCTTTTTAAGACCCAGGTTGGAGTCGGCAGCAGCTGTTATTGTCGGATCTGCCACGTTCATTTTCCCTGCAGTATCTTTGTAAAACAGGGTTGCAGTGAGTTGAGAGTCCTTTGCGGACGGACCATAGTTGAGGAGGGTCTCCAGATATGCCCTGTACGCATAGGTATACCCGTGGCCTGTGTCACTTGCTTTTCTTTCAGAAAGACATCGACTTGTTTGAACAGGCTATGCAGGAAATTGTTCACCACTCCAACTTTCTCGTCTGCGCCAAGATTTGTGCCATCAGCTTTGATCACTTTTGCTCTCACCACCAAGATCGTTTTTGACAGATCAACGTAATCTTCAGTGCCTGGAGATAGGAACGTGATTGGACCACCGTCCGATACACCAGATACAGGTTGATGATCGATCCAATGACCCTTCTCTAAACTGACTTGTGTTGGTGGCACAGAGAATAGGTCGAGTTCGGTTTTGGTGCATTCTTGCGACTTGGAGTGTACGAAATTCATGTCTTAACCGAATATGTCAGGAGTTGTTTTCCGCTTCTTGGTCTGACTGCTTCTGATTGTAGACGTTGATGCTTTTCTCTTTTTAACTGTTTTGGGTTTCTTGATATGTTTGCTTCTGACAGTGGATGCCTTTCTCTTTTGCCTTGTACGTTTTCCGCTTCCTGTTTGAGCATAAGTTTGAAGTCGATTAATGGCTTTATTCTTTGCGACGTCTGCAGCTTCTTTTCCTCGGGTTTTTACTGATTCTTTCAGATTTTTTCCAGAAACAACGTCTTGTAACACATTAGCTCCAGCATTCAAGGCAATGTTTCCCAGAGCTTTTGCTCCACTTTTAACCATTGGCAACCGAGTCCATATCCCATCTGACCATGACCCACTTGCCATGGACTGCCTCTGAAAACAGACATTCCACGACCTTGTTGTTGATCAAGGTAATATTGTACGTATGGATTATCCATCTTCAAGTAAAATAACTCTGCTGTCTGAAGCACACCGTCGCTATCACCTTCCCACGTTCAAATGGCACAGGATCGCCTGTGTCGTTCCTTAAAAGAATCTTCATGTCTTCGAATGATTTTGTTTGGACAGGCACATACTGTATGTTTGTGAAAGTTTTAGTAATGACGTCACCAGACTTTCCCTCAACTGGTACGGTTCTGAGTAAAGGGGCGCTCGTATCTCCGACGACCTGTGGTTGAACAATATTGCAATAAACGTAGATTGCCGTGATGCCAAACAAATCTGCCACGTAACGACTTTCGGTTGTTGTTTTAGTTGTTTTAAGTCTTTTCCTCCAAACCCGAGCATGATCGATATTCTGCCGGTTAAAGTTAACTTATACTTCTTTTTTAAAGTCACTGTTACTTTTCCAGTTAGAGCATTAAACGTAAGTGTAATGTTTCCTTTCGTGTCTTTTGCCAAAGCTTTATTGACGGCTTTGATAAAATCCTGCACTGTCTCGTAATAGCCGTAATCCACAATGGATGTTGAGAAAAGATAACCGTCCGTACTGTAGTAAATGTGAGAATCACTCTTTTTAAGGGTATACCACGTGTTAGGGTACGAGATGGAGTACAAACCCACTTCCCAATCGCCATGCAGATCAAAGGGTTGTGGTAATTTTACACGATAATTTCCTGTTTTGTTATCGGGAAAGATATTCGGAGATGCATTGCTAGGAAGCGTGAGGTAAAATGTGTTCCACTCATTGTGAACGTAAGAGTATAAATAAAAGACACACGGCACAGACGCTGGTTTAAATCTTATTTATTTCAGAAGCAGGTACCCACGAATTAAACTTGTGGGGGTACCCTAACCATTTTACAAGATATTGTACATTGTTGCCTCTTCCACGTTTCTTCAGAATTTTTTCAACTTCGTAGACATCGTCACGTTTAGTAACCTTTTGCAATTCTTTATCGTAAAATGTTCCTTTCAGTTCCTCATCATCATAATCTTTGAGTTTATACACAGGTGGGTTGCGAGGTACTTGTTTGCTTACAGTAAATATTTCTTTTGAGAAATTTGGCAAATACCCTTTTTCAAATTTACGTTTGATTTTACTAATTCTTACTTGATCGCCAATCTTAAACTTATACTTTACATTTTTCACACCGCTATGTTCGTTGTACAAAGTGTGCCATACTTTCTTTTCGTTTTCGACAGTAACATTTGCTGGCTTTGTTTTAATACTACGATGAACACTATGATTATAAGAGTACACTAAATCAAGCAGCATGTCAATGTATCGCATTGTTTTCTTGGCTGTAAAGTATCGCCACATCCTTGTCTTCAGAGTACGAATCAATCGTTCCACGATAGAGGCTTTCGTTTCATTATACGTGTTGTACAATTCTATGTCCTCCTCCTTCATCAACGCTTGAAAATGTCTGTTGAAAAACTCAGTTCCTTGATACGGCATGATCTTTTCAGGTTTGCGTCCAGAAGACAAAATGATTTTAAAAGCTTCCACCAGAGAAGGACCTGTTTTATTTTTCAAAGGAACTACCCAAGCATACTTTGAAAAGACATCAATGCAAACTAAGAAATAGCGATAACCGTCGTTAAACTTCTGCATACTTTGCATGTCCGCTAAATCCATTTGCCATTGTTGGTCGATACCACACACGATCACAGGGTTTCTTCTAAAATTGCGACGGACAGGTTTATGTAAAGTGTATGCATCTTGTGATGTCAGCCATTCTTTAATTTGTTTACGGCTCACTTTAAATTTTCCCTCCTTCTTCACATCTTCGTACAAACGATTCACTCTACCATATCCTCCAGACCGTTTTGGATCGTAATAAACGCTAGACAGGTAATCGTCCATGTTCAACTACCACACAGAGAATGAAAGAACATCTTAAATGATGAACACTTTTATTCTTGGACCTCGGCATTTTGAATACTGTTCCCATCATTTTGAACAGCAGGTTCATCACGGGGTTCATTTATCAACTGTACGCTTTCAACTGGTTTGTAGTTTTTGATGGTTTTACTATTGTATCCCATCTGCAAATGTCCCTCGAGATTGAGATCGTTGCGACCAACACTTATACCTATTCTAAACATTTTCTGTTTGTTATGATTTTTTGTTGATCTTTGTATTTTTGCTAGCAGAGTGACCCATGTTTACACATTGACCTTTACTTTACTCTAAATATAGCAGATTTGTACGCGTGGTTTATAATACTACGAAAAGTCTTAACGTATAAGACATCTTCAATTTGTGAGAAGCTGTCAAACATTCTCTGATACTCGTCAAGTAAAGAGCTGTAGAAATGTCTGATCCTTCCGACATTGACAATAAAGAATTATTTCTTCATTATCATCAGAAACGTATTGAAGATAAACTTTTGAAAAGTTACGCTGAAGAAATCGCGTCCATCATATCTCGGCTTGTTGTTGAAAACTGTAATGGATGCTTTATTGATCATCCTTCTCAAAGAGAACATGACTGTACATGATGTTTGTACTTTGACCATGCTTTGGAAAAGGTTTCAGAAGCAAATATCATGGAGGCTTT
The DNA here is from genome assembly GCA_035772405.1 of Chrysogorgia sp. JL179-B06. Classification (NCBI taxonomy): domain Eukaryota; kingdom Metazoa; phylum Cnidaria; class Anthozoa; order Scleralcyonacea; family Chrysogorgiidae; genus Chrysogorgia; species Chrysogorgia sp. JL179-B06. The sequence continues at coordinate 3,389,600 of JAYKKM010000452.1, read as the reverse complement.
TACCAAAAGTTTGAACGATATTAAACCTAGTGTCAACGGCCTTGAAATGCTCAAGTATACATGTGATGATTGGAGAACTGTTTTTTTGTACCGATCAGAGACGTATGCTGAAACAAGAGACTTTTAAGTCGTTGTGACGTGTGGTGGTCGACTACATATCGAGAATTCCCTATAAAAATACTGCACCATCTCTAATTTTGATCACAATCGTTCGCCAGCGTCAGCAAAGCAGATCGAACTGTTGGAAGAGCAAACAGGGGTGAATCTAAATCATTACTGCAAACTGAAGATCGAAAATAAATGGACTTAGATCAAACGATTTTGTTTAAATAAATTTATTTCAACTGTATTTCAAACTTTAACAATATTTGAACATATATTCCACTTTGTAATTTAAAATCCATAAGGTAATGTTTTGTAATCATCAATAATAACTCGTTTGTTATAAACAATTTGGTAGTCCTTTTTCATGCGTTTGGTCACAATGTTTTTTGTCTTTGTGTCTCTGGTAATCTTGAACGGGATATCTACGGAAACGCGGCCGCTGACATTACATTTTGCATGAAGGTACACCAATGCACGAATAACGTCAAAGTTCACTGTTTGCCTTGCAGTGCAGTTTAGTGTGATCCCACGTATCTTTGTTTCCACTTTGTTCGTACTGGTCTGGTAACAGTAATTCTTAGGACCGCCCGATACGAATGTAGTAATATGCCCTTCTTTCAACTCGTTTGTTAACTGGCCGAGATAAGGACCTAACGGTGGCTCTGGATCACCGGGTCTGCTGACGAATATCACAGAGTCCGTGTCGTAATATAGTACTCTTTCTTGCAAATCGTCCAACACCCTGTAAAGTTTGAGTCGTGCATAGGCGATGGTAAAGGCTGCGATCACCACGTTGGTATTTGCGTTTGGCGCGATGAAGTTCTCGTTGTTTTCGTAATGGATCTCGATCACTTCGTCACTTACGAAATTCGCATCGAGAACATTGATTTCATCCGAGGTCAGGTAGTCGAGAAACGTTTGCACGTCGCTGATCTGTTCCACTTTGGTCATATTAGGGCGTTGCGCAAATTTACCTAGGGAAAAATCAGTCATAAGTGTCTGTAAAAAGAGATCGCCAATTGACGTTATTGGAGGATTGGTGCCAATTAGCCACACGGGGATGCCACCCCCTGAGTAGAGGTAACCATGGCAACCCCGCCACAGCCCACCTCCAGGCACCAGTCACACTGTCAAAGCAGTGGAATTTATACTTACCTTGCATTTCCTTAGGTGTGGGAGGGTGGGACAACAAAGCGCAAGAGCACGAGATTCCACAGTATCCACCAAACGATAGCGCGTGCAAAACCAGTCAAGCTCAGACCACGCTGACAAGACTCTGACAAGTGCTGCGATTCCTTCACATATTTAATCGAGTGACCGCTGACTAGCATTGACTCCTTTTTTACCTTGCCTAAATTACATTTAGCCACATTAAAAAGAGATCGCCAATTGACGTTATTGGAGGATTGGTGCCAATTAGCCACACGGGGGATGCCACCCCCTGAGTAGAGGTAACCATGGCAACCCCGCCATAGCCCACCTCCAGTATGAAAGTCCAAGCACAATGGTGCTTGAGAAGGGCCTGTGACGGTGCACCATTCCGCCAATAACGATAGGGCTACAACAGTGAACACATGCTAGAGTGAAAAATTCACTTGATAAGTCACGACAGATGTCGTGCAAGCTTTGACAAAAGTCTTAATATACATCTGATAGGTATTGCTTGTCCATCCACAAAGAGACTGGATAATTTGATCCGGAACAACATTTTGACCAGCCATTGTAGCTGCGCCGATAATATCCTCCAATCCTGCTGACGTACAGTAACAATGTTACTTAACAAATCCGTCAACAACGCGCGTGAAAGATGGCAACCCCTTCTTCTTACGTTTAGCAGTCCTTAATTGACCCCCTATATTGGAGATATTTGCTTCGGACTACAATGACATACAAAGGTACTTTTCCTAGACCAATGTGGATGTAACAGTCTTTACGTACAGGATCAAGACCCTCGAATAATAAGGGTCTCTGTGAGAGTCAAATGTCGCAACCTGCAAAATAGATGAACTGATGATGAAACTGCGCTAGAGTTTGATGTTGTGAACTTGAAGATCGTAAAACCCAATTCAAGCTGTCCAGAACATAATGTGATCATAGACTTGAACATTGAAATTTGAAACATCCATAAAGATCTATAGAGATCCGCGGAGCCCATTCCAATGTAACGTGTGCGCGCTGCTGATGACTAAACTTTTAGTGAAGATTATTTGAATGACTTGGCAAGGAAGAACGAAAACAAGCCTATGTCCATTCTTCTGTAGAGCAATGCAACACAAATTTATTTATCTTCCTTAACTGGTTACATACTTTAATAAATTTCTTTTGTACAACCGAGCAAGTTAGTCTAGTGTCGCTGGCGCCCAGCCTTCCAAAAGCTATTGATATATTATACTAAAGCTGAGCTGGTTGAAGCAATTCCTCGCACAATGATTGGGGTACTTCCATCGTATACACGCTGGCCAATGAGGCATGGTGACGAAAACATTGCCACTGACAACGGAACAACGCATGAGCTATATTTTTATTCTTGAACCCCAGAAAAATGGTGCGCGCCAAAAGTAAGCCAAACTATGCTACTAAAATTAGTGAATGCGCCACAAACGGCCTGCATGCAAACAAAATAAAATCTCTTTAGCTACTACTAGGGCCACGATATTTTGTGAAGAGCCTCGTTCGTCAATCATCATAAACGTGTTCTGCTTTTTTTTGTGTTCATATTTAACTGCATTTTTTACAAGCCTTGTACAGAGAACTATGTTATACAACTATTTTTTCTTTATGTTCAACTGCATTTTTTTTGCAACTGTTAAACTTACATCTTAACTGTTCAACTTACATCTGATTCTGTTGACTTACATCTGTTGACTTCAATAAGCCCGCCACTTATTTGTGCTATTTGGCACAATATCACAACTGCCGAACTTAATTGATTTAGACGTCGTGCCACTGCCGTACTTAATACATGCATTAGGATCGGCGCATGAGAAGTTCGCCGTCTAAACTGGGCCTTAAAGCGCGCATCACCAGTCAAGCTCAGACCACGCTGGCAGGACTGTACCACGATACTCTCTCACCTTAAGAAAGTTCAATCATACATTAATTCATAAGTCAAGCTCAGACCACGCTGACAAGACTGTAACAACAAAACTCTCTTACCCTTGTAAGAGAGTTACAGCGCGCGCATCATCAGTCAAGCTCAGACCACGCTGGCAGGACTGTACCACAATAGTTACTCTCTCACCTTAAGAGAGTTCAATCATACATTAATTCATAAGTCAAGCTCAGACCACGCTGACAAGACTGTAACAACAAAACTCTCTTACCCTTGTAAGAGAGTTACAGCGCGCGCATCATCAGTCAAGCTCAGACCACGCTGGCAGGACTGTACCACAATACTCTCTCACCTTATATTCGAGAGTCAAGCGTGCATCATCAGTGAAGCACGTTGACAGGACTGTAACACTATATTTTCTTTTCTTTTAACATTTGAGAATTAAAGCGCGCGCATCACCTGGAGTGAAGCTCAGATCACGCCGACAAGATTGTAATAAGTCGGCTCATTAACATGGGCCTTAAAAAAACCTTAAAAACATGGGCCTTAAAAACATGGGCCTTAAAAACATGGTCGATGTTGTAGTTACCGGACATCGTGACAATACTGGATAAACAGAGCATAATACAAGATAAGATTATCGAAACGTGAACCGTTTTCTTTTTGGCGCGCTGTCAACAAAACTGTCATGTTTTCTCAGGGGTATACCATATTATACTAGTCATGGACCGAATTATTGTTACTCGAACTGGAATTGCGAGCTATGCGTCCCTCTTTGTTTCGCGGTCATGTTATATCTCCTTTCTCGCCACGTGATCATCCCTAGTCCTTGTCACTTACCGGCGCTCAGGGGTTGTAAAGAACACACATCTGTACCTTCGCGCCACTAGCTTTTACGATTACCGCTGCGCTCCTTTTTGTTTTCATCCTTGGTTATTTTATAACCTCACAGTGCATTTATGTCATCGTTTACGCTTGCTCTTGGTGGTGAAGATAAGTCAATTCTAAAGCGCCGAATAGTAATCCAAATAGCAATTTCGCGCACATATGTTTGTCCGCACTCATGCCATACAATTATTGCGGCCACAACAAAAGAAAACAGCTCATCCGCGCAATCACCTGTGAGTCAAACTTGATTTGCTTGTCCGCACTTTGAGCTACCAATAGCAACCGCTTAAAGGGCTATTGCAATCTTGCAGTACCTCCGAAGTTCCGAACCTTACTTTATATATTATCATTATTTTCTAGCAGTCAAATTTAGATGAAGATAAGTCGCGCGGGAAAATAAATACATGCTCCTAACAGTACTTATTTACACGTTGTAGGCAATCTGCCAATGGTAAGCACACTAAAGGCGCTCGTTTCAGCGCAGTTCAATCGACAATCTCTTTTTACATAATTTCGCGCCATGGAAATTAAACAATTGAACGTCGAACTTCGGCCACTCCGTTAATCGCGTTGCTGCCGCGGCGTGCTCCCGCCTCGGAAAGTCATATCGTAGCTTTTCCATACACGCCCCTATAGTATTGACCGTTCGCGGCATCAAGAGTTTATATTGATTTCCACTGATGTGGATAGTGTGAAATCAACACCGAAGAATCAATCGTAACGCCTCTATCCTCTGAACAATATCCGTGCTCTGGCGACGAGGTTTCTTAGCCTTAGGCGCTGTCGCAAACACTAACAGTAGATCTGCGAACTCTATGACTTTCCCTGCCAATATCTGTAAACTATTTTAACAAGGCACCAAGAAATAACCATGGCCAACTATAAACGATTGCTGGAAGTGAGAAACCGCCAACTGCGACAGAGGGATCCGCGCTGCGGGATTGCAGAGTTAAATTACCGACAAACCAAAACCCGCTACATGCACGCGCCAGACAACGAAGTATTGTCTCTATAGACATAAGCAATTGCTGTTCGAGGATTTTAAAAATACGGTAACCTACCTTTAATATCTTGAGCGCTTGGCACTACTTTGGGCGAACGAAGGCAGCGCACTACTTAACTGAAAGGCATTTGTTTGTGCCAATTATAGGCTCGATAACTCATTGATTCTTCCTCAGGCTCAGACTCCCGTACACAGCTAATCCCAGCGTCAGCAAAAACCTTGGAAACGATTTGACTCGGAAAAGAAGCCACAGAGTTGCCTGCGGAGGAGGCTAGTGCACAGCCACAATCGGCGCTGATGATCGTTGAGTGAGAGTGCGCTCCTCCGCCAACGGCACACTGGTTGTTAGAGTGAATCCCTGTTTGCCGCGCCAGCTTCACGGACTTCGCCAGAACTACATGAACGGTGGATTTAACTCGATAGAATCCTCGACGGCCTGACGGCGGCTATTCCTTGTTTGTCGCTCCACTAGTCACAACAAAGCGCAAGAGCACGAGATTCCACAGTATCTACCAAACGATAGCGCGCGCAAAACCAGTCAAGCTCAGACCACGCTGACAAGACTCTGACAAGTGCTGCGATTCCTTCACATATTTAATCGAGTGACCGCTGACTAGCATTGACTCCTTTTTTACCTTGCCTAAATTACATTTAGCCACATAAAAAAACAACCTAGAACAGAAAAATTGTTACGGGGGTACTAAGGGGTTCAGAATACTTACCCCAAGTCGGGTCGATATCGGTCATTACCCGGGTCGATATCGGTCACACCACGAAACAGTTCGCGAAATTCAAGACAGCAACGACGGAGAATATCCACATCAGATCGACAGTAAGACAAAATTTCTTGTTGGAAATCGAATACGTAGTCGTTCTGTTTCAACTCGTTATGCCATTCCAAGAACTTTTCCTTCTCCTCCGGACTCATTCCATCAGGATGGTAAAATGGACTCGGAGGTAGGGGGCCAACATAGTTCTCGTTCTCCTTTCTGTTGAACAGGTGAGGGAAATAGCCTTTTGCGAGTTCGTCCAGTCCAAATGTTTTGGGAAAGTCAGCGAGTCTCATCGGTATGAAACTTAATGAATCAATGAATTTGATGTTGAACATAGGCACTGACAACGTGAGGACCTTTGCACAGCGCATGATGAGATCATACTTAACACCGTTCTCGCGTAGATATTGGAGAATGAAGTAAGAGTCATAACCTTGGAAGTTGTGTGCTAATACGATACAGTTCGCATGTTCCTTTGTGAATAACCATTCGCAAAACTCGTTTCGCGTATTGTCTCCTTGAAACACCCATTCGTCACCAGCTTCGTTCTGTATCACGCATAAGTTGGGTTCGTGATTCCCGTTTTCTTGGCTACATTCAAAATCGAAAAACAATAACTGATCATAACCACTTTCAGGCGTGTCACCCTCAGCTTCGTTATCGGACAAGTCTGCGTCTTAAACCGTGTTTCTCTCTTTCACGGGTTGCATGTAACACTGATGATTCTCGACGTGAACGTATTCTTTACATGTCGAACAGCGCGTCAAGTCGCAGTGATGCTGATCAGGCCTCAATCTACCCCGCCTTAGAACCGTGTGACAATGAGTGCATTTAGCAAGAGAAGAACAAATTGATTTGCGTTTCCTACCGTTTGTTTATGTCTATCGAAACACTCTTGACTTTTCAAAATGCGGTTGCAGTCAACACAGGTTATCCATGAAACAATTGGACAATTTGGAAAATAGCACAGTTTACATGCGTCAGGACACAGATGATCCGTAACGTGATCACACGCTTTTTTACAGGTACGAGCAAAAAAGGCCGGCATACTAGTAATAACGTCGAAATGATTATCGTGCAAAAACAAATAAACCTTTTCTCTTGTTCTACAGGTCCGGAAAAAATGATGGAATTTTGATGCTCTTTCGAAACAATATTTATTTGGTAATCAGTCAAATACGTTTGAAATTGTTTGACTTCGTCTAAACCGCAAACACCTACTGAAACTCCGGCTTTTTGGTGTAATTCATGAGCTAAACGACCTTGCATTGGTTTGTCAGCTTTGACTATATTTTTATACTGACTATCATTTTCAATTTTGGCTTTTGCGACAACTAAGGCTCGAGCTAAACATATTTCGTCTGTGTTTTGGATTCGAACAATTGACCTTTTGTTGATTAAATGCTTTTCCAAATTAATTTCACTGCGTTTTGTGCCGGTACCGCCATTGGGCATTTCAACATGAATAAGGTTAACATTGACAGAATCGTTTGGTCGAAATTCATGATTGGATTGAAAGATAGGGTATTCAAGCTGAGGCGACCGCAAAACAAAACGGACTTGATCGTGCATGGGAATGTCTTGCGTGATGGTATTCAATAAACTTTCAAATATCTCGTGAAGGCGTTCATGAAATTCAGAAAGTTCCAAATGTGCGAACGTATCCGTAAACTGAACAGAATAATCGACACCAGTCGTACGGAACTTTTTCACTTTAACTTGTTTAACATTTGTCATGGTAAAAAAGTTATTATCGCTAACCTCATTTGATGTGCTTGCACCGTCATCGTTCATCTCGTCGTTGGTTCTTTTTTGTCCATGACCAACACATCTTGCCAGTCGCGATAGAAGCGCTCTCTTTCTTCGACCGACCATTGACGTGTTAAATCATATAGCTGCGAATCCTCATTTATTTCCCAAAGTGGCTCATCATTATTCCAGTCAAGCAAAAACGATTGTCGTTGTTCAGGGGTCAAGGAATCGGAAACGTCCGCAGCGAGTCCCAGTCGTTGGTTTTCCATTCCCCATTCCAGTATACGACCAATTAATTCAGTTTTCTTTTCAAAAAGAAGACTCTTCTCGAACTCACTCAGGATATACAGACTTTCCAAAACCGTAAGCTCTGCGATAGTTTCACACTTGATAATTTTCGCAGCCAAATCCATATCTAAACAAAATGTTTTATTAAGTTCATTTCTATTACATACCTTTTAAAAGCAATCCTTCTCACGAAAAGAAATGTACTCTGTAAAGTTCTCTGTCAAAGCTGTGAAACGAATGATTTGTGTTGTTCAATAACCTCAAATTATATTCTCACACTTGATGTCCAATCACGCCATGCGTAGCTAAGCTGTATACACGCCATGCGTAGCTACGCTCATTATTGTTTATCATGCGTAGCTACGCTGTAACGCCATACGTGGTTTATCACGTGCGACCTCTGGACGACCTTTGGACAACCTTAGCCTTTGCCTGACATTGACCGCGCGAATCTGCTGCAAGATGGACAGAAAGCAGCGCGAGGCTGAAAGGACGAAAAATAACTATTACAGGAAAAAAGAAGAGCTCGCCAAGTACAAGGAGTTTTACTCCTATGTACTTGAAACAAATCCGGGCATCGTCTTGGAATTCAAGGTGGCCAAACTGAGAAACGAGTACGAGGCCAGTCCTGCAGCAGAGGTGGCGGGTCAGAAAATGGTAGAGGAGTTCTTTCAAGAACTTGAAAAATAGTTATTGAACAGAAAAAAAAACGGTTCTTGTAAGAACCATCAATTTTACAAAAGAATATAAACGAATGACTCAGATAATGTAATTCACACGACTCACTTGGCCTTTTTGGCCTTTTTGCTCAGGACGTTTGAGCACTATTTGAGCATGCATGAGCAAAAATGCGAAGACGCATTGCGAAGACGCATGAGCAAAATGCGAAGACGCATGAGCATTCGCCATACCCCCTTTTTCGACCTTTTGAGCATTATGAGCAGATGAGAGATTGGACTACCTATGGAACTTTGATTGGTAGTTTCCATAACAACGCCTTTGAGTTTTGAGATTTCGAATTTCATGGCCAAGCGAGAGTACTATGGAAGTTTTATCACAAATTCAAACGCAGAGATACTCTGACACTATTTGTGGACACATTTCAAGCGGAAAGAGCCAACTAAGCGATCAAAATCGTCGATCTCGATACGTGTACAGCGTAGCTACGCTTTAACGTGATTGCTTAGACATGCCCGAACATGAACGAGCTGAGAATATAAATTGAAAAGGACGGAGCAAACATCTCACAATACACATGCAGTTTAAGTTAGTGAGATGGAGTGTTTACATGGAAAACCTGCTTCTTGCTCCACAACGAAAAATGGTTCATTCTGGTTTTGTGGACAGAAACCTAGCTGCGGGTTTATCTGCTCCGAGGACGACGGATATGTCTTTCAAAAAGCCCTGGTGATGTGGAGAAACACCAGCATGGAACAGCCTAAGTGTCAGGAACACCATAAACCGGCAAAGTTTCGTGTTGTGAAGGATCTGATGAAACCTAGTTACGGTAGACCGTACTTTACGTGCGCAGCTCGTTAAAATCCGTGTTCCCTATGGATGTGGGCTGACGAAAATCAAGTCGAGAAACCGAATTGCCATCACGGACAGCAAAGCTCCATGAAGAAAGTGAAAAAGGAGGGTCCTAACAAAGGTCGAATGTTCTTTTGCTGTTCAAACGAAACGTCGTGTGATTATTTTCAATGGGCGCCTGAAGAACCAACAAAGTCGTCCCGCGTTGAGGATCCTTTCATACCGTTATTCTACAACAGCCTTTATTCTCAACAGAACTGAAATATTTATAGAACAAACACTGAAACATTTATAGAACAAACAGTTTAAACACATATTATATATATATATATATTTTGTATTATTATGAGAAAATTTTGTTTTTTATAAATGAAACGTTTCAATCTGTTGTAAAATCAATATTGTGTGTTTTGATTTGTGCTTGACCATAAAAATGCGGGAAGTTTTACGCAGTACACATCATGCGTAGTTACGCTAAATACGTTATGCGTAGCTACGCGTAGCTACCGAGACGGTATTTTACTTCGGCGGGAAAAAACGATAACGTCAGATGGCGGGAAAAAATGATGACGTCATTGTCGGCATCCCTTTGGGCGCTATATGGAGGGGGGGGGGGGGGGGGGGGCGGGGGGGGGGGGGGGGGGGGGGGGGGGGGGGGGGGGGGGGGGGGGGGGGGGGGGGGGGAGGGGGGGGGGGGGGGGGGGGGGGTTACCTACTCTAACCTCACCTATGCCTCGGATGATCAAAATGAGATCGTACTTTCAATAAACCAAGATCTTGAAACCATTCACGAATGGCTAAAAGCCAATAAACTTAGTTTAAATGTAACGAAAACTAAATATACTGTATGTTAATTGGAACACGTCAAAAAGTCTCATCTATGAAAGCTAATTTGAATATAAATTTAGATGGTATCCAAATCGAAAGAAAGAGCTCGTTCAAGTACCTTGGTGTTATTGTTGACGAAAACATTAATTGGGAGTCACACATAATTTATAAATCTAAGAAAATTGCCAAGGTGCTTGGAGTGTTACGCAACTGAAGCCATACAGTACCTACCAAGAGATATTTTAATAACAATTTATAAATCGTTAATTTTGCCCCATTTTGTCTATTGTAGTGAGGTATAGGGTAATTTGGGCAAAACACTAGCAGCTGAGCTTCAAAAGCTGCAAAATAGAGCTGCTAGAATCATCACTGCAGTTCAAGCTATGAAATAAGATCTGATAATATATTAGCTGAGTTGAACTGGAAGAAGTTAGATGAAAGACGTCAATTACAACTTGCTTCGATGGTTTATAAATGCACACATAATAATGTGCCTACATATCTAAATGATATATTTACACCAACTAACACAATACATCAACATAATCTGAGAAACTCCAATTCAGCCATGTTTGTACCAAGACCAAATAGTGAGGCGGGGAAAAGGTGTTTTTCCTATTGAGGTGCGGTGCTATGGAATTCGTTACCATGCAACGAGTCATGTTGAATTTTTCCACTCTCTCGTAATTTAAAGTGTAATTTAATTAGTTCTTAGTATAATGGCTAGCATTTAATAATTTGTAATTATATAATTTGTAATTAGTTTTTAGTTAATACCACGGCTCTCTGGAAGATCATATTTGTATTATATGAAGAGATTTCCGTGGTTCAATAAATATTTTGATTGATTGATTGATATCCTGGTCAGCGGCACGCAATCGTGTTCTGGACGATCCTTTTATTAGTATTAGTATTAAAGTTAGTAATAGGATTTTTACTTACCTGTCCTGTATCAAGGGGATTAGGGTTAGAAAACCCATTGGGTGGGGGGTTATGGTTAGGATATAAGTTGTTTTGGGGTTAGCATGCAGTTCTATGATGTATATTATCATACACAGTAGGAATCTCTCGCGGATACTAAAAAAGATCGTCCAGAAGACGATTGCTTGCCGCTGACCGGGATAAATGGCGTGCTCACCCTCCTACAATACATAGGGGGTTTCTCCTTTGACGGGTACCAAACGAGCGACCACTTCGCTTTCTACTATCTAAGCTCATTCTCGTCAAACTTGTCGCACTTTTATTTCTTCCTGTCGTTCGTCTTCCCACTTTGAACTCCTCATTCGAGAGAGTTTACTCATTTCTAAATATAAACCTTCTCTCAATGAGAACTTCTCGTCCATACCGCTTTCTTTTTTCTAATTATTTTCTATTCCGTAAATTGTGCCAGCTTTTATCTTGTCACCTTGTTCTTATTGGTTAGCCGTTTCATTCATTATCCACGTCTGTAAATTTAGACCTTTTTATATTCTCAATTTAATAATCTGAAGATGTTGCACGTTAGTAGGTAACCCCCCCCCCCCCCCCCCCCCCCCCCCATCCAGGGACCAAAGGATGCCGCCTCATTAGTATTTCAATAGAACAATAGGCAGAACAAAGAGCGTAGCGTACAAAAAGTAATTAGTATTGTTAGTGTGACGAACGCGTGGCGAACGCAGAACATGCCGCTTTATTAAACAGAGATTTATACGATTGCCTCGTTGAAACACCGGTTAGATATTCGATAGATCTACACAAATAAGAACCCGCTTTACGAAGGTTATGAAGGCTAGTATATTTAAAAAATCACGGAGTCGAACGAATCATAACGGCTTTTACGAATGTACCGGACTTTAACGGCTTTAACGATTTTACTTTTCTTTAGATTATCAAACCATTCGAGAAGCCGTACGATGAACGAATTCAAACGTATTGATTTGCCTAAGCGAAATCAAACTTTACTATGCATCTATAGACATTGGTATATATTATAATAGCTATTAAATTATTCAAGAGATTGACTTGTCAAACGATGCGAAGGCTGAATGCGCGTGGGTCGTTAAGAGTCATTAGTGGTGCAACTGACAAATATTTGCATGACTTGGGAATAATTATTTACTTGAGGTATACATTAGGATTTTATGGGTAAACATTAGTGAATATGGGATAATGAGGGTCATAAACAGGATAGAGTAAGCGGGCAAATTCAAACGGAAAATTGGTGTTGCCATAGTAAAAATACGTTGCGTCGAAAGAAAGTGATTATAGCGAAAGGGTAACCATATTCAACTCAACTGAATAGTTTTAGTTCTCTACATAGAATTTATATGAATTAAGTTTACGAGGGCTATTTCCATGGTCCTTTGGCCCTATCTCTAAGATACGCCCTTCAAAATTGGCCCCGGGGGCCTTTTTGGGGGCCCTGTGGCCCTTTTGACAAATACGTCTTGATGTGCCCGGTCGCCCCTTACCCCTAAATCATTCCATACCCTCACCTGATCCCTCATTTTATCGAACCTATTTGTTATAAATAACCCGTATAACCCGTTTGTTATAAACTATGCGATAATCTTTAGTCTCGCTCCTTGTCATGCATTTTGTTACGCCGAGTAATCATTTCGGGAGAATTATCACATATCTGGCCTTCGTTTATTGATTAAGCAATTCCTATGTCGATGAAATACTTCAGGAAGCAGTGTGAACAACTGTTAAGTATTTAAAACGTATGGAAGGCAATGCTTTCAAAGCGTTGCTAAGCCAACTTATCCTGCGGCTGATATTTGCATATTTCGCCTTCGAGCACGCGTGTGGGAGGGTGATTAAAAGATCATTAAGGATTGAAACAAAGAAGCGGCTATTTGCGATATTCGCCTTTTGCGTATAGGATTTGAGGAAATTTCTAGCGGCGAATTCAAAATAGGGCTTTTTGGCAATGTTTAAAGACAGATATCTCGGACACGAATGGACAAAATCGAAAACCGTAAAAGAACTTATCAGCTATTCTTGAGTCCTCTATACAGATTCTACATGAACCAAAACCAATTCGTCTATTTACGATAATATCTGTGAGCAATGATCGCTTAGATTCGGTTACTAGAACGACCACAAACAACGAAGCGAGTGTATTTAAACCATTGAATCGAACGAGTCAAAGCGGTATCAGTGTTTGCCGTGAAAAAAGTGTAACATTCGCAAAACGCTCGTTAATCAACCAACATTATTTCAAAATATGTAAATATTTAGGATATTTATACGCGCACGTGGAGAAGAGCGTTCATGCAGATGAATACATAATAAACTTTCAATCCTGGACCAGTAAATTCGATTTTGTGACCGATAGTCACAACGTATTACCAAAAGGCAAATGACGTTATTCGGGATTTCGAAATAACAATCGCAACAACGTATGCTGCGAAGTATACTTGTGGACTATATATGTGGACTGACAAAATACATTTGTCGACTGAAACTATTAAGCATTTCTGCATTTGCTATAGAACATTCGTAAAGTCACTTACTTAGTCATAGATGCTTTTAAATAAGTGATAATACGTGTTGTGCTGTGTAGGCAGTGTAGAAATACAAATCAAATATCAGAAAAGGTTTATGCACTGCCGAAATAACTTGTAACTTTCGAGTGGCGAAGGCCCTTCGTCAGAGAGCCACGTAAAATGAAATAATCACTCAGTTCATAATATTTCACTTACAGAAGGGGCGCTCGAAACGTTAGAATTTCATAGACTTGATCCAAATCTGCCTCTTGAAACACCAAGCTAGTTTTAGTGGAGGAATTGTGACACTAAAACGAGATAGCCATAATACGGCCAAAATTATTAGGGTTCATCTCTTAGCGGTGAAAAACACAGGTTCAATCGAACGCTGAATAGCGTGAAGGGAGCGTGATGACCGTATAAACTCCCTCCTACGAACGGGCCAAAAGGCCTTATCGGGCCAAAGAAGGCCAGATAGGGCCTAAACGGGCCTAATACACAGACAGAGCGCCGTCTAAGTATACGATGGGGGTCCCAAAGGTACACGAGACTAGGGTTAGGGATCGTAAAGGTGAAAGAGGCTTACTTCCGTCCCTCAGAAACACCAAATGCACCCCCAAACACCCCAAGCGCCCCATCTCCTTACGAAGACCCCGAATGCACCCCCCAAATACCCCGGAAACACCAAATGCACCCCCAAACACCCCAAGCGCCCCATCTCCTTACGAACACCCCGAATGCACCCCCCAAATACCCCGGAAACACCAAATGCACCCCCAAACACCCCAAGCAATTGGTAAATTCAGTTCCTTTATCGGTATGAAGTTTCTCGGGACGTCTGCCTTTCTTACATATCTTCTTAAAGGCTTTAATCAGATTTTCTCCGGATATATTCAAAATAAATGTGAGTTGTGACACTAACGACCTCTTAATGACCGTTTCTTTGTCTGTAACATGTGCTCTTAGTCAAAATTATTCAAATGTATCAGTCTTAGCAACCTAACAAAATGCATGACAACATTAGTGAAGTCAGCCACATAAACCAAACCGATATATAGTTAACCGTGTTAAACATTTGTTTCGATTGCATCTACCGTAGATAAGCAATTTTGATAAAGTTTTATTTCGTTTACAGGCAAATCAATACGTTTGAAATCGTTTGTCGTTCTTCGAATAGCTTGCCGAAGCCTATCTCTTTATCCAAGGAATCGCTTACTTTATACACTAGAGGCATGATGAACTTTGTAAAGTTCTTCTAGGTAATCACCACAATAGCTATTATAATATTCATATGTTAAATAATTATTACGCCTGTATCTAGATGGGGTGAGGGGAAACAATTTTGTTTTGTGATTAAAATTAAAAGGGCCAAAGGGCCATTTTGTAAACTTATCGATATAAATGTTATATGTAGTAAATTAAACTATTCAGTTGACATCAATAGCCAAACAGTTATACCCCAAGCAATGCCAAATTTTTCCAGCAGGCTTACGTCTCGCAGATGTGATGGTAGAGAGTTGAATAATATCCTATGGGGGATCTACAGTAGAAACTGTTCTGAAAAGTTACGCTATTCACTTTAGGGATATTTAAAACAAATTCATTTGATCGGTTTGTACGTCTTGTAACACGGCTGGAGGAATTAATAGAAATGTAAGAGTCATATGAACCAACTAAAGCTTTAAAAAATGTATACTAAGTCCATGTACTCGTGCCAGTAGGACAAAAGGTAGCAGTCCTCTAGAGGTAGCAGTCGTAGCAGTTTAAACTTTTAACGTTAACTTTACTTTAACTTTACTTTAACTTTGCTTTAACTTTTAATTTTAACTTTTAAATTTACTTTAACTTCGCATGCAGCGTGTCACAATTTCGGCTATACATGTATATGGCGATTTGAGGGGTGGATGGGTGAATATTCATGGCGGTGAGCGGGGATAGTAGGTATATTTCTCAAACGGGCCACAGGGCCACGAAAAAGGCCCCCAGGGCCATTTTGAAGGATGTATCGCCAGACAAAGGGCCAAAGGGCCACGAAAAAGGCCCTCAGGGCCATTTTGTAAACTTATCGTATAAATGTTATGTAGTAAATTAAACTATTCAGTTGACATCAATATCCAAACAGTTATACCCCAAGCAATGCCAAATTTTTCCAGCAGGCTTACGTCTCGCAGATGTGATGGTAGAGAGTTGAATAATATCCTATGGGGGATCTACAGTAGAAACTGTTCTGAAAAGTTACGCTATTCACTTTAGGGATATTTAAAACAAATTCATTTGATCGGTTTGTACGTCTTGTAACACGGCTGGAGGAATTAATAGAAATGTAAGAGTCATATGAACCAACTAAGCTTTAAAAAATGTATACTAAGTCCATGTACTCGTGCCAGTAGGACAAAAGGTAGCAGTCCTCTAGAGGTAGCAGTCGTAGCAGTTTAAACTTTTAACTTTAACTTTAAATTTACTTTAACTTTTAACTTTAACTTCTAACTTTACTTTAACTTTTCTTTAACTTTATTTTAACTTTGCTTTAACTTTTAATTTTAACTTTTAAATTTACTTTAACTTCGCATGCAGCGGGTCACAATTTCGGCTATATATGGCGATTTGAGGGCTGGATGGGTGAATTGTGAGGGAGAGGTATTCATGGAGGTGAGCGGGGATAGTCGGTATATTTCTCAAACGGGCCACGAAAAAGGCCCTCCGGGCCATTTGGGGTGTTTTGGTGGGATGATTCTCTTCAACGTAACATCACCGTCATGAAGTGTCTTCGTTGGAAAACCCGCTTCTACCTCAACAACGAAGAATGGAACATTCGGTTCTGTGACGGAGAAGATAAAGAATGGAAACGAGCGATGAACCTTCTACTTTATGTACAAACGATTAACAGTTCTGTAACCATAGAGTAAATACAGCGTCGTTCCATTCGAGTACTGATTCTCTTCAACGTAACATCACCGCAATGAAGTGTCTTCGTGGAAAACCCGCTTCTACATCAACAACGAAGAATGGCACATTTGGGTTCTGTGACGGAGAAAATAAAGAATGGAGACGAGCAATGAACCTTCGACTTTATATACGAGATCATCAACTTGTGGAGAACCGAAAAGACGAAGATTTAAACACGCAATTACTTCGGGCACACACAATCCTAAAACTAAAGGAAAGAAAAACACTACAGAAAATGGTCACAAAAGCTAAAGAGGAAACGTCACAGCCTTGGAATCCTAATGAGAAACGCAGTTCCTACCGCAACGACAAAATATCATATTGGTTAACCAGCTACGCCAATATGCAGCGAGAGAAAAAAAGAAGGAAAAGCGGATTAATGTTAGTCAGAGAAGCCGATGATTTTGTAGTGTTATTATTCGAACAGTCGAGGGACTTGCTATATGGAATTATGGACTAAACATGCATTCTTACCACGCGTTATATTAATTTTAGTGACTGCTGTAACAACACGTGATGTGTATTAGGGAATAAAATGAAATTAAAGTGTATTTTCATCACTCGCCTGACTTTCACCTTTACGATCCCTAACCCTAGTCTCGTGTACCTTTGGGACCCCCCATGGTATTATATTAGGCCCGTTTAGGCCCTATCTGGCCTTCTTTGGCCCGATAAGGCCTTTTGGCCCGTTCGTAGGAGGGAGTTTATACGGTCATCACGCTCCCTTCACGCTATTCAGCAGTCCTTTCATTCGAGTTTCTCTTGTCCTCGTGAAAGGTTCGAAAGTTTTCTTCGAAATGTACGCATGAAGATTTGTAAGTCCGTAAGAATCGTGATGATAAATGATTGATTTGAACAAATAACGTTCGAAACTAATAAAGTCCCTGTACAAGAACAAAAACCCTAACCATACCCATAACCCAAATAAAAACTCTAGTCCTAGCCCTGAAATAAAAGAATACTATAACCCTACTTTTAAACTAAAGATTTCAATTATGTAACACACGAAGTAAGAGCCCCATTTTGACTATTTGCGATATTCGCCTATTTGCGTATAGCATTTGAGGAAATTTCTAGCGGGGAATTCAAAATAGGGCTTTTTGGCAATGTTTAAAAACAGATATCTCGGACACGAATGGACAGTCCATTCGCGACAAAATCGAAAACCGTAAAAGAACTTATCAGCTATTTTTGCGTCCTCTATATAGAGAGAACTAAAATTTATGGAGGGTTTATATGATCGAGCTTTAAATTTGGCTGAGTTCATTTTCAAAGTTATTGTGTGCCTAAAAACCTGTATAGAGGAACATCAAAGATTGTTCAACGGTATAAGTGTCCGAATAGCTGGATTAAATCTTTAACGCGTTTATGATAAAATGAAACCTAGCGACTTTAACGTATAACCTAAGGGATTCTCTGGACGAAGAGAAGCTGTACGAAGAACGACAAACGATTTCAAACGTATTTATTTGCCTGTAAGCGAAATAAAACTTTATCAAAATTGCTTATCTACGGTAGATGCAATCGAAACAAATGTTTAACACGGTTAACTATATATCGGTTTGGTTTATGTGGCTGACTTCACTAATGTTGTCATGCATTTTGTTAGGTTGCTAAGACTGATACATTTGAATAATTTTGACTAAGAGCACATGTTACAGACAAAGAAACGGTCATTAAGCGGTCGTTAGTGTCACAACTCACATTTATTTTGAATATATCCGGAGAAAATCTGATTAAAGCCTTTAAGAAGATATGTAAGAAAGGCAGACGTCCCGAGAAACTTCATACCGATAAAGGAACTGAATTTACCAATTGCTTGGGGTGTTTGGGGGTGCATTTGGTGTTTCCGGGGTATTTGGGGGGTGCATTCGGGTGTTCGTAAGGAGATGGGGCGCTTGGGGTGTTTGGGGGTGCATTTGGTGTTTCCGGGGTATTTGGGGGGTGCATTCGGGGTCTTCGTAAGGAGATGGGGCGCTTGGGGTGTTTCGGGGGTGTATTTGGTGTTTCCGTGACAATTGGGGGTGCATTCGGGGTGTTCGTAAGGAGATGGGGCGCTTGGGGTGTTTGGGGGTGCATTTGGTGTTTCTGAGGGACGGAAGTAAGCCTCTTTCACCTTTACGATCCCTAACCCTAGTCTCGTGTACCTTTGGGACCCCCATCGTATACTTAGACGGCGCTCTGTCTGTGTATTAGGCCCGTTTAGGCCCTATCTGGCCTTCTTTGGCCCGATAAGGCCTTTTGGCCCGTTCGTAGGAGGGAGTTTATACGGTCATCACGCTCCCTTCACGCTATTCAGCGTTCGATTGAACCTGTGTTTTTCACCGCTAAGAGATGAACCCTAATAATTTTGGCCGTATTATGGCTATCTCGTTTTAGTGTCACAATTCCTCCACTAAAACTAGCTTGGTGTTTCAAGAGGCAGATTTGGATCAAGTCTATGAAATTCTAACGTTTCGAGCGCCCCTTCTGTAAAGTGAAATATTATGAACTGAGTGATTATTTCATTTTACGTGGCTCTCTGACGAAGGGCCTTCGCCACTCGAAAGTTACAAGTTATTTCGGCAGTGCATAAACCTTTTCTGATATTTGATTTGTATTTCTACACTGCCTACACAGCACAACACGTATTATCACTTATTTAAAAGCATCTATGACTAAGTAAGTGACTTTACGAATGTTCTATAGCAAATGCAGAAATGCTTAATAGTTTCAGTCGACAAATGTATTTTGTCAGTCCACATATATAGTCCACAAGTATACTTCGCAGCATACGTTGTTGCGATTGTTATTTCGAAATCCCGAATAACGTCATTTGCCTTTTGGAAATACGTTGTGACTATCGGTCACAAAATCGAATTTACTGGTCCAGGATTGAAAGTTTATTATGTATTCATCTGCATGAACGCTCTTCTCCACGTGCGCGTATAAATATACTAAATATTTACATATTTTGAAATAATGTTGGTTGATTAACGAGCGTTTTGCGAATGTTACACTTTTTTCACGGCAAACACTGATACCGCTTTGACTCGTTCGATTTAATGGTTTAAATACACTCGCTTCGTTGTTTGTGGTCGTTCTAGTAACCGAATCTAAGCGATCATTGCTCACAGATATTATCGTAAATAGACGAATTGGTTTTGGTTCATGTAGAATCTGTATAGAGGACTCAAAAATAGCTGATAAGTTCTTTTACGGTTTTCGATTTTGTCCATTCGTGTCCGAGATATCTGTCTTTAAACATTGCCAAAAAGCCCTATTTTGAATTCCCCGCTAGAAATTTCCTCAAATCCTATACGCAAAAGGCGAATATCGCAAATAGCCGCTTCTTTGTTTCAATCCTTAATGATCTTTTAATCACCCTCCCACACGCGTGCTCGAAGGCGAAATATGCAAATATCAGCCGCAGGATAAGTTGGCTTAGCAACGCTTTGAAAGCATTGCCTTCCATACGTTTTAAATACTTAACAGTTGTTCACACTGCTTCCTGAAGTATTTCATCGACATAGGAATTGCTTAATCGATAAACGAAGGCCAGATATGTGATAATTCTCCCGAAATGATTACTCGGCGTAACAAAATGCATGACAAGGAGCGAGACTAAAGATTATCGCATAGTTTATAACAAACAGGTTATACGGGTCATTTATAACAAATAGGTTCGATAAAATGAGGGATCAGGTGAGGGTATGGAATGATTTAGGGGTAAGGGGCGACCGGGCACATCAAGACGTATTTGTCAAAAGGGCCACTGGGCCCCAAAAAAGGCCCCCGGGGCCAATTTTGAAGGGCGTATCTTAGAGATAGGGCCAAAGGACCATGGAAATAGCCCTCGTAAACTTAATTCATATAAATTCTATGTAGAGAACTAAACTATTCAATTGAGTTGAATATGGTTACCCTTTCGCTATAATCACTTTCTTTCGACGCAACGTATTTTTACTATGGCAACACCAATTTTCCGTTTGAATTTGCCCGCTTACTCTATCCTGTTTATGACCCTCATTATCCCATATTCACTAATGTTTACCCATAAAATCCTAATGTATACCTCAAGTAAATAATTATTCCCAAGTCATGCAAATATTTGTCAGTTGCACCACTAATGACTCTTAACGACCCACGCGCATTCAGCCTTCGCATCGTTTGACAAGTCAATCTCTTGAATAATTTAATAGCTATTATAATATATACCAATGTCTATAGATGCATAGTAAAGTTTGATTTCGCTTAGGCAAATCAATACGTTTGAATTCGTTCATCGTACGGCTTCTCGAATGGTTTGATAATCTAAAGAAAAGTAAAATCGTAAAGCCGTAAAGTCCGGTACATTCGTAAAAGCCGTTATGATTCGTTCGACTCCGTGATTTTTTAAATATACTAGCCTCCATAACCTTCGTAAAGCGGGTTCTTATTTGTGTAGATCTATCGAATATCTAACCGGTGTTTCAACGAGGCAATCGTATAAATCTCTGTTTAATAAAGCGGCATGCTCTGCGTTCGCCACGCGTTCGTCACACTAACAATACTAATTACTTTTTGTACGCAACGCTCTTTGTTCTGCCTATTGTTCTATTGAAATACTAATGAGGCGGCATCCTTTGGTCCCTGGATGGGGGGGGGGGGGGGGGGGGGGGGGGGGGGGGGGTTACCTACTCACGTTCGCAACGAAACATTGGTAAACATGTTTTAAACTTTTTCTACTTGCCTCGTATTATGGGTCATGTCGTACCTACAGGAACGAGCTGTATGATTGGTTCTCTGCAACATTCCATCACCGCATCACCGCAGTTTTTCCTTTGAATTTCGTACATAAATTAGCACGTGCATCATGCATATTTTCAGATCAGAACCATAACCATAACGTTAACCCTGATACTAACCCTAACCCTAACCCTGACCCTAACCTAAACCTCCATGAAGAAATGAAGAGTTTACGAACTAAAACGGAAGAAAATGCAATGTCGCAGAGAACCAATCATATACCTTGTTCCTGTAGGTAGTACCTTACCCCGTATTATGGCGTTACACTTACAAATTTTGGGCTCTTATTTTTTTATTACGATTGCACTTTCCTCCCAGAAAATTGTTTGCCTATTGCGTCTCCGGCATTACCCACATTACCAGAAATACAAATCCGTAATAATCCCCAAGCTCGCCTTTTCTACCATTACCCCCCTCCGCCCCACGCCACCGCTAGAACTTCTTTTCCCCATTCATGGTCCCCAGTCTATAATTTTTTTTATTTACGACCTGGGCCTGGACTACAATTTTGTAGTATAAACAAGCATTACTGTTTATAAAATAACATCTACACAACAAGCAATTTGATTGGTCAATACCCGTGCAGGATGAGAGTATCCTGCACGGGAATTTACAGCATTTGGCGTTTTTCATTTCATTCCGTTTATCGTTATAAGTTAAAACAAAACTCTCAAAAAAAAAACAGAAGTATATTTAGTTTTTGTATTGTGAGAAAAATATCAGCGAGAAAACTGATCGTCTGATCCATTTTATGTTCAGTAACAAAGTTAAACAAAACAACGAGGTTTGAAAAGGGCAATCATGTTTTGAAAGCAACAAACTTGTGAGAATAATACACTGTTTAAATACCCTATTTTCTTGCCTGATGAACTCACTGGGAAAAGAATAATCTTTACTCTATACCAAGTAAAATACCCAACAGCTCTCGACTTAAAATCCAAAATCTTCCAGTGAAATTTTGAAAAAGACAGCGAAGACCTTTCCAGAGCGACAGTTGCTGCCCATAATATCTGTCTGTTCGCTTTGAAACAACAAGCCAAACCCTGAGACGGCTGATTCCAGTAATGATATTTAAGCTTTTGCCTAAAACTAGTCAGTATTTTTGATATTCAAAGTCGAGTTTTTATCCATATTCTTCTCTTTGTTGTCGGATTTGTCGGCAAAACAAATTTCAGCTTTCCGGCCTGCTCGACTGCTGTGCCATCGCATAAATAGGAGACGAATTATGATTGGTAGTTGATAATTCTTGGGAGAATTTGTATTCTCATCATATTATTTTTGGATAAAATTCGTTATTTCTTTGTCGTTATTTTATAAAACAAATACCAAATGGTTTTCCGTGCAGGATACTGTGATCCAAACATTTGGAATGTTGGTCGACTTCCGAAAAGCTAAAAAACACTCGTATCGTGTTTTTTTTACGCTTTTCGAAAATCTCGCAATATCCCGCGTGTTTGGATCACAGTATCCTGCACGGAAAACGATTTGGTATTCCTTTAATACTGGTCAGTGTTAATACATGTATGTGCGCTGCTGTAGTGAGTAAGGAAGAGATCGGAGTAGACAGACAATACATGGATGATCGTCAAGCTCATAATCCTCAGAAAAATTATTCTGAGTCCTGAACAGGAATCGAACCTGTAACTTTCTGATTGCCGGTGAGATGCTCTAACCATATTGAGCTACCGACACTCAATACACATTGAGGTTGCCTTCTTTTTGGACACGGACTCGTTTATTAATGCATTGCGCCGATTTGTTGCACGAAGAGGCCAAGTGAGAATCATCGCTCAGACAATGGAACTAATTTGGTTAGAGCAGAAAGAGAGCTTAAGAGTTACTGTACATTCAAGCTTGCAATCAGTCTAAGATTAGACAGGCAATGTTACAGAAAACCATTGACTGGAACTTTAATCCTCCAGCAGCCTCATTATGGTGGAGTATGGGAACGTCAAATTCGGACCATACGCAAGATCTTATGTGACCTATTAAAGGAACCACCGTTAAATGACGAAGCCCTGCAGACCCTTCTTTGCGAGGTTGAGGCGATCATTAATGGCAGACCTGTGACCAAAGTATCAAGTGATCCAAAGGATTTAGAAGCATTGACTCCAAACCATTTATTACTTTTCAAGAACAATACAATATTACCACCTGGACTATTCAATAAAGAAGATATTTATGCCAGACGTCGCTGGCGTCAGATTCAGTATTTGGCGGATGTTTTCTGGTACAGGTGGATTCGCGGGTATCTTTCCCTTCTTCATGAGCGCCAGAAATGGTTACAGCCCAAAATAAATTTCCAAGTTGGAGACGTTGTTTTAATTGTGGACCAGAACGCCCCTCGAAACTCTTGGAAAATGGGTAGAATTGTGGATGTATTTCCTGATAAAGCTGTATTTGTTCGAAGTGTTAAAGTGAAGACAATGATTGCAGCCATACTAGACCGACCAGTAGCAAAGCTTTGCCTATTATTAGAAGCTGACATTGAAATTTGAATATAATTTAGAACCGGGACATTTAGTATTTAATATTGACATTTTAAGAAAGAACAAATATCTAAAAATATTAGTAATAAGAATTTATTATGATCTTAAATAGGATTTGTGTATCTCTTTATTTATTTGGCTAGCCAAAAGTTATGAATTAATTGTTTTTACAATTAGGGACTGGTATGTAGTGGCCAAATCAGCATAAAAGTTTGTGAATATATTAGCATGCATATTGAATATAAAAAGGAATGTAAACATGATTTTATTAAAAAGAAAGCTTCGCGGGCGGTGGAACGACACACAGTCTTCAACCGCATGTGCAGCGTTGAAACTAATCCATAAGCTCGCCAAGCATTATATCGTCGTAATATTACCCTTGGACCATTGCGGTCAGAAATCCGCCATTTTTAATAATTAATGTGACCAATGGGAGAGCCTGGGTAGGGGTGGTTGGCCCCGGCGTGTTCCTACGTTTAATCGACAAACATTTCCCCAAGACGCACGCACTCCACATCCTATTCAATAAGCACAATGTGAAGGTTAGCTACAGCTATGCGGGAAATTATTACCAGTATTATAAAGAGCCATAATTCAAAGATAATGAACAACACTAAGCCTCAAGACAAATGCTATCCAGAACCGTAGTCTATAAAGCAATCTGCCTAGCTGAAAAATATCACATTATTTTTCAGAAACTCAACCTCCTGAACAAAAGAAACGAAATCTTATCAAACTGTCGCCATGTTAATAAGCACTTATTGTGTAACTTCAAGGCAATACCGCCTGACAATTAACACTTCCGCCTCACAAGTATATTTATTCAGTGACACGTTATAGTCCGTCAGTCGTCTGATGATTGCGTTAAGCATGAAACACCGTATAATGACTAGATGTTTTAGATAATTTTAAATATATCACTATATCATGCTCTACACGGCGACAACCTTGTATTGAGCACTCTACTTCTGGGAGATTATCCATGCTTTGGATTATTTTACCTATTTATATATATATATATATATATATATATATATATATATATATATTTAAAAAGTGAAAAGGCTGTCGCTACTCGAGTTTCACGCTTACACGCGATCGTCAGGCAACTGTTGCCTGACGATCGCGTGTAAGCGTGAAACTCGAGTAGCGACAGCCTTTTCACTTTTTAAATATATATTCGCTCTACTTATAATGGTATTGAGCGCTCTCAATCCATTTGCCAACTGTGTGACTTTGTTACATATACTTCTTGGTATATATATATATATATATATATATATATATATATATATATATATATATATATATATATATATATATATATATATAAAGTAGAGTGCTGCGTAGACAGTGTTTTGAATATATAGCAAAGTGAAAAGGTGGTAAAACTGCCAAGAATTTAGTGACGAGATACTGACGTTTCGAGCGGAGCCCTTCATCAGAGTAAGACGAGATGAAATTAAATAAATAGGGCTTATATATATGCCAAAAGGGTGTCACAAGTAGAAAGTAGCCAATCAAATGCACGGGAGATAAACAAACTAATAATTAATGAGATGGGAAACGTTAGATCATTTGCTATTTTTAACAGTCGATCAGCAAGCAGACTGAGGGGGCGGGAGAAATGACAGGTCCAATATTCAAGGGGATTAGGCGATAATATTAGCATAAGAAACAAAAACTTGAAAAGGAATGAAAGTGCATACGCGAATAATAAAAAATTAATAATAATAAAGGTTCCAAGCAAACTAAAATAACCAAAAACTTGTGGGAAATTAAATAAAAGAAAAACGTTCGTTAAGACCAAGAGGATGTGTGGTGCCAAGTTTAAAAATGAGACGCTTCTCTTGACGCTTGCGGTTATCGTTGCCACCGGAGATGGGAAGGATGGCACAGACTTTCATGTCTGAAACCAAATGGTTGGAGCTGTTGAAATGGCGGGCTACAGGTTTGTCACCATCATTGATCCTCACGGAACGAAGATGTTCATCTCGTCTTACTCTGATGAAGGGCTCCGCTCGAAACGTCAGTATCTCGTCACTAAATTATTGGCAGTTTACCACCTTTTCACTTTGCTATATATATATATATTATATATATATATATATATATATATATATATATATATATATATATATATATATATAAATATATATATATATATATATATATATATATAACTACAGACGGTATATATATATATATATATATATATATATATATATATATATATATATATATATATATATATATATATATATATATAATATATATATATATATATATATATATATATATATATATATATATATATATATATATATAATTTGCTCTAACTATATGTTGTTGAGCACTCTTTGCATTTCGTAGACCAAAACCTACACGTATATTTGCACCCGTATATCGGTTGTGCACTCTTGTTTACGTTATTCATTCCTATCTAACCTTAAAATGCGGCAATTTCGATTTGACTATTCGCTAAAGAATATCCCTATACCATCACAGGACGCTTATTTGAAGAATTTGATTGAAAAAGTGGAAAGTGTACTAAAACGTATGAGATGGAAAGCCAATTTCTTTCTTAAAAACAAAAATAGTGAGAACCAAAAGAACCATTTCGGCCTTGCGTCCAACAAAACACCTCCTTCGATTCCAGATATGAAACCCTTCGAAGACGAACTTATAAAACTAATCGAGAATGTACAATTCCGGCCATATAGGAACCAATTTCAGAAATCTTTGGCTAACGATTTAAAGAAAATTAATACGTCTCCCAACATTTTCATTTTTGCAGACAAAACTCGGAATATTTATGAAACCCCGCCCGACATATACAACAATCTCTTACATGACAACATCACAAAAACATATAAGCATGGATCCGAGGACTCTATAGATGAAATTGACTCAGAACTAAAAGACATTTCGAACAATTTAGGAATCGGCGACAGAATTGAAAAAATGAAAAAACGCGAAGCATTTATATCTTTAAAAGACCACAAAGAAAATTTCGAAAACAACCCAAAATGTCGATTAATTAACCCCGCCAAAAGCGAATCCGGAAAACTAAGCAAAGCTATTTTGGACAAAATTAATTCTAATTTGCGACAAAAACTGAATTTAAATCAATGGAGAAATACAAAACAAGTTATTGAGTGGTTTGGCAATATAAAAGATAAGGACAGACACAGTTTCATTTCATTTGACATTGTCGATTTCTATCCATCTATTTCTGAAAAACTATTGGACCAAGCTCTGTCCTGGGCTTCAAATTTGGCTACTATACCTCAAAACAACATTTCAATAATAAAACACGCTAGAAAATCTCTCCTTTTCAATAGCGGAATTTCATGGATAAAAAAAGATAGCAAGAATTTGTTCGACGTTACCATGGGCAGTTTCGACGGCGCGGAAATTTGTGAGCTCGTAGGCCTTTTCATTTTAAACCACCTAAGTAAGAAATTTGGCAAAGAAAGCATCGGCCTATATAGAGATGACGGTTTGGCTATCATAAAAAGTAAATCAGCACGTTTAGCAGACAAAACAAGAAAAGATCTCCACAAAATTTTCGAGCAATTTGACCTAAAAATCACCGCCGAATCAAATTTACGTATAGTAAACTTTTTAGATGCAACTTTCGACCTTAACAATGGAAACTATAGGCCCTATAGGAAGCCCAATGACGATCCGCTATACATAAATATGCACTCTAACCATCCACCAAGCATAACAAGGCAACTACCTGCATCAATTAACAAACGCATTAAACTCCTTTCGTCAGATGAGCAAACTTTTCAGGAATCTGCACCCTTATACCAGAACGCGCTTAGGCACAGCAACTTTAATCATGAACTTAGCTACACTCATGATACACCGCAACGACCACGTAGGAATAGGCAACGCAATATCATTTGGTTCAACCCACCATTTAGCAAGAGTGTCAGCACTAACATAGGACGTAATTTCCTTAGCCTAATTGACAAACATTTCCCTCCGCACCACAAGCTCCATAAGATTTTTAACAGAAATACAGTTAAAGTAAGTTACAGCTGCATGAACAATGTTAAGTCAATAATCACTAAGCACAATGCACGCATAGCTAGGAACATAAAACCGCAGGATAGGGACGCTACTAATTGCAGTTGTAGAGAGAACACCATTTGCCCGCTTCAAGAACAATGCATGACTAGAGACATAGTATACAAAGCAACAGTGACAGTAAACATCACAAACGAAATAAAACACTACATTGGTATGACTGCAACCACATTCAAAGAGCGATTGGCCAACCACACTAAATCTTTTCAACATAAAAAGCATGAAAATGACACCGAACTTTCGAAATATATTTGGACATTGAAAGAAAACAATAAAGATTTCAGTATTAATTGGCAAATTCTAAAACATTCTATTTCGTACACAGGAGGATCAAAACGATGCAATTTATGTTTAGAAGAAAAATTTTGTATTATAAAAGAAAAAAATAAGAATAGTTTACTCAACAAAAGAGCGGAAATAATTTCACAGTGTCGTCATCGTAATAAATTTCGCGTAATCAACGCAAACAAAGCCATGACCTCATGCTTTGTCCCCCACATACGCCCCCACTTTCCGGCAGAAAGCCTATAAATAAGCGGTCATCCCTTTCGATATTGTCACTGCCTGAAGATTCTTTTACAGATGAAACAAGTTGTAGCAGACCAGTTTTTGAGGTAAGCGAAAATCTATTATTTGCTCTAACTATATGTTGTTGAGCACTCTTTGCATTTCGTAGACCAAAACCTACACGTATATATATATATATATATATATATATATATATATATATATATATATATATATATATAATATATATATATATACTAAAACAGATTTGTAACATGAATGTTACAAAGCTAGCGGATGGTTCGAGAGTGCTCGATACCATTAGAGGTAGAGCGTTTATAAAATAGTTAGAATGTTTTCGTCACTACTCTGAGTTTCACGCGTAATGCGATCTTCAGGCAACTGACAGTTCAGCTTCAACTTGTCGTTAATATACTCGGCGGGTTAAAAATAGTTCTGATGACGTTGTTGTGCATGTGTTGATCGTTTGCTGACGATCGTTTGTTGATCGCTTTTTAAAACTCTTTTAAAAACTCTTTAACTCTTTTGTGTCGTCACACAATCAATCACCGATTAACGAACGTCAGCAAACGATCAACACACAACAACGTCATCAGAACTATTTTTAACCCGCCGAGTATATTAACGACAAGTTGAAGCTGAACTGTCAGTTGCCTGAAGATCGCATTACGCGTGAAATTCAGAGTAGTGACGAAAACATTCTAACTATTATATATATATATATAGCAAAGTGTAAAGGTGGTAAACTGCCAAGAATTTAGTATCTCGTCACTAAATTATTGGCAGTTTACCACCTTTTCACTTTGCTATATATTCAAAACACTGTCTACGCAGCACTCTACTTTTATATATTATAGACATGTAGCTTGGAACAATCTTACGATCGTCATTGACAACCGCTTGTGGGATAGCGCCGGCGGTCAGAACATCCTGATAGCGTGAAGTGCGCATGGGGCCAGAGCGCTCAAACTGCCACAATGGTAGCGAGCGTTGCATTATTGCTAAAGGACATCCACGCTACTTCACAGAGTGCTCAACAACACCGAAGTGAAGGAGCGTGCATAGTTCAATCTACAGACACGTGTTTCGCTGTACCACAGCTCATCAGTGTAGCTTGGAACAATCTGGACGAGTCTGGCTGGACTATTATACACTTACGATCGTATAATTGACAACCGCTTGTGGGATAGCGCCGGCGGTCAAGATAGCGTGAAGTGCGCATGGGGCCAGTCGCTCAAACTGCCACAATGGTAGCGAGCGTTGCATTATTGCTAAAGGACACCCACGCTACTTCACAGAGCGCTCAACAACACCGAAGTGAAGGAGCGTACATAGTTCAATCTACAGACACGTGTTTCGCTGTACCACAGCTCATCAGTGTAGCTTGGTACAATCTGGATGAGTCTGGCTGGACTATTATACACTTACGATCGTCATTGACAACCGCTTGTGGGATAGCGCCGGCGGTCAAGATAGCGTGAAGTGCGCATGGGGCCAGAGCGCTCAAACTGCCACAATGGTAGCGAGCGTTGCATTATTATGAAGGGCTCCGCTCGAAACGTCAGTATCTCGTCACTAAATTCTTGGCAGTTTACCACCTTTTCACTTTGCTATATATTCAAAACACTGTCTACGCAGCACTCTACTTTTTTACTACTCTCGGATATATATATAAGAGTAGTACTATTATATTATATTACTACTCTTATATATATATATATATATATATATATATATATATATATATATATATATATATATATATATATATATATATATATATATATATATATATATATATATATATATATATATATATTTGTCAGGAATCCTCCTTCTCAAGCTTAAAAACATTTATAAAACATCAGGGATAAAAACTTTAAAACTTTATTTAAACATCAACGTTTCGGGGCAAGCCCCTTTGTCAAGATATGAGTACACAGATTGTTGAAGCGCTAATATATACTCTACGATCTAATTAAAAATGCACCTATTTTACAAAAAATCCCTAATATTAAGTCCCCGAGGTATAAATGAATCTAACTTGTATGCCCAGAATCCCTCCCTTGTTGTCGGATCATTTACATTTGTTTTGTCAATTATTTTAATTTTAACATCTTCCAATCCATTATGTCCACTTTCAAAAAAATGTGCATACAAATGCTCACCTGCTATTCCCCTACAACCCTTGCCGAACCTATTCAAACTACTCTTATGGTTATTAAATATTTTCCTAAATGATGTAATCGTGCTTCCCACATAAATCTTAGCACATTTCTTACATATTATAAGATAAATAACTCCAACTGAATCGCAATCAAACGCGTAATTGATGAAGTATGTATTACCCGCCCCTGCAAAGTTACATCCTTCATCAACATATTTACAAATTTGACAGCGAGACTTACCGCATTTTTTCATACCTTTATCCCTTACATCTGAATTTTCACCTTTCAATTTTGCTCTAACCAAAACATCCTTAAAATTTTTTGGCCTCCTATATGCAATCATAGGCTTATCCCCAAAGATTTCCTTCATGTCATCCGAAGCATGCAAAATAGGCCAGATAGAATCAATAATATTCCTTACCCCTGATAACGCTGGATGAAAATTCATAACTAGAGGCATCCTATTAACTTTGGATTTATTGTTACCTCTATCCTGACAAAGAAGACTATCTCTATTTTGTCTTTTTGCTTTAATAAACTGAGATTCAACTACCTTGCGTTTAAATCCCCTCTTAATAAAATGTCCCTTCATTTCCTTCAACCGTTCTTCAAAAACTTCGTCTGAATCACAAATCCGCCTGAGCCTTAATGCTTGCCCATAAGGTATGCCTTTCTTGACATGCAATGGATGACATGATTTATAATCCAAATATTGATGTGTATCTGTAGGTTTAGAATACACATCCGTGGTTAGCCTATTATTTCTAAGTTATATATTATATATATATATATATATATATATATATAATATATATATATATATATATATATATATATATATATATATATATATATATATATATATATATATATATATATATATATATATATATATATATATATATATATATATATATATATATATATATATATATATATACGAAAGTATACAAATGTGCCCTACCGGCTATCACCATATGGCTTTATGGTAACTGTGGACTTGGGACCCACTATGTACGGCTACACATTGTAGGATTGCATTGTGGAGTTACCAAAGCGCTCAAACTGCGAGCAGTGGGCGATGCGTAATGCGAACAGTAAACGTCTCACTGAGAGAGACTCTCCACCCAATCCATGAGAGCGCTCAAACCACATGAGCGGTGAGCGTAATATACGAAAGTATACAAATGTGCCCTACCGGCTATCACCATATGGCTTTATGGTAACTGTGGACTTGGGACCCACTATGTACGGCTACACATTGTAGGATTGCATTGTGGAGTTACCAAAGCGCTCAAACTGCGAGCAGTGGGCGATGCGTAATGCGAACAGTAAACGTCTCACTGAGAGAGACTCTCCACCCAATCCATGAGAGCGCTCAAACCACCTATATATATATATATATATATATATATATATATATATATATATATATATATATATATATATATATATATATATATATATATACATATATATACACTGTAAATTCAAAAGAGTCGTTTTGACCCCAAGGAGTCATTTCAGCACCTTTCCTCGAAGGGTCATTTTGACCCTTCAAGGAGTGGTTTTGACTCTAAGGGTTGTTTTGACCCCAACATGGGGTCAAAATGACACTTTAGTGGACTCCATGAACTCTTTCTAGGAGTTATAGGACTCCTGGAGGAGTCGATGGACTCTTTGTTAGAGTCATAGCACTCTTTGTTGGAGTCACAGCACTCTTTGTTGGAGTCCGAGGACTCTTTGTTAGAGTAATAGCACTCTTTGTTGGAGTTATTATGCTCTTTCTTGGAGTCATTATAGTTTTTCTTGATTTGTGGATAAGTTGAGGTAAAAATTGGTAATTAAATATATAAAATTATTCTATTCAAAAATATTTGAATAATTATGAACTATTCTGTATTCTGTTTTAGTAATGCATGAAAAACAACTGAATAGCTGATTTCACAATATCATAAATGAAATTGAATGCATCATTGTCTTTATATATGGTTGTCTACACACCAAATATGTCTAATATTACACCAATCTGGTCTAAAATAATACTGAAATCCTCAGGCTCCGCCAAGCTGACAACATTGTAAAAATCTTTCTGAACATGTATCAAAATGCCGACCGGTACTTTATTCCACATAGCACGTGATCAGAGTGACACGTGATGTTATTGTCTCGTCGCTTCGCGATTTTACATGTTCTGCGTGCGAAGAGAAGCTCGTATCTTTATAACTTTATTTGACGTATGAAACCTATCTACAAGCGAGATGAAATACGTATTGATCCACTGGACTTCTACCAACTAGACGACTGTCCTAGCTAAAGATTTTGTTCGCGATTATGCTCGTTTAATCCGAAGAAAGAAGGCATGCACTTGATCACTGTTGTTTTCAAAGCAGTGGTCAAAGTCAAACCGCCTAAAGGTGGCTGGAAAGCGTATCTGGGCGCGTGATTGCTGCGACTGGTGAGTTGTATATAATTTGTTAATGACTTTGGTGATAATCTACTGCTCTCTTAATGTTTAATAATACTTAAATCTGTGTTTCATAATTGCGAATCACCATTAATTTTCGACGCCATTGAGATTGACATTATTCGTCGAGTGAGTCGCTGTTGAAACATTTATATTGATCAGCTTTCGTCAATTGCTCATAAGACCTTTGAAAGTTTGCTGAAAAAGTTCTTATGAGCCAGTTAAGCCCCTGAAGGAAAATGCACGAGAACTGTTTATTATATTAAATCTTGCTCTTCATCAAAGCAATTAAACTGGTTTAATTCTAAGATAAACTGGTTGCTGGTTGCCACTTAGTTATGACAATGAAGGAAAACTTTGAGTGTGAAGATGCAACTGAGATTGGTTGTGAAAAATATGACTTCAAGGCCTAACAGTTTAGTTGCTGGAAATCAAATTAAGCCACAGCTCTTGGGATTATGGAGTCCTATGACAGGAGCTTGGCAACAAGTTCAGTATTATATGATGGTATTAAGCCATTATGAAGTGAATGGATATTTTACTGAGAATATTTGGCATTTACACTACATTAATTGGATGACATATTAAAGTTATAGTGAAGGAAAATTGTAAGTGTGATAAACCGACTGGAACCAGTTAAGAAAAATGCAACTACAAGACTAGCCTGTGTCGCACCCCTGACTCGTCTTGGTACGAGTAAGTACGAGTACTTACTAACTAGGCTTCCTTATGGCCCTTCTACACGATACAATTCATCGTATACGATTGTCATTCTGGCATACATTGTTGTATATGATTGTCGTACTGGCGTATGCAATTGTTTTGCACACAACATAATTCTTGTTTCTGATTCGATGGTGAATGTTGACATGCGTGTACAGTTTGATCACATACACCAAGAAGACAATCGTATACGACAAATCGTACCGTGTACAGATGGTCCTTTAAGTACTTTAGTCTGATATAGTTATGCATTCATGTTTAAAACCATCAGGAGCCACCTTAATTGAGTGTAAGTGCCAAATATTCTCAGTAATAAACCCATTCACTTCATTCTTGGCATTTCCACCATGGTCGTACAGGTATATACTGAACTTGTAGCCAAGCTCTCATAGTTCAGTCGGTCAGTGTGCTGGTGTACTGTATATTGCCAGGGTCGCAGGGTTCATTTCCCAGTATTATCTAGTTTGAATTAGTTGAGGAAATATTGAAATAATATGTATTTCCCCCTGTACCATAATTTAGAGAGTGATATTTTACATTATATCTGTCAAGTTTTTGCATGGCATATTGAAGTGATATGTAGTTTCTTGTGACTGACACAATGTGCTATTTGCACATAGAAATCTATTACTGTAATTCATGAAGACTTCCAATTTATTGTCAGCCTTATTTGGAAATATATTCTGGCCCAGTTATCAGTCACAGGGAAAAGCAAGGAAGGCCATCCTTATCTGGACTGTGTGAAGGTCAAACTAATAATTGGTCAGAAATTGGCTATACGGTAATTAAAAAATTGAAATTGGTTATAATTACGTTACTTTTAAATTGTGTTGCTACTTGCTACCATCAGCAAAAGATTGATTCACTAAGCAGAAAATGCAATCAGATTATAAATAATAAATATTGGTGCCCACCACAAAACATGGACAAAAGCCAGGATATACAGTAATGTATGAACAAATGTACGAAAGGGATTCTCAATTAATGCTCAAAGTGCCGATAACTGACTTTAGGACTTTCCTTGGAAAAAATATGTGTTGTTATACATGTGTTTAAATTTTAACAATAAGAGACCTATTATGCCTCTCTCAAAAAGTCTCCTCAACTCTTTAATAATACCAGGTTTTTGTTGTAATCTAAATTTAGAGAGCACGGTAACACCAAAGCCATTGGATAATTATCATTCAATGGCATCAAGACAACAAACTTAAACTAGTGGTCTGTCGCCATTGCTAATTGGCTATGCTACTATGGGTCTATTTAAATAGACCACTTATAGTGATTAAGCACCAGTTTTGAAAATCAAAACAATGTAGAAACTTTGCGGTTTGTCTTATTTTCATATTTTAAGTTTGACTGACTAGTTTGTTGATACTAAAACAATTAACTTGTGATCAGCGTTAGACAACTTGGCTTGCATAGAACACTTGTGCCTTGTTGTCTAATTGTTAAATTGACTGGTACCGTATGCATATCTGCCTAATTTATCACTATGGTTCTGGATTATAGGTCAATGTTATAGGTCAAGTTAGTGAGGGGTTGATTCTGCATTCTCATCTCTATTACTTCTCTTTCATTATTTCCTTTCAAATGAAAAAGTAATTAACAAAAGCAAGTATTTAGAGCTACAGTACTGTACCTCTACACTTGAATTTTTTAAAAATGCCTCTAGAAATATCTCTTATACCTGTAGACTATATCCCTCTTATTAATATTTTAAAATTTATATATTTATTTACTGTATTTTCAGCTCATGTCCTGAAGCACTTCTATAAAGCAACAGAATACACCAATGAGGCAACAATGGCATTATGGCACAAACATGGAGAAATGAAAGGCGTGCAATTGGTAGGAAGATAAAGGATGAAAACAGTTAGAACATTTTATTGAAACAAAACATTGATAATATAACTGAAAATTTCATGTTTTTATAATGTTAATTGAGTTTTTTAGTGAAAATTGACACTACGTTTAGTTTATTTCTTGCAAAACTCTTCCAAAGTCTTTGACACATTGACTCATGCCTTCATTAGATCTATAATTCCTCTGATGAATTAGGACAGAGTAACTAGGTCCACAGCTTAGTAGGAAATAAATAAACGTAGTGTTTCAACCGAATATCGTTACTTAGTTTTAAATGATCTTTTAGTGAAATATGTGTGAATGTTAACCTGGGCCAGTTGTTTGAATGTCCATTAATTGGGCATGATAATATCATGTTTACCTTGATTAGGACCGATAATGTACTATTGAGAAATATTTTAAGTAGATTTTAAAACCTACCAGTACAGTATGTTGTTGACATATTTAGTTAATAAATTATTGAAAATATTGACATATTTAGTTTAATAAACTATTTTACACAATCTCTATTTTTGTTTCTGTATATAATATGCAATATGCATGTATCATTCAAATTACAGGAATCATTCAAATAACATTGCTAATTTGCACAACTTGTTATAGAGTAGAATGAACTTCATAAAGGGTACCAATGACTCTTCAAAGGAGTAGAAATGACCCAAAAAGGATAAAATTGACTCCTTCAAAGGTGTCGTCTGACGGCCCTAGATAAGTGTAGAAATGACCCAAAAGAAGGGTCAAAATGACTCCTTCGAAGGTGTCGTCTGAGTCTGACCCTGCATAAGAGTAAAAATGACCCCAAAGAAGAGTTAAAATGACTCCTTTAAAGGTGTAGTCTGACCCTACATAAGAGTAGAAATGACTCCTTCAAAGGTGTCAAAATGACTCCTTCAAAGGTGTCGTCTGACCCTACATAAGAGTAGAAATGACTCCTTCAAAGGTGTCAAAATGACTCCTTCAAAGGTGTCAAAATGACTCCTTCGAAGGTGTCAAAATGACTCCTTTGAAGGTGTCAAAATGACTCCTTTGAAGGTGTCAAAATGACTCTTGTAAAGGGTAGAAATGACTCTTTAAAGGAGTAGGCCAAAAAGGAGTCAAAATGACTCCTTCGAGGTGTCGTCCTGGGGTCAAAAAAATGACTCCTTCAAAGGAGTCAAAATGACTCTTTTGAATTTACAGTGTATATATATATATATATATATATATATATATATATTAATTCCTACCGGAAGGCCGCTAAGTTGCATTTTTCGCAACTGGTCCCGGTTTGGTCTTAAAATGTATGTATTTCAACACTCGAAATTTTCCTTCACCATAAATCCTTTCAATATATATATATATATATATATATATATATATATAATATATATATATATATATATATATATATATATATATATATATATATATATATATATATATAATATATATATATATATATATATATATATATATATATATATATATATATATATATATATATATATATATATATATATATATATATATATATATATATATATATATATAATATATATATATATAATATATAATGTATATAGAGTGCTGCGTAGACAGTGTTTTGAATATATAGCAAAGTGAAAAGGTGAAGACTCTGATGAAGGGCTCCGCTCGAAACGTCAGTATCTCGTCACTAAATTCTTGGCAGTTTACCACCTTTTCACTTTGCTATATATATATATATATATATATATATATATATATATATATATATATATATATATATATATATATATATATATATATATATATATATATATATATATATATATATATATATATATATATATATATATATATATATATATATATATACAAAAATTCGTTGAGATGGTTCAATAAAGAAAAAAAGATCCTTTGAAAAGCCAAAAGGTGCGTCAATTTTTAGTTATTGTATCACGGTTGTGAATATTTGGGCTTTTAAGAGGACGTGAAAGCTAAAAAAACATTTGCGAAAATCTCGCTTTGTTGTTTTTTCGATGTGTATCACCTAAAAATAATAAAGTTTTCATTCATAATGCTTTATTACTTCAAAAATTATCTTTACTGAATAATAATCGTAATATTTGTAATAAATATGTGTTGCTAGCTACTTTCTCAACCTACTGCAGACGAAACTGGTTGTTTCTTTAACGCACAGGAGCGAAAAACATGAACTGAGAGGAGTAAGCCTAATGTTCAACAGAAAATACATTAACCAAGTGCAAAATTTACGAAGTTATGATGGAAAATCCACTTTACAAATCGTCTTAAGGCTTTGAAAAACCCGACTGAATTGTGAATTGTTTTGTCAGACAAAATAAAAAGGATAAAAGTTAACGCCGCCATTTTTTTTTTCATTACTAGTGATATATGAGCTGATAGCTTGCTAGTATAAGAACCAATCAGATTGCAGAACAGCTCATATACGGTGGATGGATATATTATAATATATATATGGATCCCTGCCGCGGCGAGATTATCATCCTCTCTTGCGAAGGGATCATATATACTGAACTCGTGCGCTAAAGCTCGCGGCAACGGCTTCTGTAGCTCAGTTGGTTAAAGCGCGTCGCATGATTTCTGGTTCACTGCTCGTGGGAAAGCCTTGATGTTTGTATTTTTCGCAATTTGTCCCGGTTGGGTCTCGAAAGTATATAATTCGACACTCGACAGTCGTAATTTACCACAACGTTTTCCTTTTTATCTTAAGGTGAAGAGAAAAATCTGTTATTTTATCGATATCTATAATATAATAATTATCATTTATAGACCCGGAGCGAGGGGAATTCGCCCGAGGGATATATCATCCCGAGGGGTAATATTTCGTCGAATTCCACGAGCGCAGTGTCCTATAAATTATATATTATACCGAAACAATCTTGAATGTTCCGCCATTAGTATTTGTGATGAGCGGGTGTATTCGTGATGAGCGGGTGATTCGAGGTCAAATATCACGCCCCGGAGAAATAGCGGGGAATTCGAGTTTAAATTGATTGGTCACGTGGTACAAATCTAGGTCTTTGATTGGACAATTTATAGTTGAGGTATAATATTTTTGTTTATCTTCTTTTCCCAGACCCTAGGAGCAACAAATGGTTCCTCGTTCCCTCTATCTACAGCCCTATTCTTGCAATTACTGCTTACATATTGGTTGTGAAAGTTGTGCCGAGAATAATGGAGGATCGACAGGCCTTCACCTTACGCATACCAATGACTGCTTACAACTTCGGAGCGACGATATTAAATCTGTATTGCTTTGTTGAGGTAAACTAGAAATACGTGTACGAAATAACCCCTCAACCGGCTTTTGGCCTATCAGACATAATTTAAATTAACATTTCTTATTGTGTTTTGCAATCGCAATGGTCCCCAGTCTGAGGAAGTGCGAAGGTCGTCCCAGAATGCATTGTGTTTGTTACTATATTATCGATTTCTAGCGCTAACGTTTCGTTGTTCAGTGTGTTGATTTCAAAATGACGGTTTTCAGACGATTCTTGGTAAGAACAGCTGGGTTTTCGGAAGCAATGAACTTTTATATGTTCATTACGTTTGCAAACAGCACTTGGACGTTATATCGGCCGGTTTGTCGTGTATGTAGATAAGATGCCGCGAAATTCACATCAGTTTTCTAGACAGACTTGATGTTCGACACCGACGCTTTGTAGCCCGTGAACGGGAACATGCCGAATTTCATAGACCTCTCCTGGTTTAAATTGTGGAACAACAAGAGAAAATTTGGTATCAAAAGAAAGCGGATTCTTTCATGTTCAACTGAACGAATTTCTTTAGGATTTCGTTAAATATTACGATAAATATGTTTGGATCGTTCAAGGTAACTAAACGCAACATAACCACCAACAAGAAATAGTCCCAGTGAAGAAACCGATATTTCATCGCAAATATACTTCTCGAAACTGTAAAAAATTACTGACGAAAGAGTAAAAGGCTTCAACTATCATCTACACAAGATTCAAGTTCCAAAGCATAATTTTTATTAGCGAAACAGACATGTTTTATGCGAGTACGATTTTCTCGCAAATTGAAAAAATAATGAATTTTCAACGTTCAACCGTTATTTAGTTACTGGAGCAACAAAAATGTTTTACTATGTATAACAATATTCCAAGCTTGTCACAACGACCTATTCAGTGGTATGTTTGAGTTTGTATTGCATTAAATGAGTACAGACAAACACTAATCGATTTACAGCCACATTCAGTTACCCGTGAAGGTATAAAACAAAATATTGTTTAACGAGATGAAAAAAGCGCTACGAAAGAGAAAAAAAACAAGTAACATCTCTTAGATTGTATTAACAAGATCATATAGAAAGCTTGCCTTTTAAAACATAGGTTTTCTAACCAAAAAAGACCAATGAAAAAGTATGTAATTTGTTCGCCAACTCTACGCTCGAGCAAATACGAAGAAAAACAAATGCAATGCATTCTGGGACGACCTTCGCACCTCGTCTCGTCGCCAGTAGTCCGCCACTCGTTAAAATATGTTCAACGACATTTTTCACCAAGTTATGCTTTGGAAAAACGTATTAGCCATGGTAAATGGCGAGTTACGATAGTTCTTAAAAGAACTCGGTTCGAAAGTAAACTAAGAAGAAGCATGATGCATTTTTCGCCAGACAACTTATCAAGTGCTATACGTCAGCTAAGTAATCGTCGAAATTGGACCTACAGTACAGTATATTTATTGTTGGCTAACGTCATCTCCGCCAGGGCAGGGATGATAAGTTAAAATAATTAAAACAAAATCTTTTGTTTACATAAATCAGGATCGGACAGTAAATACGTACCTGAAATGAACAGGTTTTGTGATTGGCTATATGGAACAAAAGTGAGAGGGTTAGGACATTGGTTTCTTTGTGGTTGATTCTATTGTTTTATTGTTTTAATCAACCAATCACAAAACTTGATAGTATAGGTAGGTGGCGACCCGGATCGGAAAGCTTAATATAGAGAGATTCCATCACTTTTAATTGAAAAGAGGATCGGTATTTTGAAAGGATTATAAAGCTAGTGTCAGAATAGGTTTCAGTGCATTGTTCATTAAAGGGATATGGCAATATAAATTAACTTTGTCTCATTTGAAAGAACTCGTGAAATGGTATAACAAGACCTTTTACAATTTTCCCTTATCTTTTTTGGTTTTCGAAATAATTTGACGAAAGACAGCGTGCTGTCCGCCATCTTGGAATTATTTTCGATATGCATGGGACGTCATAAGTAGGGTAAACCTTACGACATTATGAGCCAGAAACTTGATTATGTTGCACTATTGCCATTTTCAATTGGCCCACAACATTTTAAAAAGCCTTCCGCGGAAATTCGGTCACCTATGGAGTAGTTTCATCACTGAGGTTTACCCTGCTTGTGACGTCACCAATTTCCTAGTTAATTAGGTCAAATATTACAACAAGATGGCGAATTGTCATAATTATCTGAGATAATTCAAAAACCAAGAAAGATACAGAAAAATTGTAAAAGGTCTTCTTATACCATTTTACGAGTTCTTTCTAATGAGACAAAGTTAATTTATATTGCCATATCCCTTTAACACGAATTTATCATCGGAAATCAGAAGCTTACAGGTTCGAGCTTGACTATCGTCCGTGATGATGATATTGCGGCCATTTTGAAACGTACCTCTCGCGCCGACACTTAAAAAGATTGTCCGGATGACGATTGTTTGCGGGCACTGATAAAGAACGGCCAGGATGTAGTAAAACCCAATATCGAAATAAAAGCGTTGCCATATTGGATTATGGCCGAGTTCAAGGGAAATGGATATAATACAAGACGCCCGCTAGGCGTT
Source organism: Chrysogorgia sp. JL179-B06 (assembly GCA_035772405.1). NCBI lineage: Eukaryota > Metazoa > Cnidaria > Anthozoa > Scleralcyonacea > Chrysogorgiidae > Chrysogorgia > Chrysogorgia sp. JL179-B06. Next base: position 3,348,030 of record JAYKKM010000452.1, on the reverse strand, counting down.
AACTTGGGCCACTTAATCACTGGACAAATTAGGGAGATATGGCGTGGATTTGGGCGGGGGGTATGGGTATGCAATGGCGAAATTAAAGCTTACCTCGGCTTTGCAGCCCGAGGAATGAGGAAGAAAAATCAGGCGTCTACACGCAGGCTACCCCCCCCCCCCCCCCCCGCACGCAGACGAAATTTAATGTCAACACTAAACACGGGCAATGCTATTTTTTCTAATATCTGTTCGATTGAAGGTCTTCGTGTGTCAAAATTTATATAAAAACAACGGAAAGGTATACGAAACATATCTGTTACGAAATTACATCGGTTTAACGAACATAAAAGCATTAAATCATCGGGTAAACAACGAATATATCTTGAAGCCATGTCCTTTGATTTTAGAGGCGAGTCTCGCTTCAATAATCGCTAACACGCATTTTCTCATATAACATCTGATCTTCACATTTTAAGTAGACGAAACCTACAGCGTTCGATTCACCAGATTCAAGTGATCATTTCGATATAGAATTGATGTAAATCGGATAAAAACACAACATTTCATGATTAATATTACGGAGTTTCACGGGATAAATGTCAACACAGTATAATAATATTTCCCTGCCCTTCGGCTGTCCTTTCCGTCTTCATGATTGATCTCTCATCTGTGTTTCTTTCATCTTCACATTTTAAGTAGACGAAACCTACAACGTTCGATTCGCCAAATTCAAGTGATCATTTCGATATAGAATTGATTTAAATCAGACAAAAACACAACATTTCATAATGATAAATATTACGGAGTTTCGCGGGATAAATGTCAACACAGCATAATAATATTTCCCTGTCCTTCGCCTGTCCATTCTGTCTTCATGATTGATCTCTCATCTGTGTTTCTTTCATCTTGGAGAGAATCTTTGCAATGGTTTGCAGGTTTACAGGTCTCGGTAAACTTTCCAACTGCGATTCATTGTAAATAAAACGAAAGTCCGAAATCGCTTTGCCTTGCAACGACTATCTCTGTTATGTTGACGTTTCGTCCACGGTTCTCTCTTTAATCTCTCATCTGTGTTTCTCTCAGTCATCCAGTTATCTTGGAGAGAATCTTTGCATTAATTTGCGGGTTTACAGGTCTCGTAAATGCTTTTCAGACTGCGATTCATTGACAATAAAACTGGCCGAAATCGCTTTAATTCGCTATTTATACGCCCACGCAATAATTACATTCTCTCGACGTAAAAAACGACGAACATGACGAACACAGAAATCAAGCTGGATTTAAGACTTGTGCTCACCATAGGTGGCCCAAGTAATAAACAAGACGGCTGTCCAGGCGTTTACTCGGGCTACTGATTTCTGTAATCAGGCGCTGAAGGCGTTGTGCAGCACTCGTTTAAAGAAGTGGGAAACTTTTAGAAGCAATGTAGTTACGTAGAGTTGGGCTAGAACTGTGAGAGCTATTTTGAGTGTATAGTACGTGAGAGGACAAAACATCTGGCGTCTGTACGCAGGCTCCCCCCACCCCCCCCCCCCCCACCCCACCCCCCAATGCAGAGCACCTTACACGCAGACGAAATTTAACGTAAATACTACTGAACACCGCCACGGCAATGCTATTTTTCTAATATCTGTTCGATTGAAGGTCTTCGTGTGTCAAAACTTATATAAAAATCAACGGCAAGGACATAAAAGCATCGGGTAAACGTCGAATAGATCTTGAGGCCATGTCCTTTGCTTTTAATACTTTAATCGCTTACGCATTTTCTCATATAATCTCTGATCTTCACTTTTAAATTAGACGAAACCTACCGCGTTCGATTCGCCAGATTCAAGTGATCATTTCGATATAGAATTGATTTAACTTTCATAATGATAAATATTACGGAGTTTCACGAGATAAATGTCAGCACAGCATAATAATATTTCCCTGTCCTTCGGAAGCTGTCGATTCCGTCATCATGATTGATCTCTCATCTGTGTTTCTTTCATCTTGGAGAGAATCTTTTTGTAACGAATGTGAATTAGTTAATTACAGTAATTAGATTTAGCGACTTTATATAAATAGCTGTAGACGCTCCTTTTCCCGTATAGAAATAATACGACTATATTAAGTTATCGACATGTAACGCCCAATTCGGCAATATAGGAGAGTTCGGACTGAAAGCCTCGAAGTGTGTGATTCGGTACGCTACATTTGCAATGGTTTGCGGGTTTACAGGTCTCGATAAACTTTTCCAACTGCGATTCATTGCCAATAAAACGAAAGTCCGAAATCGCTTTAATTCGTTTACATTGCCTTGCTACGAGTATAGGCTTTGTGAAACTGATGCATGTGCATGTTGACGTTTCGTCCACGGTTGTGTGAGTTCTACCTTTTGGACCTGATTTACCTGTAAGTGCTTACTTGATATAAATTGACCAGTAAATCGTTGATCAGTGACCTTTACGCTCAAAGCCTGACGGGAAATATTATTGCGCAATTTTTCAGATTTGTGGAACCCCAAAAATCATAATACTAATGAAGCCGAAACCTAGGCTCGCGCTACCACAGGTAGCCCGAGTAAAAAGATAAATAAAATAACTTTGCGTGGAAGACTGGAAGTACTACAGCGTTTCCAACGGAATGTCAATGGAAATACGTCAGTAGTTATGTTACATCTATATTACGTTTTATTTCAGCTGTTGGTTGGCTCATGGTTGGCTGGTTACAGTTATGGATGTGAAAATGTTGTTGTCTCAACTGAACCAAAACACATGCGGGTGAGTGTCAATGCAGGAGGGCCACCAACACACTGGGATTTTACCTTTACGATTGTCCTGTCGAGGTCGCTGCGTATTGATAACTCGTAACTAGGGACTAACATTCCCATCAAAGAACCAATATTCCCGCCGCCGAGTAAAAATGGAACCGAGTAAGAATGCCTTAAAGGGGTACTCCAGTCAAATACAAATGATGTTCATATGAAAGATTTAACTGACTTTAGTTTATTCCCAACGTTTCAGCATTCCTATCAATTTAGTTAAGACTAGAAGTTATTATCGCAAGGGAAGTGCTGCCTTGAAATTCAGGCAGTCGTGATATTGTGCAAAATCGCAAAAATAAGTGGTGGGCTTATTGTAGTCAAAGTTGCAGCAGAGGTAGTACAGCCTCGTACCCTGAACGCCGTTATGGTTTAGGTAAGACCAGCTGCAATGAGCTCTACATATATGGAGCTCACATATGCTGTACCAAAGGTACTCTGGTGTTAGACATCTATCTTGGGTAAGACATTCATTACGCACAGCCAGTTGTGGATGAAGCATGTGTGGGTCCCCATGAGATATTTGCCTCACGTCTGCCACTCCCCTCCCTTCTTGAACTCCCTTGTGTTGTAACCGTGCTCGACATCTATTCACAATATATGTATGATATAATATTAAACAGATGTAACTTCAACAGTTCCATAAAAATGCAGTTGAACATAGAGATAAAACAGTTGTATAACATAGTTCAGTATGAGTACAATATAACAGTTGATTAAAGTTAATTATAATTTGTTTCTTGTATAAAAATGCAGTTTAATATGAACACAAAACAGTTGTCGTAATAACAGTTGATAAAATAAGTTAATCAGAATTTGTGGACACGGATGTGCATTCTTCTGCATGCACAATATCTGTTATCTTGTTATCTACATTATTGCATGCGATATTGATTGATTTGCCATATTCAAGAAAAGAATGTCTCCTTCTGATCTGGTATTAAAAACAATGGCTCTTGTGAGAAAATACATATTGATACACATTGATAAATACATATTGATACACCTAAATATAGAAGGTAAACCGTATTCACAAACAAAACAATTTGATAATTGATATGGCACGAAATTGCAGATGACATCTTATAAATTTCTACCTTACTCAGTCATATTGCCGTTTTAAGTTAGCCTTTAAAGACAAACAAGAAAAAATAAGTATACATAACTATCTTAGTCGTCTTAACTTGATATCTCCTCACTGAAATGAATTGAAATTCGCTACAGCACAGCAAGGTAGAACAGATTGTTCGAGAAGTTCTTTCACTATTTGTACAGCTCACTCACCTCATGGCATTGTGAGTTCAGAAAATACCATGTTCGTGGTGACTTTGACAAGTTCCGAACATTAATTCCGTACAACTTCTATGAAAACGAATAACGTCTGGAGTTTGGTTGTAATTTTAAAGATAGCAACTCCCACGTCACAAAGCGTCATAAAACTGCACATCCATCCGACCGACATGGTGGAGGCTATTTCAGATACGGTAGAGCACCTAATCACCAGGACTTTGGTGATTGTTTATATAACATACTGTATATGCTTCGTTCTTTAAAAAAACCCGCTTTAAATTTCTGTTTCGATTCAGTAATACTGTAACCCTGCTTTTAACAACCCTGCTTTTCTGAACCGAAACAGAAATTTAAAGCGGGGTTTTTAAAGAACGAAGCATATACGTTATATAAACAATCACCAAAGTCCTGGTGACTAGGTGCTCTGCCGTATCTGAAAGAGCCTTCACCGACCGACATCCAAATGTTTTTACAGACAGAAATCTAGTTTCGGAAAAGAGATCTGGATACGAGACACAGCTTAAATATTGTGCGAAGCGACACAAAGCTCAAAGACATTCAATACAGAGCGTAAATAAAACAATTTCAAAGAATAGGACGGAGAAAGTTGTTTTATTGGGATGTTTACCTTTCCAGGAAGAGAGTATATGTACGGCAGAATTTTTGATATGTTATCGTATATTGATAACATATTTAGTTGTGCGTTGACGACAAACTTACTGTAGACTCTGGATAACTTGTTACAATCGTCTCAAATCAGATTTGTGCTTGTAAGAATACTTGTATACTTGCTCAAGAAAGGATGGAGCGAAGAAAAAAGGGTGCCCGTGCAAGACTGCTGGTGTTTACTGTTCAGAACGTTGTGTGTGTGGCACAAAAGGAAAGCTGTGCACAAACAAGGTAATTCTGTACGTTGATTATTTATAATGCAAATTATTTTGCAAATTTATGTATATCTCGTATTCATTGAACTCTTCTTTATTAGAGTATAATGATTTTATATTTCTAAACTTACACCTGTATATGGTATTCTCCATTGAAGTACTTCAAATGTAACTGGTACTCTGTGCCATGCGAGATCGAGCAGCTATCTCAATGGCTGTAGTTGATTGTAGAGCGTCTGAGAAATTTTAGCTGTCAATTGGTATATTACGAATTTTATTGCTGTCTGGAACTCGGAAAATATTGCTAGTATCATAGCTTGAACAATTCCTTAGTCCATTCAATTTGTTGGATATTGAAATATGATTCCGTATAGGTCAATTAGGTGGATGTATTTTCTGATATTTATGTTCTAATTTCTGTGTTATATTTTGCTACATGAAGGACATGTTCAACCACCAAAAAGGAGACGGCAGGATAATAATAGTGGACAGGATAATCTGAATACATCTACCCAGAGGCAGTCAGAAGAGGAAGAAAACAGGCTTGAAAACAATCAAGTAAAGGTAACTGTGTAACTTGTGTGGCCTGCAGTATATTGTTGCTTTTAATGCGCAATCTGTGTTCTTACTTCTGTTCTGTCAAGTGATCACCAAGAAAAAAGTAATTGCTAACATCAAACTGCAGGTTCCTAATTTCACCGACTTTTACTATTTGTACTGTTTTGTTTTGATTACGATGCTTTAGCTTTTAGAAACACATGCTGAAGCAGGCAATTGTTCTTATTGAGCATGTATACCCCATATTTTTCCTACAATAATTGTATTTTAGGTAAAAAATCTGAATGAAATACCATTTTTTAATTTGTTATTCACATCTATAATTGTATTTATATTTTCAGGATTTTTTTGATACTTTAGATAATCCTATAATAAAGCAGCTGGCACTATGTTGCCTTCAAAGGGGGGCTGGAAGCATGGACTATGTCCACATTATGATGATTAGGATGTATGATATTGACGAAGAAGCCCCTCAACCACAAGATGCCTCACCAGCGCATTTCGAAAGCAGGCATAATACGCATACCGCCACTTTATTTTGGACACCCATGGGTATCTTGGGAAAGGAAAGAGAAGAGTCGCACCTTCTTGTGTGGTGAATTGCATCCGGAGACATTATCCATCTCCAACTGGAGTATATATATATGGAGTAAATGGTTTGAACCTCAACCTCGTACCCAGGGCATTTTTCCTCCACGGCGGAGGTCGGCGAAAATGGCCCTGGGATCGGCTGGTCACATGACACCTAGAATTTCTCATATGTACTTCTAGTACGTATTCCATATAAGGAAGTGACCGACGAGCAAATAGAAGGAATTGACGAGCAAATAGAAGGCACTGACGAGAAATACATGGCACTCGTACCAGCCCACTGGATGTGGGATTGTTAACACGTTACGATATGTTCGATTGTCCGCTCTTTTTAAGAAAACTACATTCGCTAGCCTGATAAGCTGTACGTATATTGTGAACAGATCATTTATCTTTGTTTTAATATATATTGTAGCTTTGGGAGTTGATTATTTCTCAAGAAAACGTTCGTCGAAGACAGCCGAAAGTTCGTGTTTTTGTTTACAAGATGGTATCCGTATTGCGAAAATTATATTTTTGGGCATGTTCGATTATCCGCGCTTTTAAAGAGAACTAAGTTAGCTACCGGGATAAAGCTGTACGTATGTTGTAAATAGATAATTTAACTTTCCTTTGATATATTCTATAGCTTTGGGGGTGGTTTATTTCTCAAGAAAACGTTTGCCAAAGGGTTAGGACCTTATTAACTTGGAGGCTTGTACGAGGATTCAACGTGTCAGCTATTTGCTCGTTAATTCACTCTATTTGCTCGTCAATGCCTTCTATTTGCGCTTCCTTATAAGGAATACGTACAACTAGATACCCCTATCGAATTTCTGGGTGTTTAGATATGATAATTTTTGTGGTCTTTGTTCCATTTCCTTTGTCTACTTTGTTGACCTGAATAATTGAGAAATATTCAATGCTCTTCAGAGTTGTTCATGTCTGCATTCGTAGGCATAAAAGCAGCGAACAAGCTTAATAATCAACCATACATCCATGGTTATCTCTTACAAAAGGCATGAAGAAGCATATATCCAATTTAGCGAAAGCTATCGCTTCTAATTTGCTGTAAAATTTGAAGACAGCATTCAGATTTAGATGAATAAATTACACTCAGCTGAATTAATTGAGTTTTATGACAAGCCAATCGCATATAGAATGGGCCAGCCGATCCCAGGGCCATTTTCGCCGACCTTCCGCCGTGGATGCAAACTGGGAACGAGGTTGTTTGAACCTATGAGTATATATGGGGTACAAAGAACACTAGTTATATGTATTTGATATTGTGAAGAATATGACAAACTGTTTTTTAATCAACTTTCTTATATCCTTATTTGCCTGCTTATAAGCACACCCTTGATAAAAGTACATGCATATTGGCATATGTACTTTCATTAAGGTGACCCTTATAGCAAAAGGCAACCTCGTCCCCATGGCCATTTGCAGGATCAAATGGCCATTTGCAGGATCAAATGGCCATTTGCAGGATCAAATGGCCCTGGAGAAGGCTAGGATAATTCAGCTTCTAATTGGTCGAGATCACAATGGATTAGTAAAAATGTGCTCTTAAACCGTATTTTTAGCCTAGCCTTTGCCTGGGCCATTTAATCCCACAAACTGCCCTGGGGACGATGTTGAGCAAATTAGGCTACGTACAATAATCTTTTTGGCTAAAATATTTTGCAGTTAAGATTTGGAACTCCAAGTAAAAAGGGCTAAGATAGACACCTTTTAAATCTATCTGAACTGCTTTGGAACCTGCTAATTTTTTTCTTGTAAATATCACGTGAATCTTCTGGCTCAACAGCAGCAATCGTTGAACTTATCCGTCCTTGGATCATCTGCAGATAGACAAGATGACCTTTAGCCTTATTGATAATTTTTGAGTCCCAAGATTTTGTCCTCTGGTCGTATTCCATGGTGGGTTGTGGATGGACAGG
>JAYKKM010000452.1:3210000-3335000 GCA_035772405.1 Chrysogorgia sp. JL179-B06 | reverse complement strand
AAGCACTTTGACGTTGACGAAAACGACAAAAAGGAGAAAAACTTAGTTCGTCAAACCGGTTATTTTCGCGCCAAACACCTCAATGTTTTTGTTTGTGCATGGAACGCTTGATCAAAACGTGTGTGAACATATGTTGTGGTTCAAACATGATTTTTTAATTTAGAAGAGTCAAACAGAAGCCGATTGCAGTACTAGTATCTTCTCAAAACTTTTTCGTGTGTAATTAAACTACCATCATGCTTTGCGATAATGCATAAGGTCCATTGCTCTATTTTTGGTCATTTTCAGCAAATTTGGCTGAAAATGTTTTTCTCGAAAAAAGTGTTTTTTTCTCAAAAGAGTAAGAACTTCGAAAACTAAAAATGTAGAAACATCTTGACGATATAGTTTATTCATTTGCATATCACAATAGTCTAACTATTTCAATAACTAAGCAAGATACGAAAGAACTGTAAATTACCATTCCTATTCCTTTTCGGATGCATTTAAATAAGACAAACTTAATTTTCATTTCATAGGCACTTTAAGAGGGCTAACGTACAATCAGAATACCTTGTGTAATTCTATATAACATGCATCGGATCTATTCTTGATTATACTGTCCCTATTTTTCATTACTCACTGCCTAATTACCTTACTAATGATTTGGAACGTATACAGAGACGAGCAATGGAATTATTTTCTCTTGTATGGAATATAAAGAAACACTCGGTAGTAGTCGTATCATTCACGAAATTTGTTACCGCCCGCGCAATTTGTTTCCGATTTTTCTCAAATTTGTAAAGTATGCGAAGAACACTATCTTGTTGTGAAAAAAATTAAAAATACAATATTTTTCCAGATATATTCATCAATTTAAAATCATATGACCTTTGCGCCGCGGTTTAACCTGGTCTTTGATTTTACAAAAAAGCTCTCAATTTACCATATTTACATTTCTAAATGTTTGTTCTAAAAAAGTGTGTCGGATTTTTTATTACTGGAGGTGTTTAGCAGCTAGGATATTTTATTTCTCGACCTATGTTGTGGCAGAAGCAATTGACGAATGAAGGCCCGTAACTCGTAGTTTTTACATAAAACAAAATGCCGTCACACTTTTGTAGCCCAGATGTTCGCTGACATCCTGTGTAAGTTTGGTTGGAATCGGTTAAAACGCGCGATCAGGTTACATCTTTTAGTGCCCCTATGTGACTCAAAAATTGATGTGGTATATATGTAATATATATGTAGATGTAATAGATGTAACAAATAAGCCGTGAAAGTTTGGCGCGGTTTTAACAGCTATTGCAAATTCTCCGCCCCCTCTAATAATTGAATTACTTTCCACCAATAAGAACAACAGCGATATTAATTGTTTGTTTTGTGGTGAGTTGCAAATGAAAAACAAAGACTATACTATAGTACACTGAAATAGCCCTTGTCTACATTATAGAAGTTCGAAGATGCCTGCAAAAAAAAGGGCGCAAAAAGTACTCGGACGGCTAAAGAAAAAAAGCGCAATGCCAGTGAGTCAGATTCTACACCTGATGGCCCCAGCACCACAGCAATAGATTTCATTTCTATGTTTTTGGTATGTTTACTCCAAGTGTAAACGGGAGAAGAAATATCCATCATGCTATGACATTTTTCTGCTGCGGCTTTGCCTTTTCCTATTGCTCTGAAAGCAACAACAGAGGATGTATTCACGTCATATTTCTGGCCTGTTCTTTTTCGAAATCGGTTCAGGAAAACATGTTTGTTGCGAAATACATGTCTGACTTGAGCAACAGAAAATATATTTCGCTCCTAAACCTTGTCTCGAATTCATTTTTTCAAGTATTTTTAGTGGAAGCAGGCACTCCTTACACACTTCAGAGTTGTCTAGCGCGCATTAATTCCAAATATTCTGGACTAACAATATAATTGCCAACGTGTGGTTGGTAACAAGCAGAACAGTCATCCTCATTTTCACTTGAGTTAAAATCCGAATCAAAATCATCTGATTAATATTGTAATTCTGACCCCAGTAATGCCGCTTTTCGCTTCTGGAAACTTTCCATACTTCTCTTCAGTTTCTGCTCGCTTCTAGAAGACCATTCGGAACGTTTATCGCCGTTCGCAATCATGTCTGGCCATTGTGTCTCTTGATCAAAGTATGAACCCTTGTCGCTGGCAGATAAATTATGTTCCTTTTTCTCATCCAAAAAGACGTCTTTGTCAGCTTTCTTGCGTTTGGTCCGTTTTTTACGACTGCCTCAGAATGGATTTTTATTCCGTTTACTGTCAGACATAGAGCCAGAGAGACGAGTTGAAGTTGTGTTTGTTTTTCGAATTTCTTTCGATGTAATTTGATACAAATTAGCTGTCATTCATCCTGTTAATTAATAGTCGACTTTCCCGCCATGGATAATAACCGTAAACCGTTTTACACGATAACTCGCTCAATTTTCAATATTTTCAATTCAAATTTTTGCAGCTGATAGATCTAATGGTAACCTTTACAAACATATCAAAACACCATTTTCAAAAAAAATTACCATTCTAGGGTATTATGTAACCTTAACAATACATTGTCTTAACAATACTGTACATTGTCTATAATTAATTTAAGCCTTTGGCTGCGATGTATGTTTTCAATAAACTATCTATATATCTATTGAAAAACCAAGAAAGCTATTCTGTTTCATTTTTAGAATAATTTTAGACTAGAAATACGTATACGCAGCAACCCCTCGCCCGCTTGCTGTTTGAAACTTTTATAGCGTAGTTGCTTACAGTACTTATTTTAGTTCTAAATTACTTGAATTAGATAATAGCCACTTCATTTGTCAAACTGAATACATTTTTAGTGGACAATATCTCTGAGAGCTTTGTATTGTCTGAATTTAGACCTCATCCACACGTAGGGGACCATTGTTTTCTGCTCCCCTGAGGACTGAGAACAATATAAAAACGCTATGAAAACGCATACGTGTGGATATGACCTTAATTGTTTCATAAGACATCAAACATGTAAATACACGTAGCCCAAACGTTTTAATTTTTGGGTGCAGCAACAGAATAGTGGGGAGGTCTACTGCTGTTTCTACCATCAATCGCTAAAGAAAGAAAGAAATTACTTTTCTCACACTATTGATGATTCGTGAAATAATCAACGCAGTAGTTAGTATACATGCAGACACCAAAGGCTGTTGAAGGAAGAAAGTACATCTTTATCACACAATGGGTGCCCTTTAAAAAAATCAAATTCGTTCAAATGTCTACGGATGCATATAGTGCAAATGTATACAGGTCCAATTGTGAATTGACCTGTCAATTGGTAGAATCCCAATTGTTGGTGTGGATCGATTATATACAGTAAGTTGACAATAGCACTATGTCTGCTACTAATAGCTCAAAATGCGGACAAACAAACCAAATTTGACTCACAAATTATTGCAAATGAGCTATTTCTTGGCCACAAGAATTATGGGTAAATGCAGACAAACACGGCTACTGACGTCATCTCCTGAAAGTGCTATTCTACCCACATTGGACTACTGTGAGGGAATGTGGATAACTAAATATTGATGGTCATGAACAGAGGTCTCAACGCATGTCAGGGAAACTGATATTTCCTATGTTGGGATATCCTAACTGATTGGTTAATACAAATCCTAGGATTGGTACCTCTTGTATTAGAAGCAAGTTATATTGTGTAATGCTAGTTAAGAAATTCTGTGAAGGCATTTTAACATCATCTACTGGTAAAATTCCACGTCTCGATGAATCTGTTCATACATACATGTTGTACCTGCAGGATATACAATTTTTGAGTTAAAATTAGTTTTTGTAACATTGTACTGTACATATATGAATATGTGTTGAAATGTGTAATAACTGTAATTTGTTAGAAAACAAGACCCGCATATATTGATACCAGTATTAGCACACTGTATAAATATTATTGTATTATTATTATTATTATTATTATTATTAATAATACTAATAATAATAATAATGCAGATTGCAGATACCAGATTTGCCATGTAACAAAGCATATGGCATTGTGTATTAAGTATCTAAATATATCACCATGCACATATATAACCTATATTCAGGATGACATGCCTGGTCTGCTTGTTGACAATGATCTAGCTGATACAGTACTTGTTCAATCCCTAACAGTTTCTGCTTACATAGTGAGTGTCAACATACCCAATGTCAACATAATCTTATATAAGCTGTATTTTACATTGACAGACATAATACGTTGTGGCCCACTAGGCCAGTTGTAAACACAGATTATATATGAATACAAAACATGGACGTCAAGATCATATCCTCAGAAAAAATATTCACGGTTGAAAAAATTATAACCTTATTGCCAGTGACGGCCTCTAACCATTGAGCCATCGAGATTCAGATGGAGAGACGTTACAATGATGTACTGGTTCGAATGATATATGTATTGCCTATGCAGTAATGCTTGGATGTGTTAATATATACACTGCTGTACGCGAATGCGAGCTGCATATAGGCAGACATATCAATCGAATCAGTACATCATTGTAACCTTCACGTCTCCATCTGAGTCTCGGTAGCCCAATGGTTAGAGCGTCTCACCGGAAATCAGAAAGTTATCCCTGTCCCAGACACAATAATTTTTCTGAGGATATGAGCTTGCATGACAATCATCCATGTACTGTATCGTCTGTTTATACTCCCAGCTCTCCCTTATTCACTACAGCAGTGTATATATTAACACTGAAAAGTATACAGTAATGCTTGTTAAAATTGCTACAAAATTGTAGACCAGGCCCAGGTCATTACAACACAGCTATAGTATGCATGTTTTTGCACCCTAAAGTACTGTATTCTGTACTCTATTCTGCATATTATAAAGAACAAATGGTATATATTTTGAACTGCATGGATTTAATTCCAACTGTCAAAATAAAATATACCTTTTGAAAATTCTAAACATTCAAAACATTACACACTTTCAAATTTTTCCTACTTCATATTTGCACTACAATTCTGGTTTTTCAAGGGCTTTCCAATGGTATATAGTATACATCTCTCTCCGTTAAGTATTTTGCAATTTGTCAAAAGATTTCTGAGCAAATACCAACATTATATTTTTTGAAAATTCTAAACATTACACACTTTCAAATTTTTCCATCAAACTTACACCACAATTGTGAATTTTCAAAGGCTTTCTAATCACATATAGCATAAATCTCTCTGTTAAGTATTTCCTTCTTAATCACTCAAGAGTCAAGTCAAAGAGTTAAACGATAAAGTGAGGCACTAAAGGTAATGGCTATTCGTACGGTAGCCGTACGACTCTATAGAATTCAATATCACCAAAATATCAATAAATATCACCAAAATCCTAAACCTATAACCCTAAACCTAACCAAATTACTAACCCTAACCCTAACTATGCAGAAAAGGGAAATTAATTGCTCAACACAGACCGGTGACAGTGTACTATTATTAGCCATTGTTTGAGAATACTAACTTTTCATGTGATAAAGTCTATAGTCATGTTTGTTCAAAACCAACATTACTGCATCCGCTGATTTTGCGCGGAATATATGGCTGGTTTTGATGGCATATAACTTTCGCGGTATGTCGCCCTGCCGTCAATTTAAATTTAAACGCCAGATTTAACGCACCAAAAAACCATTGCATATTCAGGACGTCGCAATCACAAACCCTTATAAATGCTAACCATTAACCGTGTCCTAACCTACGTATCCCGCGGGTAACTCTTTAACATCGTATCCTTTGGTTACTATGGCAACAAAAAGGACGTCCACCATATATATATATATATATATATATATATATATATATATATATATATATATATATATATATATATATATATATATATATATATATATATATATATATATATATATATATATATATATATATATATATATATATATATATATATATATATATATACATATATATATATATATATACATATATACATATATATACTGTATATATATATATATATATATATATATATATATATATAGTACAATATCTACAGACACGTGTTTCGCTGTTCCACAGCTCATCAGTGTAGCTTGGTACGATCTAGATATGGGCACGAGATCTAATTATACACAAACGATTGCCGGTGACAACCGCTTGTGGTACAAACAGCGGTCATGCGCACATCCAGAGAGCGTGAAGCGGTGTAGGGCCAGAGTGCTCAAACTACCACAAGGGTAGTGGGCGTTGCATTATCGCTAAAGGACACCTACACCAACTTCGCAGAGTGCTCAACAACACCGAAGTGAAGGAGCGTAATAGTACAATATCTACAGACACGTGTTTCGCTGTTCCACAGCTCATCAGTGTAGCTTGGTACGATCTAGATATGGGCACGAGATCTAATTATACACAAACGATTGCCGGTGACAACCGCTTGTGGTACAAACAGCGGTCATGCGCACATCCAGAGAGCGTGAAGCGGTGTAGGGCCAGAGTGCTCAAACTACCACAAGGGTAGTGGGCGTTGCATTATCGCTAAAGGACACCTACACCAACTTCGCAGAGTGCTCAACAACACCGAAGTGAAGGAGCGTAATAGTACAATATCTACAGACACGTGTTTCGCTGTTCCACAGCTCATCAGTGTAGCTTGGTACGATCTAGATATGGGCACGAGATCTAATTATACACAAACGATTGCCGGGTGACAACCGCTTGTGGTACAAACAGCGGTCATGCGCACATCCAGAGAGCGTGAAGCGGTGTAGGGCCAGAGTGCTCAAACTACCACAAGGGTAGTGGGCGTTGCATTATCGCTAAAGGACACCTACACCAACTTCGCAGAGTGCTCAACAACACCGAAGTGAAGGAGCGTAATAGTACAATATCTACAGACACGTGTTTTCGCTGTTCCACAGCTCATCAGTGTAGCTTGGTACGATCTAGATATGGGCACGAGATCTAATTATACACAAAACGATTGCCGGTGACAACCGCTTGTGGTACAAACAGCGGTCATGCGCACATCCAGAGAGCGTGAAAGCGGTGTAGGGCCAGAGTGCTCAAACTACCACAAGGGTAGTGGGCGTTGCATTATCGCTAAAGGACACCTACACCAACTTCGCAGAGTGCTCAACAACACCGAAGTGAAGGAGCGTAATAGTACAATATCTACAGACACGTGTTTCGCTGTTCCACAGCTCATCAGTGTAGCTTGGTACGATCTAGATATGGGCACGAGATCTAATTATACACAAACGATTGCCGGTGACAACCGCTTGTGGTACAAACAGCGGTCATGCGCACATCCAGAGAGCGTGAAGCGGTGTAGGGCCAGAGTGCTCAAACTACCACAAGGGTAGTGGGCGTTGCATTATCGCTAAAGGACACCTACACCAACTTCGCAGAGTGCTCAACAACATCGAAGTGAAGGAGCGTAATAGTACAATATCTACAGACACGTGTTTCGCTGTTCCACAGTTCATCAGTGTAGCTTGGTACGATCTAGATATAGGCACGAGATCTAATTATACACAAACGATTGCCGGTGACAACCGCTTGTGGTACAAACAGCGGTCATGCGCACATCCAGAGAGCGTGAAGCGGTGTAGGGCCAGAGTGCTCAAACTACCACAAGGGTAGTGGGCGTTGCATTATCGCTAAAGGACACCTACACCAACTTCGCAGAGTGCTCAACAACACCGAAGTGAAGGAGCGTAATAGTACAATATCTACAGACACGTGTTTCGCTGTTCCACAGCTCATCAGTGTAGCTTGGTACGATCTAGATATGGGCACGAGATCTAATTATACACAAACGATTGCCGGTGACAACCGCTTGTGGTACAAACAGCGGTCATGCGCACATCCAGAGAGCGTGAAGCGGTGTAGGGCCAGAGTGCTCAAACTACCACAAGGGTAGTGGGCGTTGCATTATCGCTAAAGGACACCTACACCAACTTCGCAGAGTGCTCAACAACACCGAAGTGAAGGAGCGTAATAGTACAATATCTACAGACACGTGTTTCGCTGTTCCACAGCTCATCAGTGTAGCTTGGTACGATCTAGATATGGGCACGAGATCTAATTATACACAAACGATTGCCGGTGACAACCGCTTGTGGTACAAACAGCGTCATGCGCACATCCAGAGAGCGTGAAGCGGTGTAGGGCCAGAGTGCTCAAACTACCACAAGGGTAGTGGGCGTTGCATTATCGCTAAAGGACACCTACACCAACTTCGCAGAGTGCTCAACAACACCGAAGTGAAGGAGCGTAATAGTACAATATCTACAGACACGTGTTTCGATGTTCCACAGCTCATCAGTGTAGCTTGGTACGATCTAGATATGGGCACGAGATCTAATTATACACAAACGATTGCCGTGACAACCGCTTGTGGTACAAACAGCGGTCATGCGCACATCCAGAGAGCGTGAAGCGGTGTAGGGCCAGAGTGCTCAAACTACCACAAGGGTAGTGGGCGTTGCATTATATATATATATATATATATATATATATATATATATATATATATATATATATATATATATATATATATATATATATATATATATATATATATATATATATATATATATATATTGCCGGTGACAATCATTATTGGTAATTCAATCAATCAATTATTGGTACAACAATAGCAGTGCTTAATAGGAGTGCTTAAGGTGGCGCGTTAGTCTAAATCATGAGAAATTGCATTTTCCCCCATAAAAGGTTTTGTAATGCAGATCTGAGCTTTATTTTGGTTCATTGCATAGCTCTAGCGGTGGTCTTGATTGTTGAAACGTTTCACACTTGTAGCATTTGTATATATCTATAGAGCTCTCTACCACCGAGTGAACTTTAATCATCATCTTTATTGCAAATAGAAATATCTGCTCCAGGAACACTTTCTCACAACCGTGATTTTCAGAGAGGTCCTGGAAAAGCTAAATACAGAGAATTAATCTAAATGAACAATCTTAAATTCCTTATACAAATATGAGATCTATAAATAATCATAATTAAAATAAAAGTTCAGCTAAAAAAGTACGTTTGAAAGTTTGAATATCATTTGAGTTCCTAACGTTTCGACTAAGTTCATTCCATTCCTTGACGGCCTGATACTCAAGCCTTTGTTTACCCCAGTTTTTACTTACTTTAGGAAGTCTAAGGTTATCTTTACTCCTACTTTACACTTATGAATATCAGTATTTTTAGAAAATGCCAAACTATGTGATGTTAAATTGTTAAAGATATATAGACATCTATGGTATCTACGGCGGTCCTCGAGTCGAATCCAGCGTAGAGCTTGGAGAGCATCAGTTGCTGATGAGTACAATGATCTATCTAAGATAAGTTTAGCTGACTTATTTTGCAAAATTTGCAAAAGAACTCATAACTTCTACATTATTCTTATCTCCCCAGACAATGTCTGCATAATCGAAAATAGGAAGGATTAGACTATTATAAAAAAGAAGGCGAGCATTAAAGGGGAGCAAGTGTTCTATCCTACGCAAAAGGCCTAAGCGCTGATTGATCTTACAAGAAATAACATCAATGTGATCTTTCCAAGTGAAATTAGATGACAGAGTTACACCCAAGTACTTAAATGTATCTAAACTAGATATCACTTTATCATAAACTGTAATAGATAATTGAGCTAACTTGTTAATTGTTTCTGCTACTACCGATAAGCATACATTTACTCTTGTCTAGATTTAAAGAAAGTTTGTTTTGGTTAAGCCAATTGGCTATTCTAATCAAATCAGAATTAAGATTTTCTTGCAAGTCATCAACCATTGAGGAAAAACAGTACAAAACAGTATCATCAGCATAAAGTGATATATTACAGTGCTTAGGACGTAGATGGTAAATAGGAGACGGCCTATAGTATGCTCCCTTGCGGTACTCCGTATGTAATGGGCAGGGCGTCGGACAGCTCACTCCCACAAGATGTACGTTGTAATCTATTGCTAAGATAAGACTTAAACCAAAAGAGTGTATCGGGTGAAACACCAATATATTCTAATTTAGACAACAAGATCCCATGGTCTACCGTGCACTATACGCACTAGTAAAATGTTACTAGTTTTAAGTAAATTTTTGCTTGTTTTAAGTAAACTTTTACTAGAAATTCTTAGTAAGTAGAAGTACCCTCACCATACGGACTAGTAAAATTTTGCTAGTTTTAAGTAAATTTTGGCTTATTTTAAGTAAACTTTTACTAGAAATTATTAGTAAGAAGAAGTACCCTCACTATACGGACTAGTAAAATTTTACTAGTTTTAAGTAAATTTTGGCTTATTTTAAGTGAACTTTTACTAGAAATTCTTAGTAAGTAGAAGTACCCTCACCATACGGACTAGTAAAATTTTGCTAGTTTTAAGTAAATTTTGGCTTATTTTAAGTAAACTTTTACTAGAAATTCTTAGTAAGAAGAAGTACCCTCACTATACGGACTAGTAAAATTTTACTAGTTTTAAGTAAATTTTGGCTTATTTTAAGTGAACTTTTACTAGAAATTCTTAGTAAGTAAAAGTACCCTCACTATACGGACTAGTAAAATTTTACTAGTTTTAAGTAAATTTTGGCTTGTTTTAAGTAATACTGTTCTTAAAAACTAGTAATTATTTTTCTTGAAATAAGAATTGGAATTCTTGTTTTAAGAATTTTCTTACTTGTTAAGTAAAATATTACTTGACTAGAATTCTTAGAATTCTTAACTACTTGACTAGAATTCTTAGTAAGTAAAAGTACCCTCACTATACGGACTAGTAAAAATTTACTAGTTTTAAGTAACATTTTTCTTAAAACTAGTAATTAATTTCTTAAAATAAGAATCGAAAATTTGCTGTGTGATGGTACTTTTTCTTACTAAGAATTTCTAGTACAATTTTACTTAAAACAAGTAAACATTTTACTCAAAACAAGTAAAATTTTACTGTATAGTGAGGGTACTTTTACTTACTACAGTAAGAATTTCTATTTTCTAGTAAACATTTACTCAAAAGAAGTAAAATTTTACTCAAAACAAGTAAATTTTTTTACTCAAAACAAGTAAAATTTTACTAATCCGTATAGTAAGACGCATTATTTTACTTATAAGTATTTCCAGTAAAGTTTTACTTGTTTTAAGTTATCTTCCTAAAATAATAACGAAAAATCAACCAGTTGTGTCATAAATAAATCACAACAATTTGATAAGGAATGCGTGAAACAAACAATTAATAAAAATTAGTCTGAGGATCTACACTTGTTCAAATAACTTTGAATATTTATTTTCACACGAAATAAATTAAGATTATATTAATAACAAATTAAGATTATTATAAAAAGATTATAAAAATTAAATTAGCCATGATATTTAAATTAGAAACTATAATTATTCATTGGACTTCTTAAATGTTACAAATTCGGCTAATGTAGCATTGAATTGTTTTACCAGTTCAGCTGGCACTGCTTCATCCCCCCAAAAAAGATAATGTAACATAGTTAATCCCAGCTCATGTGTTGCTGGATAATCCAAATCTAAAAGATAATATAACCCGATCAAACCAAGTGCAGCATGTTTTAAATTTGATCGGTCAACTGACGACACAATGCTTTTGCCAACCAAGAGCAACGCTTCATTTGGGGTTAACAGCATAACTGGTGTGTCCACTTTCTTCTGGGCACACCACTGTTCAGGATCTTCATTATCCTACATGTAGAGAAATAAAAATAATTAAGAACATTTAACATCTTCCATTAGAGCATTAGCGTTTTATATCCCATCGTTATACCGATTAGTTTTCCCAAATTCACTAAAGCCAAGTGAAATGTGGTGGCGGCTATTTCAATTTCACAGAAAGAGTCAATCAATATGTTTACATTTCATTGTGTTTGACTATTTTCTATGATGGATAGAGAATATAATGATCACATGTGCTCAGTGGGATATAGAGTCGTTCGTAGAACGCTACTTGTGTTCTATCTAATTTTTCGGACTCTATATCCCCCCTGAGCACACATGATCATTCTTTATCCTATACTTACTATACAGTAGGCTGTAAGCACCTACTGTACATAGTTCAAATTATCAATTGTATTGCAGTATATACATGACAAAATTACTATACTCTTTTTTGAGAGGAGTGCGTGTAACTGATATACAAGAGTAGTAAAAAAGTAGAGTGCTGCGTAGACACTGTTTTGAATATATAGCAAAGTGAAAAGGTGGGTAAACCACCTTTTCACTTTGCTAACTGATACAGGTGTTTAAAGTGATTATGAAACGAAAATTGAGATGACTTTTTTTATTGATTTATTTGGAAGAGCTCCTCAAACGATAAAAATGGCGTTTGTAGTTCTTCCATAACTAATTATCTCGTCCTCGAGTTATTTAAGATTGTGTAATATGACCTATGACGTCACTAGTTGTACCCACCATTATGACGAATCAGAAAATGAAGCATATCTTCAAAACTATTGAACAAAATTCCTTGAAACTTTGTACAAGTGTACAGGTCACCAAGTTGAATAACCCACGTTATGGCTGTAGCCCAAAGTGTACCGTGGGGATCCCCATCTCCTCTCGTTAAAAATCAAGATGGGGAACCTGAGAGAAACGTGGTTGTGGATAACACCACCTATGATGGCAATTCGCTTGATGTACCACGTGGACCTCGACTTATTAGGTTTGGATCATGGAATGTAGGAAGCATGACTGGAAGATCGAGTGAGGTAGCGGAGGTGTTAGAGAGGCGGAGAGTTGATGTGTGTTGTGTTCAAGAGACAAGATGGAAAGGTGGAAGCACTAGAATGGCGAGAGGGAAGAGTGGACGGTACAAGTTTTTGTGGCAAGGATGTCCGGAAGGGATCCATGGAGTGGGTGTGCTGATATCGGAAGAATTTATAGACAAGGTAGTTGAGGTGAAGCGTATGAGTGAACGTCTGATGATGGTGAAGCTGGTAATTGGGGAATGTCTGGTGAATGTGATCTCGGGTTATGCGCCTCAGGTTGGAAGAAGTCAGGTCGAGAAGGATGAATTCTGGAATGCAGTGTATGACCTAGTGGGGAGGCTGAAGAATGAGGAGATGGTGGTTGTTGGTGGAGATTTGAATGGGCACGTTGGCCAGGAAAGTGATGGGTATGAAGGAGTGAATGGAGGGTTTGGCTATGGTGTGAGAAATGTAGAGGGTGAACAGATATTGGAGTTTGGAGATGCAATGGAGATGATTGTATGTGGAACCCAGTTTAAGAAGGATGACAATAAGTTGATTACGTATTCATCAGGTGGATCGACTACCACGGTTGACTACCTGATGACACGTAAACGGGACAGGAAATGTCTCCAGAATGCGAAATAAATTCCTGAAGAGGAGGCAGTATCACAACACCATCTGATATTGGTCGACATGAAAGTGAAGGGTATAGCGAAAGCTCACCGGAAGAAATTCTGCCCGAGGAGAAGCGTGTGGAGGCTGAAAGATGAAAATGTGCGATTGCAGTTCCAAGCTAAACTGGTTCTGGAAGAGGTTGGAGAAGGTGATGTGAATGAGGTATGGGAAAAGGCGAGAGATGGGTTATTGAAGGCAGCAAGTGAGGCATGTGGATGGACAAAAGGCCCACCAAGGCATGTGCAAACATGGTGGTGGAATGAATAGGTTGGGAAGAAGGTGGGTGAGAAGAAGTTTAAGTTTAAGACATGGTGTCAGGCAAAGGGTACAGCTGAGGAAAAGGCGCTGTTGGAGCAGTATGTGACGGCGAAGAAGATTGCAAAGAAGGCAGTTGCTTAGGCTCAGCAGGAGGAAAGAAATAGAGTAGGAGAGAAGCTTAATACAGAAGAAGGGCAGATATCTGTGTACAAGATAGCGAAGCAGATGGCTAAGGATAGGCAGGATGTGGTTGGAGTGAACTGCGTGAAGGATGAGAGAGGAAATATAGTTGTGCAACCAGAGATGATGAAAAAGAGATGGATGGAGTATATGGAGCAGTTATTGAATTATTAGTGCAGCTGGTCAGGTAGGTGTGAAGAAAATGACGGAAATCTGCAAAATGTTGCGGAGGAGGAAAAGATACCGAAGGATTGGGAGCTAAGTACCCTTTTACCTATATACAAGGGGAAAAGGTGACCCAATGGAGTGTGGGGCACATCGGGCTATAAGGGTTCTGGAGAGAAAGCTGAGAGACAAAGCGAATATACAGGGGGTGACCAAAAAAAAGTGGCCCCCATAAAAAGTAATAAACTCGTTACTTTTTTAAGAAAGTGTTTAGAAATGTTTTGTTTTTTGTATTATTTGGGCAGATTTGTGGACTTGTGAGTTCAAAATGTTATTCTATAAGCAATAGACTGGTAGATAAATTGAATTTGGAGGGTTTTAACAAAAAATCAACATGGCAGTTTAAAATCAAATTTTCACCAAAGAGTTCGAGTACTTTTTACAACAAATGGTTTATTAGGCAGGCGGAAAATGTTGAGTAAAGTAAAATGGCTGAAATAATCAGTAAATTCCATATCATGTAAAAATTTCATCATATATAGGCAGAGTTTAAATACTGAATAATGTAGTCTTCTTACATTTATAGATGAGTTATGGCTACAGAAATAGATAGTGCATCCCAAAAGCCAAATATACAGAGCCGACACCAGCAGATATAATTTAACACAATACGATAAAATTGTTTTCTTGTATAAATTATAGATTATAGATTTCTATAGAAGAATCTCATAGACGGGTATAACTTTGGTTTTTAACAATTTTTGTTCAAATCTCTAGAAAGGTTAAATCACATAAGACAAGCTACAAAGATTACATATTAGTCTTTCTAGATTTATTTCATATTTTTACATTTTATTTCTTGTCAATTTGTGCAGAGTTAAACACTTGCAATGATAATAATTTAATAATTTAGTGTGTTTTGGTTAAAATATGGCCATCTTGAATTCAGAGCAAAAACCCTCAAAATACAATTTATCTACCAGTTTATTGCATAGAATAACAATTATCGAACTCACAAGTCCACAAAACTGCGCAAATAATACAAAAAACAAAACATTTCTAACACTTTCTAAACACGAATGACAAAAAGCAACGAGTTTATTACTTTTTATGGGGGGCCACTTTTTTTTGGTCACCCCCTGTAGATGGCATGCAGTTTGGGTTTATGCTTGGAAAGGGAACGACAGATGCGATCTTTATGGTTCGGCAGATGCAGCAAAAATTTGTGGCTAGGAATAGAGCACTATATTATGCATTTGTGGATCTGGAGAAAGCATTTGACAGAATTCCCAGGGAGGTGGTTAGGTGGGCGTTGAGAAAGCTGGGGGTTGAAGAATGGTTGGTGAAAGCAGTGATGACAATGTATGAGGAAGCAAGAACTGTGACGAGAACGAAGCATGGGAATAGCGAACAGTTTGAGGTGAAGGTTGGGGTCCATCAGGGGTCGGTCCTGACTCCATTGCTGTTTGCATGCGTGATGGAGGCGCTGACGCAAGAAGTTAGAGAGGGTATGCCATGGGAGTTGTTGTATGCCGATGATCTGGTTTTGATGGCTGAGAGCATTGAGGAGCTTAAGGAGAAAGTGATGCGATGGAAAGAATGCATGGAGGCAAAGGGTTTGAAGATGAACACTGGTAAGACTAAGGTGATGGTGTCAAGGAAGAATAGTGGTCATGTTGAAAAGTTAGGGAAGTGGCCGTTTAGTATATGTGGGAAGGGTGTTGGAAATAATTATATTCGATGCACAGGCTGAGTGGATGGGTACACAAGCGGTGCTCAGGCGTGAAGGGCTCACTGGCTAGAGTTGTGGATACGTTTGTTTGTAAGGTGTGTGAAAGAGCAGAGGATGGAGAGGATAGTGACGTAGATGAGAGCATGGATCTGGGCAATGGGGTGCATTTAGAGAATGTTAAAAAGTTTTGTTACCTGGGGGATATGCTGAATGGGGGTGGAGGAGCAAATTCAGCATCTGTGGCAAGGGTACGTTGTACATGGGGAAAGTTTAAAGAGCTCTCTGGGATCCTGACAAGGAAGGAAGTGTTGCTAAAGCTGAAGGGGAAGGTGTATGTGGCCTGTGTGTGGAGTGCTATGGTGTATGGAAGTGAGACGTGGGCCATGACTGTGGAGCTGAATAATAGACTGGAGAGGACAGAGATGCGGATGGTGCGGTGGATGTGTGGCGTATCGCTGAGGGATAGAGTGTTTAGCGAGGAGCTGAGGGAAAGAATGGGTATTGAATCGGTGTCTGACGTGGTAAAGAGGAGCCGATTAAGGTGGCTGGGACATGTGCTGCGGAAAGATGATGGTGACTGGGTGAAGAGGTGTATGTCGCTTGAGGTTGATGGTGCAATAGCAAGAGGAAGGCCAAGGATGACATGGAGCCAGGTAGTGGAGAGGGATATGAGAGAGAGAGTGGGCTGAAGAGGGAAGATGCACATGATCGTGGAAAGTGGAGGAAACTGTCGTGGGGAACCACCGGCCAAACCCTGCGTAAGTTGGGAAAACGGCCGTAAAACGTCTGTTGTTTTTGTTGTTATTACAAGTCTTTTATGAAACTATCTTGTTATGCAAAATATACAGGTACAGTGTATACAGTATATAGTGATTATTATTACGATACATGACGATCGTCAAGCTTAAATCCTCAGAAAATGAATCCCAGACAGTTTCCCAAGCATTACTGGTATATAGTGAATGTTGCATATGCAACCACCAATCAAACAAGTACATCATTGTAACCTTATTCGCTCTTCATAAGAGGAAGGTACATTTTCTGAGGATTTGATCTTAACAATTGTCCATGTATCGCATGAACTGATTCACTTGGCACATTGCAGTTTGCCACATGCATTTTAATTTCATGAACAATCAAAAATCTATAACTAATTGACAACCGGTATGCAATGAAGAAATATTTTGAATTATGCCAAATGTTTGAAGTTAAATTTATACATAAAAATTATAACAACACTTCTAAAACCAAACCAATATCACAAATGCCATTACAGTATTACTATCTGAACTTTTCAGCAAGGATTTAAATCAAGAGAAATGCCCGTTTGCTAATTGTTATTAATATTTAATCATCATTTGATTATAAACAAATGAAAGGTCATGTAAACGGTGAATACCGATATAAAATGTTTGTATATTAACATACCACTTTGTTTTCTGAAACCAGATAAAGGATTGGCTTACTCCATCATTCAAATTATTTTGATTAGATGCGTTTAGTAGCTATATAATAATTAGTAGAACAAAGTCGGACTTACCTTCGAACTTTACTGAAAGCATCGCATCACTGCCATATTTACTCCCGCAGCCAGTATTTTGTAAGACCGACGAATAATTGATGATCAGCCACTTCTTTAGAATCGCGCGTTTTCGCTCGTCCGCTTTTTTGTTCGCCCGTCTTTAATACCAAAACTCGAAACAAACCGGTGTAAACAAACCCAAACCACTAAACTCGTTTTAACCGAACCAAGAGTCGGACTTGGAGCAAGTCTACATGTTCAACGACTGAGAGAATTCAAATTTCAAGTGGCGACGTAGCGCAGCAACCTCGTACCCCGGGACACTGGGTACGAGGGACAAACTTGAAAGCGCAGCGCAGAAAAAATTTTTGAGATCACTTTCCATGGGAAACCATCTGATTGGCTAACCCTAAATAACTTTTATCCTAACCATAACCATAACCCTAATATTAACCCTCCCCCCCCCCGCCCAGCAAGCCTCAGTTTATAGGCCAACGTCAGAGAAAATGCTTGTGGGCTGCACATGCGAAGTGAAGGTCCCAAAAAAGTGATCCCAAAAAATAATGCTTAAAATTAACTCGCTATGAACTCTGGGAAATGTCCATATACGGAATAATTTACCTTTTACGGATATGATATTGCAGGCCTCTACTTGATAATTCCTAAGCCTCGTTACGTTAATGTTAATACCCTGAATGGTTTTCAAGATTACGAAAATCTATTCGTACACTAATTTAATTTCCAACACACTAGAAATTATATATAGTATCAGCATAATATCAAGTTAACCTGCCAGTGTATCTTTCCGGTTTATAAAGCTACTCGGCGAACCGCGTCGCGCTCGTGCATCAAGACATGAAGATACTATACACTAAGGCAAGCCTTTGTTAACTCTACCAACAAATAAATCCTCGTTCGGGTCAACTAAAACGGCTTGTTTCATTTCAGTGTATATACCGGTAATGATTATATTATCAGTAATTATTCTTGATAAGAAATTAATTGTTGCTTTAAGCAAAATTGATTCTAGGTTTATTCTCATCAAGAAAATATTTTCTTGTTTTAAGCAAAATTATTCTTGGTTTATTCTTGGTAAGAAAATATTTTCTTGTTTTAAACAAAATCGATTCTTGGTTTATTCTTGGTGAGAAAATATTTTCTTGATTTAAGTAAAATTAATTCTTGGTTTATTCTTGGTAAGAAAATATTTTCTTGTTTTAAACAAAATCGATTCTTGGTTTGTTCTTGGTGAGAAAATATTTTCTTGTTTTAAGTAAAATTAATTCTTGGTTTATTCTTGGTAAGAAAATATTTTCTTCTTTCAAGTAAAATTAATTCTAGGCAAATTATTGCTTAAAATAAGAATTTTATTCTAGGTTAGATATAGTATTATCTCGAAGCTCCAAGCGAAGTGTATCGATCTTGTTACGTAAGCTACGGGTATATACGGATATATACCATTGATATATATTACGGATTATACTACGGATATATACCATTGGTTATTACTATATATATATATATATAATATAACCTAGCTCAACGTTAACATCACGCATGCGATGTGGCGTGGAGTGGCTACCCCGTATCCTCAACACTGCACATATAATAAATAATACAAAAATAATAATAATATAACGACATTCGGGACTATGTCAAATGGGCAGTTACAAAGATCGGAGCGTCGTTATCTTTAGAATTTCACTTTCTTTTTTTCTATAGCATTCTATAGTTCAATGATGAACGCCTTCGTCCACGTTGTGATGTATACGTATTACGGTTTAAGCATTTTCCCATCGCTTAGGAAGTACTTGTGGGGGAAAAGATATCTCACGCAACTACAACTGGTAAGTTGAACTCATTCCCGTCATTCAGTCATTAATTAGCTCGCCTGCACGTTAGTGCAGAAGGGCTATTGCTATATAACATGAAATGATAAGGTCAGCATTAAGATGTTGAATTTCCAATGTGTTTAGCATTGAACCAGAAGTATATATTCCACATGATAACAAGCTTTTGCCAGAGCTTTCACTATTTTGTACATTGGTTAACTAGTGTTAAGTAGTCCTTGTAATACTGATCAGTGGCGAAGCAGGTCATAACAACTGGTCATGATATGTAAACTATAAATTGAATTATATTATTATTCAAATATTCAGAAATATATTGTTTTCAAAATACGCAGGGTTATAATTTAGCTTAGCATGACCAAATGCTATGGCTAGCTTCGCCACTGATACTGATAGCTCAGAGAGACAGGAGCGATTATAGAATATCCGTCCACTTTTTAACTTAAATTTACTGAAAAAATCGTATTTATTAATTACTATTAGCTAAATAGGACGAGTAATGTAGTTTTAAAGAACGAAGCAATTCTATTATGACAATTTTCAACGCGGTTTAATCCATTTAATAGTAAGCGTTATTAGTATTCTGTTTCTACTAATCTACATGAATCGTTGCAGAGAATGTTGCGACACCTGTATTATTTTAGTACATCTGCCCCCTTCCCCCTATCAACGTTGCTGGAGGCTGGGGTGTGCCAACAAGAAGTGTGCATGTTTTATACTAACACCTGCAACATTGTAATGGGGGAGAGAGGGGCAAACCAAACAATTTTTTAAATATATTTCTCCAAATTATTAAGTTAACCATCGTAGAGCCAATTTTACGCAACTGAACGTATGTCAACAATTACGACAATTATTTTTCAATTCACATGTTCCTCGTAAATAATGTGTAATTATGTGACATCACAAATGATGCAGTGCGCACGAAATTAAGATTTTCATGATTTTTCAGTAAAGATATGACATTCAAACAGCGCTTGGGTGAAAAGAAACGAGTAATCATTGGTCGGATTTTCCCAGAATTAAAACCGGTATAATTCTCGCTAGCTATATAGCCACGAAACTTAATTGCAATGAAGAGTTGAGCGAATGTTAGGCCCGGGTCAAACGTCGAACTTTTCATGAGTCGAACTCAATGTAAATTAGGAAACTATTTTGTTTAAGTTCATTTGCATTGAGTTCGACTCATGAAAAGTTCGACGTTTGACCTGGGCCTTAGATAATAACGAAGACTGAGATAAATGAGAGCAAAACCATTATAGTGAAGCAATGTAAGAAGCGTGGGGCATCCTATGTTACTAACACACAAGACACCCATGGCATATAATATTCTATCAACATACAAAGAGATGGAGCAAGTAGAGGTGAAACTGACAAGATTTATATTAAATATTAAGGATAAATTAAGTGACGGGAAAATCCCCCAAAAAGAGAAAACCATACTTATCACAGTGGATATATACCAACAATTTCAGTTTACCATTTATGCATGCTAACAACACAATCAAGACACAGTCAAGTTAGTTATAATAATCTTTAATGAAGAAACTTTGTCACCAAAGTGATTTTCGCAAAGGTCCTACATATAGAGACCACTATACATACAATAATCATACAAATATATGTAACTAAGGAATAAGTAAAAATAGGTCTAAGTTAAAAGTTTTGAGAATATATTTCCTTTAAAAGTCACTAATGTAGGAGCGTTCCTTATTTCACTGTCTATAGGTTATTCCAGTCTTTAATAGCTTGATAATTCGTACGTTGTTTTCCCCAGTTGCGTTTGACCTTAGGTAACCTTAGTGTATCCTTATTTCGGGTGTTATAATTATGAATCTGACTCATCTAACAACATCTAAAGAATGTTCAGTAAGACCATTAACGCATTTGTAGATATAAATGCAGCGATGGTAAGTCCTACGATATTTTAAGTCGAGCCACTTCAGGGATGACAACGCGTCAGTTGCAGAGGAAACAAAGGTTTATCTAATATTATCTTGGCAGCCTTGTTCTGCAGTACTTGAAGTTCACCCATCAAGACGACATTGGCCTTGTCCCCCCAGGCCAAATCAACATAATCAAAGATAGGTAAGACTAAACTATTGTAAAAAAGCAGGCAAGCTTGGTGTGGCAACAGATGCTTAATTCTGCGTAAGAGACCTAAGTTCTTGTTTATCTTAGATGAAATGTATTCTATGTGATCGGCCCAGGTAAAATTCGTAGACAGCATTAATCCCAAGTATTTAAAGCTAGATACAGTATTGATATCAGAATCAAAAATAGATAATGAAAGCGAGGAAATATCCCCAAGCTTCCTGTTACTGCCTATTATCATTGATTTAGTCTTATCAAGGTTCAGGGTGAGCTTGTTTTCACGAAGCCGGTGAGCAACCCTTAAGAGATCCTCATTTAGTTAACCACAATCAACCACAGTCAACCAGCTATACTTTAGAATAATAAATTCTAAGTTCTTTTACATAATTTGACATGGTTGACTGTGGTTTATTGTTGGTTGTTTGGCTGCATACTCGGTTGATTGATATCAATTGTTTGCGCGTTCACTGTGGCACTCGATAATTTCGCAATTCTTGCCTTTCTTTGTCATTATTATTTGCTTAGATCGGTAATTGTTTGTTTCATCGGCGTGTTCATTTTCTTTATAATGTAATATGATTCTATAGGCCTTATACATACCTGAAAGTGTCTTGTGTCAATAACATAAGACGTCCACGCTTCATACTGGGCATCATTTTAATCGTTGTACTTTATTTTTCCCCTTTTATAATTTGACGGACGCTTGACTTTGATATTGCAATTTTCGAATCTATTGGCCGGAAAGAATACCGTTTTTGTCGGTTGTCAAATACAACTGGTGCTCGCTCCTTTTCACCCTGCACCCACTGTTTGAACGCCGTCTCTTTACTGAAAGATCACACAATCCTAACGTGCCAATTTATTTATGACGTCATATGATCAATGTGTACTAATGAGGAACATGCGAATTGAAGAATAATTGTTTTGATATGCGTTTATTTAAAAAAAAGTCTTCTAAACACCAATGTAACTCAGACGGAAGCTCTTACTCGATTCTAGAAGACTTAATGTTATCGAGTACTTCTAGCTCTCTATTCAATTTCTGGCTTTCCCTCTCTCTTCTTTCCATACTGGTGTGTCTTAGAAGGGTTTCTATTCTTATAAGTTTCAGGCATAAGCTCCCTTATTGTTTTACTTCAGTATTTACGTTTCTAAATATAAATCGTCGCTTGACTTGACAACTTTGCGTTTCGATCAACATTTCTAAAATCACCCACTATTCCTGGCATTTGAAGGACTAACTGTTGTGATCAATGGCTTATGGATTTACAACAATTTCACAAGAATTGAATATGTTATATTTGCTTTTATTTGGCATATCACATCCTCAAACATGAATTGCAGTACGGTGTTTACAATATTCCAACTGGCAAGATCGTGCGACTGTCTCAGGAACGCTTCTGTGCCCGCATACTCATTATGTGCGCATACTGTACTCTACATTCCTTTTGTCTTTTCTAATTAGTTCCACGCGACATCTCACAGTACAAAGGGAAATTTTATTTTCCGCCGAGTGGAGATTCGACATAAGGGGCGGTTTTCCACTGTGCGAATATTTTCGCGCGAAGCGAATTTCTATATTCGAAATATTTCTGATTAGTTCCAGCTGAGAGCTCATAAGACAAAAAGCGTGAATTTACAAGCAAAAATAGGCTCATAAGCTGAATAACTATAGGCCCGGCATGAGGAGGTTATTGGGACAACCGTACTGTAGTTGCATGGGACAAGGAGTGAGTCGATAATGAGTCTTTGGTGTTCATTTGACTATTCTAAGACAATTAGATAAATTTTCCCAAGAGTATTGTATAATATGTGGTGATTTCAACATTGACTCATAGCCAATGAGTGAAGGTCAGAAACAGCAGATACTGTACTTAAAATATTTGGTCCCTCATATCAGCAAAAGTTGCATCTTCCTACAACCGATTATGGATCACTTCTGGATCATCTGTACACCAATATTCCAGACGAATACTTACAAGTGGAATATATGAATCATATTTTTCCGACCACAAACTTATGTGGTTTGCATTAAAATAGATGAGACATGCATACATATAATACATACATATTGTTCGCTTCATAATATGTCTTATATACAGGTTAAAAGTTAGAAAGTTTAAAAACTACCAAACGTAATTTTCGACTACAATGTCATCTTCAGGGTTCAAATTGACCATTAACCAACCTTTGCCACAGCTGCAAAGCTGAGTAATCAAACCGTAACGTAAACCTTAATTGCTTAAACAACCTGCTAACAAACTTCTTTTGTACTATAATAAATTTGTCGTATATTATGTAATAAAAGATTGGTGGTAGCATATAGGAAACGAGACCATTGATTGCGTTATAAAACAACCCCTGGTTATAAGCAAGGGTCGTTATTTTCGTGAATGTGTGCTAACGATCCGTATGTATCAATATCGTATCAATTGTAATTGTATTTCACGAATTATATTCGAATTATAATACGATTGCTAAACGGGTCGTACGATTGGTAAGCGTATTCACGATTCGTAAAAGAGAAGTAACGACTGGTGAACTAAAATACTTATAGTCTGTTGGTGTAAAGTACAGGGTCAAAAAGTTCACGAGTCGTACGACTCGTAAGCGTATTCATGATTCGTAAGAGACAATTAACGACTGGTGAACTAATATAGTTGTAGTCTGTGTGTTTAAGGTATAGAGGCTCAAAACGTTCACGAGTCGTATGACTGGTAAGCGTATTCTCGATTCGTGAAAGACAAGTAA
Organism: Chrysogorgia sp. JL179-B06; assembly: GCA_035772405.1. Classification (NCBI taxonomy): domain Eukaryota; kingdom Metazoa; phylum Cnidaria; class Anthozoa; order Scleralcyonacea; family Chrysogorgiidae; genus Chrysogorgia; species Chrysogorgia sp. JL179-B06. The sequence goes on along the minus strand of JAYKKM010000452.1, from coordinate 3,311,086 downwards.
CGAATGGTGAAGGAGTTCATATGGGAGTAAGCGCTCGTAAGATTCGTAAATATTGCGCTATATCCATGGTAACTAGTTATCGCACACATGTTGCAGTTCTGTTTATAGTGGGACAAACGGCCATGGATTCGTATGTGAATAACAGATTTGTTATTCGGAAGTTGCTTTTGTATTGCAGTTAGTTGGGGACGCGTTTTTGTGTGTTTCTGAGTATTGTTCACTGGGGCTGCTACCCGCGTTGGAGCAGTTATCACGGCTATACAAAGTGGGGCCGAAGGCGAGCGTTTATATATCCGATACAGCAGGGACGCGAATGTAGTAAATGGCTTATGATACGCATGGATGTAAAGGTTCATATTCATCTAATATCTTGAAGATTCAAGCCATTAGGCAAGTAAATCGAAGGAAACGTTTATGTAAATCAGGAGAATGTTATATGAGATTTACAACCTCCGTCGTGGCACTGATTTCCTTTGTTTGGTGAATTATTGTTAATATTATTATTGTTAATAATTCTTCGTGAATTATTGTTAATATTATATATAAATATATATATTCTTTCTTCTTGTAATCCAATTCGTAACGCCTGCCACACAGGCTAAAGTAATTGAACGGGTAAAGTTGCATATAAATCCCGAAATGACGTCACTGTAGACTATGGGTATAGTAAACTTCAAATTGAAAATGTAGTGTTATTTCTAAAACAAATTATAATCGTGAGAATTAGGGTTAGGATTAGGGTAAGGTTTTGATTAGGGTTGTGTTTTGAATTCGGGATTTTGTTTTGGAAATTGAGGCAATTGAACATTTGAATTAGTAATGAGAGAAAGTGTGCTTGTTGCTTTAATCTTGACTTGGGTTGCTGTTTCTCGTACCCAGACTTCTTCGCGGAGCTATGTATAGTCAACGAAATCTCGACCTTGTTAATTTTAGCTTTGGTTTAAAAATAGGTCCGCGATGCGAACATGTGGGTACTGCATGGAATATTAATGCATGAGTCAGCCTTGTCGATGAGCAATGAGCATAGGGTGTGACCAAAAGCGAGGCCAATGTTTATGAAACGAAAAGACTATGTTATCTAAACTGCGGAAAGATAAATCCAAATCTGTGATACTAACTGAAATATTAAATTATTAATATTATTCATAACTGGGGTATTTATTCCCCACTATGGGATCACTATCATGGAGCTTCTTTATTATTATATTGATGTCGTGCCTTTAAAGTGTCTATGAAATGAAAATTCTCTTCACTTTTTATGGTTGTATCACATGCTTTTCATATATTATCCTGTAATTTGAGCTCTGACGTCACATTACAACAAAACTGAAAATCAGGTATAACTTCAGTGGTTTGACTAAATTTATTCAAACCTTGATAACTTACTCAGTCAATTGATTGACTTGGTTGAGCGAGATTTTGGCATAAGACCAATCTAGACTTGATCAGCGCTTCTGGTACAGAATGTTCCTGGCACTCGAGAGGAAAAGCGCAGGAGAATGTAAAGCCTTCATGAGAGAACATACACGTTGTATGAAAATCGCTTAAAGGATCTTGGAGTCGCAAAGTCAGTCAATCGATTTAGGCTTAAGAATCAGATATTGAACCACTTCCAAGAAGCACAAGAACAAAACAATGGAAGAAAAACTGTGTTGATCTTCAACGATGGATTAAAGAATATCCTAAAAGAAGTTCATGTGATATTTCGCCTCAATGGCAATCAAATCACCACCTGAGATTTTTGCCAACAGATGGAAGTCTTCTAACTCCGTGGCAATGCGACGAAGATTTCTATCGGCTTCAATTGTGGAAAAGTTATGAAGCACACCAACGCCACCCCCTCATCACAGAAGATACACTTGTCAGCACTGCTGGTTTTGCGTTTTTTAGATCTAATCAGAGATGACTGGTCGTTCTCAGTGACCCGACTTCCTCTTTTTTGAGCTTTTTCAAGCTTTGACAAACTAAATTTCAAGTGACAAGACTGATGCCATTTAGCTTGATTGCTAATAAAATCGTCAATAGTAGTGGTTTCAGTATCGAATTTCAGCTCCACGGGCAGCGCATTGAGATGCTTAAACTCGGCTACATTGTGCAAAAAGGTGCCGAAAACCTCAGAGTTAAATGTATGAGCATTCAGGGGACATCTTAGAGCTTCACGAGTAGCTTCTTGGCAAATAATGCAAAGATTCCACTGAAATGACATTTAACCTTCAGGTGATTGAAATAGAAACAGAATCACGAGTACAGTACGTAAAACTCATCATCTTTAAATTAAATAGAACAAAAAGCCAAATAAAATCTCAAAAAAACATTGAATGTTAATCCACAGTGATTCACAGATGTTTAAAAACGAAACTTGCCAACGTTTTACAGTAAATTTAGCGATTTTCCTGTGTACAATACTGTTCATGTAGTGACACCAGAGGGCCGCCATCTTGGAAGTCCGAGTGAGGACTGGGCACCAGACTAAAGAATATCTTTTAAAAACTGTGCTTTATTTAATGTGTCAAGTACGTTTTTCACTAGTAATGATGAAAACAGATAGTTCTACGTTTTCGTAATGTCAAGATGTAAATTTCCGAGGAATTTAGGCTTCGTTGTAAGAATATTCACCAAAGGGAGTCCACCACAGCCCTTTTTTACAAAATTGACAGTCCAATAAAATGAATCTGAGAGGAGATCAACCTGGGCACCGGTCCTAATATTGATTGTTATGTCCTAAGCTACATTCATGCAAATTTTGGTGCTTTTGTCCGCTCTGTATAGATCATGACCTTTATCTACCTGACTATTTCTCTTTGAAGTGTTTTTACTTTGGCTATTTTGATTATCTACATAGACATCTAGGTTGTTTTGTCTAGGAATACATGGCTCAACATTTTGATGTTGATTTATACAGGCCACATTAACTGATACACCTTTTATCTCAAAAGGCATATTCCTTCCACAATATGTACTCTTTTTCAAAAAAGTCACTAGATTATCAAGGCCTTCAACAGTATGCAATACAGCTGCGCCAGAACTTGTGGCCTTTCGTACAAGTCGCCTGAATGAGAATCAAATACTGCAACTGTACTGCAATCAATGGTTAACAAACAACATTCATAGGTAGTTTATTTCAACTCCATCAAACTAGAAATACGTATACGCAACAACCCCTCGCCCAGTTGCTGTTTGAAACTTACAGTACAGTACTTCTTTTGGTTCTAAATTTCTTGAATTAGATAATAGCCACTTCATTTGCCAAACTAAATAAATTTTCAGTGGACAATATCTCTCAGCTTTGTATTGTCTGAATTTAATTGTTTCATAGGACATCAAAATAAATACACGCAGTCCAAACTTTTTAATTTGTGAGTGCAGCAACAGAATAGTGGGGGTCTACTGCTGTTTCTACCATCAATCACTAAGAAAGAAATTACTTTTATCACAATATTGATGACTCACGAAATAATCAATGTAGTATTTAGTAACAGTAAGTTGATAATTCTACCCACATTCGACTACTGTGATGTGGAGCTGGCAGGAATATGGATAACTAAATATTGATGGTCATAATCAGAGGTCTCTAGGCATGTCAGGGAAACTGATCTTTCCTAAGTCGGGACTTGAAACTGATTGGTTAATAGAAATCCCAAGTTTTGTACCTCTTGTATTAGAAGCAAGTTACATTGTGTAGTGCTAGTTAGGAAATTCCATGGCATTTTAACATCATATCTACTACAGTACTGCTCAGAAATAACCTAACAAAAACCGAGCCCAAGACGCGATCGTTTTGCGGTTCGTCAGCGTGCGTTTTGCGGTTCGTGTGCGTGCGTCTTGCGGTTCGTCTGCGTGCGTCGTGCGGTTCGTGTGCGTGCGTCTTGCGGTTCGTGTGCGTGCGTCTTGCGGTTCGTGTGCGTGCGTCTTGCGGTTGACTGAATCTGCGTTCAACGAGACGCAAGGTTCGTAGCGTGTTCGCATTCACTTCGGAACCACGAGTGTAGCGACAGTGTTTACAGTAATAGTGATGGGTAAGCTTTCGGAATACGCGAGGAACAGAATTATTTCGTTGAAGTCTACGGGAATTTCAACCGTAAGAATTACGAAAATGCTTGAAGAAGAAGGAGTGGCAACATCACGGTCAGCTGTGAGCCTGTTCCTTTCGCGTTACAAACGAACAGGTAGCATAGCTGATGCACAACGAAGTGGAAGAAAACCCATTTTACAGCCTGCTGAAAAAGAATTCATTGATGAAAAGTTGAAAACTAACGACGAACTAACATCAATGGAGTTAAAAAACCAAATGAGCCATGAGAAAGGAGTGAATGTTTCAAGCGCCACCATTAGACGTGCGAGACGGAGCATGGGATGGAAGCATGAGAGGGCTCGATATTGCCAACAAATTCGGGAACCGAATAAAATAAAACGGTTCTCCTTCTGCCTGAAAGCACTGGAAGAGAAGGATTCGTTTGACAACGCGATATTTACCGATGAGACGAGTGTGGAGATTCAACAGCATACCAGGTACTACTTTCGGAAGGAGGGAACTGTGCCAAAAAGGAAAGGAAAACCAAAACATCCGCTTAAAGTAAGTTATTATTAGTCTGCTTCTGGTTAATATTATTATTAGTTTGATACTGTAGATCACGTCAAATGACTATTTTCGTCTTTAAACATGCTAATTCCCTAAGAAATATTACTTTAATTGCTTTTTTTACTTTATAAGGTTCATGTGTGGGCAGGAATTTCTGAACGTGGTGCGACACAAGTTTTTGTATTTACTGGTTTGATGGAGAGTCTGGGTTACCAAACCATTCTTGAAATAAATTTGCTCCCTTTCATCGCCAGCACATACCCCGATGGCCATCGTCTTTGGCAAGACAATGACCCAAAACATACCAGCAACTCGACAAAACAATGGATGAAGGACAATGGGATAAATCACTGGGCAACTCCACCAGAATCTAGCAACTCCACCGGTTTGTATTACTACCTGCTTACCTGTGAAATAGTAATTTTTATTTACCAAATGACAATGAGTGGTTCTGTATCACCAGTATCGGTTAATCGGTATATCTAATCTAGTCACAAATAACACAAATTTTCTTAATGACGTAGTTTAACCGTATTGGTTTAACCACGGGATTTAACTCAGGTTTATATTTTGGTTCTGGTTTTGTTTACACAACACTCATCCAGGTAATTGTCTGGTACGACATTTTTGTTCTGGGATAAAGAGGTATTTGTGTATCGTGTAAACACAGTATGATTTCATTATAATTATGATTTTTTTATAATTAAAAATACCCAAGGTCAATACAACAAGATAATGGTCTAAATGATCAGGAAATACTTGAGTAAAAAGGACTGTGAGAAGTTTGTGCATGCATTCATAACATCAACACTTGACAGCTGTAATAGCATCCTCATGGCTTACCAGAAGCAGAATTGAGCAAGTTACAGCAAATTCAAAATACAGCTGCAAGACTTGTTACAGGGGTTAAAAAATCGGAGCATATCTCCCCTGTGCTTTGTAATCTTCACTGGTTGCCGGTGAGATCAAGGATTGTATTTAAGATACTAATAATTACTTTCAAGGCTTTGCATGGCCAGGCACCTGTTTATATTACTGATTTGCTAAATAAATATAAACCTATTCATGCTTTGAGATCATAAGACCGTAATCTGCTACTTGAGCCAAAATCCAAAACGGTGACTCATGGAGACAAGAGCGTTCTCGGTTTCGGCACCAAAACTGTGGAATTCATTCGTTACCACAGGAAATTAGAAGCTTTGATATGTTGGGAAATTTTAAGTCAGCAGTTAAGACTTTTATTTTTTTAAATTAATAGTTTTTTTGTTCATAGTGGTAATACATGTATTATGTAGTAGGCTTTATCTTATAATGAAACTGTAATAAGTTTTATAAGTAAATTTAAGAATACATTGTTGTAAGAGCATTGAGACTATTGTATAATGCTCCTTATACGTCAATTATTATTATTATTATTATTATTATTATTATTATTATTAAAGTCTTGGCGTTACTGGACACAAATTATCAAATAATTATACAGCTTTTATTAACTGCATGAACAATATTATTAATGATATCGATATTTAGAGAATTTTATATGTAACTTAAGTAGTTTCAGTAAGTAGGTCAAGTAAGTTTTAGTTTTAATTTAGTAAATTGTGGCATGTGCCTAAAAGGGCATATGAACCGTAAATTGAGATGACTTTTTTATTGATTTATTTGAAAGAACTCATAATACGATAAAGAATGGCTTTTTACAGTTCTTTCATATCTTATCTCGTTCTCGAGTTATTCGAGGTTGTGTAATATGACCTATGACGTCACAAGTTGTACCCACCATTATGACCAATTTGAAAATGAAGCATATCTTCAAAACTATTGAATGAAATTGCTTGAAACTTTGCATAAGTATACAGTTCACTAAATTGAATATCCCCATGAAAACGCTATCGTTGCCACAGTGACAGATTAGTTCCCAGATTCCTTTCTTTCTGAACCAAAAAATTATATTTTCTAGCATGCGCTGCAAAGATTATGATTTAAAGTTTTTCTGTTTTCTTGGCAATGCTATTGAAAATATACTTCACTAGTCCACAGTCAAAAATTGTTTTATAAATGACAGAAAATAAAGAAGTTTTTTAAAGGATAAACGGAGCCTGATAACTAATCTGTTACTATGGTCTTGTAAACATGATCTTGTAAACTGTACAACGAACCTTACATAAAACCAGTATCTGTACAGTATTAGGTGCTGTTAGGATATGGCAGCAACTTGTCTTGCAATGGTTGCATCACATAAAAATGTAAAATTAGAATTCTGCCAAAAAAGCTAATCTATGACAATGTATTGTTTTCATTCTCAGGATTTGAATCCAATAGAAAACCTTTGGGCCAACTTAAAACATTATTTGAGAAAAAATGTTAAGCCAAAAACCAAAGAAGAACTTGTCAATGGGATTTAACATATTGGAAGACAGTTACCCCTGATATGTGCAAGCGTTATGTGAACCATGTTCATAAAGTGGTGCCAGCAGTAGTTGCCAATGGTGGTGGTCCATCGGGATATTGAATACAATGTTAGACTTTATAGTTTAAGATTTTTCATCTTATTTCATCTTTTAAATGTAGTAGATAATACTGTAAAATTATATAGATATTTTATGCCAAATTAGTTTTATTTCATCTCTGTTGGGCTGTTGTGGTACTGTAGATTATTTAAGAAATAGAAAACATTTTCCGTGTTTACATACTGTTATATAAACACGAGTGGAAGTTTGGGAGAACGAGAAATCATAGTGGGAATACGAGCCCGTAGGGCGAGTGTTTCCACGCGATTTCGAGTTCTCCCAAACTTCCACGAGTGTTTATATAACGTATGGGAACACGGATAAAAATGTTTTCTATTTCTTTTATAAAATAACCCGTAGAAAGCAAATAAAATGTACAAATATCTTTTTTATCAACACGTAAATTCTCCTTACTGCGTATGATGGCGCCGTGATGGCTAATTGATGGCGTATGATGGCTAATTGATGGGGTATGATGGCTAATTGATGGCGTATCACGATGGCGCAATCCATCCATGTTATATTTAACAATTAGACAACGAGCCCGCGTTTTCTATGAGCAGATAGTCAACGAGGCGGAGCCGAGTTGACTATCGCTCATAGAAAACAAGGGCGAGTTGTCTAATTGTTTTAGTATAAATTTACAACTTTCTAACCCAAGAAATAACTTTTATTTCGTATTTTTCATGGGAAAAAAGCAACTATTCTTTCGAAATCAGGCGACTTTTTCCCCAGAGGTTTATATCAGCGGATAGTAACTCCTGCGCTAGCCAATCAACATTGAGGATTTGTGATATAAACTTGTCAATTTATACTAAAGCCTGATATAAACACGGTAACTGACCAATCATAGCGTGCGTAAGGCACGACTTATTTTATAACATTAAATATAATTATTTAATTCAAATGACTGCTGAAATGTGCTTGCTAGTCTTTTGAACAAGGAATTTCATTGGTTTCATTGTTTTAACTGATCTACTAATTATGAATCATATTCATGAAGGAAATTGCTGTGGTTATTTGCAAGTACCTGAAAATATTGTAGCATGTTATTGATTGAATTTACTTCCAATAACACATGTCGCATGAGGATGGGCATATACCAAATGAATCTGTTGCATAAGAATCAAATAATTTTAGTAAACCATTTGAGGTATTACAGTACTGGTACATGTGATTGTTAATAGAAATGAAGTACTTTCTTGTATCAAAGTCTGGAATGTTTTCATTTAAAGTAGCAGTATGTATGGTACCAGACTAGCCTGCGCATGCAGCCGCCTATTACCTTGCGCCTGCACGCGTCACCGCTGACACAACAATAAATAAGAATGCCACAACAGTCTTGATTATGCACATTAGTATAAATACACAGGTGATTATAGAAAATTGGTCAAGCTACTTTGGATTACTTCACTATAACACTGATTTGTCAGTATCAAATTCTTATTTTTTCGAATAATTGTTAAATATTACAAATCCTTATCTCAACCCATAACCACCCTCTACCGAATTGGAAGCCTCTGCGGAGGAGAGATCAGTAACAAAACCCAGACTTGTGCTGCCACAGGTAGCCTGTTTGTATACAAGGCTCAGTTATTCTTTTTGGGTAGAATTGCCATTTTACTGTGTTTGAGTAGTTTCTGGCTAATAACCTGTATTGTGACTGAAATTTGATTCATTGAAAATCATGCATTGAAAACCAATAATCCATGCTTCAATTCAGGGTTTGAGCCTGCAGTTATACCAATAACAATGTTATAACTGCAGTCTCAAATAGTACTGTAGTTTGTAAGTATAAATAGTATTAAACTATCAAAAATTGAAAATTAAATGATTAATCCAACTTGGACTAAAGGTTTCTAAACATGCATGTAAAATATTTAAATATATATATGAAATTATAATGTATTAAGCTTTGTATGAAATAGATCTTATAAATGTAAACACACTGAAGCTGCATTATGGAAACGTGTTAACTGTTATGAGCGACTTTGTGTATGAGCTATATTGTTACTAAATTTCATTACTGAACCTATTTTTTTGAAAGTTGATATATTTTGTCTGTTTTAAGTTCAAGATATTGTAGTTAACCATAACCAACAATACTGGAACAGTAAACAAGATCAAGATTGCTGTTTTGTTGTATTGATGTCTATTTTTATTATAATTGAATTAACACAAATTTAATATGCCTTATCCGGCCAGATAATAGAAAATATCCGGCCAGATAATAGGAAATATCCGGCCAGATAATAGAAAATATCCGGCCTGATAACGGATGGTGAGAATCCGGTGCACCCCTACTTCACAGCAAAACTAAACAAATATTGTCTTTACACACATAATTTAAAATAGAATTTTCAAAAAATATGCCATTTTCCACAAATCATAAATAGATATTATTAATTCCACCATGAAAAACTTCAAAACTATTAGATATATGTATATAAGAAAATAAGATATTGTTCACACAATAAATTTAAACTGTAAGTACTGTAGGAAAATGAAACAGTTAGTGTTCATTTCAGCTTACGTAATGCAGAGTCAATTGCTTTTCTGCACAAACTCCAAGCTTTAGGCCTATCCACCACACTGTATTTACTAAAAGTATACTTTTTTACTATGGCCATTCTTGGATCTATTTCAAGTCCCCGTTTGCCCTTAACACCAGCACAGTTGGCTCCATGTAATTCTTCTTTATTAAATAGTTCAAAAGTTAGATTTTTAGCATAATTTGTCATGGAGACACTGCTTCTAAAAATCTCATCAAACATTTGTGGGCTACCCGTCAAGGAGCTGTTACTTGAAAATTCTTGGTTGCCGGTCACTGCAGGAACCAATACTGCAGCAGAAGCTGGCTCTTCTAGCACAATGTTTGGCTCTGAAATTGGCTGTAACGATGGCTGGGGTTGAAGTGTACTCAACAATAGATTTGGCATTTCACTGTAATCCTCTATTATGTGAGCAGGTATTGTATCATGCATTCTGGACAGGATTAGTTCTTTCAGCCCATCCAGTTTTTGAAGAACTCTACCTTGGCAGCAGCATTCCGATGTTTCCACTGGAGTTTCCCCTGGAACTTCCACTGGAGTTTGTGTGGAAGCCTCTTTTTTCTCTGCTGTCTCATAGAGCTCAAGCAGTTTCTTGACTTTCATTTGCTCCTCTGGACAAAGGAAGCGAAGACTACCAGGCTTGTTTTTGGATACCAGTGTTGCTTTTTCACTTACTGGTGATTGAGCAACACCTTTCCCAGGCGAATCCTCTGCTTCTATGTTGATAATCTAATAAATACAAGTGGAAACCTGTTTTAATGGTTTAATTTGAATATATTAAATATTATTGAATATTTAAACCATGGGAGCTAAGGGACTGGTCATTAAAAAAAGAGAGGGGGATGGAGAATTAATTTTTTTTGGAAAATTTTCTAGGCCCCCCACTTATATGAATATTAATTTCAATGCCCCCAACCCCTTGAATTTGAAAGTGAGATTTTATAAGATGAACCATGTATATTTTAAACAAGAACAATATACATTACACGTGTTTATATAATGCAATGTAAACAAACGATGTAAACAGAAACGTGGATATGCGCAGAACGGACTTGACGACAGGCACCTTTAAAAAAGTTTTTGTATAAAAAGGTTCAGATTTATACCGGTAAGTTTCAGTTTAAAATTGATAAAAATACTTTTAACATATTTTTCATGATTTTTCTAATGGTGTAAATCTACCTATGTTTTATGTTTATAGTTGATATATTGTTCATTGTGAAAATCAGTTATATTAAAGATATTGAAATGTTTGTAAGAAGTGTCCATCCTTCTGCATGCTATTGAAAAACATGAAGACCCCCTTTTTTATAAAAATTTCTCCTCCAGCCCCCTCTCCATATTAATTTAATGACCGGTCCCTAAGGGGCTGCAGCCCCACCAATATTTGATCTTGCTGATATTAGCTAGCCTGTGTACAGCCTGAATATACACCTGTAATACAGTCTGTGAAAACTCACACAGCTTGTCGACCCCCGCTGAGCTACTCGGATCTGAGTAGTAGCTTTTGAGTGGTTTAATACTCATATGATTCATAATTGTTTATTTGATTGGATTATTTGATCTCACAAGAATTCCCAACCAATTGCAACTGGAATAAGTCAAGGGTTGTGATTTGAACAATCAAAATCTACTACTCAGATCTGAAGCACACACTCGTGACTTTTCAAAAGCACACACTCATGACTTTTCAAAGACCTCATGAAATAGCACTCGTCCTTCGGAATTGCATGATAAATCATGTTATTACCTATACTAATCACAGTTAAAATTTATTATATATATATATACAGTTATATATATATATATATATACAGTATATATATTTATACAATAACCTGTTTACTACGTGCATTCTCATTGGTTGTTGGCCATGATCTATTAGAGGACAGATGCACGGATCACGCCATATCACGTCAGCCGACTGCTTTTATCTTTTTTCATGCCCCAGCAATTATCAAAGAGCTAATACGCCTTTTGAATGGTTTGTTTTCATTTTTATTGTATAAAACAAATAGATTCCATTTTGCCGTTGTCTGTTCAGTAATAGATGCACAGAGGACGTCAGAACGTGGTCAGAACATCAGTGACCCACTCGACTATTGTCTCGTGGGCCACTTTTTTGTTCTTACCACGTTCTGATGTCATCTGTGCATATATAACTGAACAGACAACGGCAAAATGGAATCTATTTGTTAAATACAGTATATATATATATATATATATATATATATATATATATATACAGTATATATATATTCATCTCGTCTTACTCTGATGAAGGGCTCCACTCGAAACGTCAGTATCTCGTCACTAAATTCTTGGCAGTTTACCACCTTTTCACTTTGCTATATACATATATACATATATATATATATATATATATATATATATATATATATATATATATATATATATATATATATATATATATATATATATATATATATATATATATATATATATATATATATATATATATATATATATATATATATATATATATACATATATTATATATATCATGGTTTCTCATGAAACTTGGAGAAATAAACATTCGTGAGTTTTTCAATGACCTCAAATAGCACTTGTCCTTCAGACTTGTGCTATTTTGATAGTCTTTGAAAAACTCACTTGTATTTATTTTCCAAATTGCACTAGAAACCATGCAAATTTACCTATACAAACCCTACCATAAACACAAAAATAATAGCCCACTCCCAAATAGAACTGATAGAATGCGTGCGTATAAATAATAGTCCTTTTACATTATTTGTCAAAGGTTCGAGATTTTTTCGAATTGTTTTCACTTTTCAGCAACAATGGTCAATCAGAAGTTACTATAATTTCCGCCATTTTTTAATCTTCCCTCATCTGTTAGAATTTAGACATGGAGGGAGAGACGCAGTATATATATCATAATTCATATCAAGTTTAGACGTTTTGTCCTCGTGTTCTGTGGAATATTCTCAAAAATTTAAAAAGCAAGAACTGTATCGGTAAAAAAATCAAACGTTGGAGGGAAAACAGTGCCCTGTTAATAAAAACAGCGTGCTGGGAATCTAAAACAGACCACGATGATTACTGTCGGACTACATAACCACTACGCACGCGTTCTATCAATATTAGACATACATAGAACAACAATAGAGATACATGCTTACCTTCTTCTGCTTTGGTTTTTCTTTTTTCTGTTTTCGGCGTTTATTTTCTGCCTGGTTTGCAGTGGGCCCAGTGGCGGCAGCGGCCATATTTTGTCGCTTCGCCTCTGGGGGAGGAGGCGCGTTTTCCTTGTCGTCAGTCAACTGATTCGCCGCGAAAAAATCCACTTCAGCTTGGCTTAAAACCGACGGGTCATCTTTGTAAAAAATAAGAAATACGCGGTTACGGAACATGAATTATAGCATTCGACCTTGGAACAAATTTGCAACATTGAATAAAACCACTTTGATGTAAACATACTTACCATGAAGTTTTATAACCAGTGCCTCGTATTCGACGTTCTCGTACTCCACAGCGACTTTGGTACCATCTTCCACATGTTGATTCTTATCCTTAATTGTATTTGTGGGCAGAATTGCCGTAGTTTTATCCGCCTCGAAAAAAACTAACATTCTCTTTGGTGGAGCGCGTGTCATCAAACGGAGACTCATTCTTACAATATTCTTATTTCGTTACTTTTCCTTGGAAGTCCAGACGGAATTGAATGCCAATGCTTTTATCAGCTCTGCTTTTAAGCCTGCTTATGTTAAATTATGCGGCCACTATGACAAAAATATTTTACGCTTGTGACTTCAGCACGCTTTTGTGACATGAGTCATATATATATATATATATATATATATATATTGATAACACATGATATATTACAAGGCAACAAGCTAAAAGGTCGGTGAACTGCCGAGATTTTAGGAACGAAATATTGACGTTTAATTTCGAGCGGAAAATAAAATAAAATAGGGCTTATATATAGGGTGTTACAAGTAGAAAGTAGCAAAAAGTTAAATCATTTGCTATTTTTACAGTCGAATGACAGGTCCAATATTCAAGGGGATTATGCGATAGTAAAGCGGTAAGAAACAAAAACTTTAAAGGAATGAGAGTGCACGAGCTAATAATATAAGTTTAGATACAAATATAGATTACAAATATGTTAAATCCCCACAGACGTTATAGGCACTTTAAGGGCACTATGTACTAAGGAATAACGAATGTTTTTATAACGGCGAAAAGATACCAAAGGGTTATCAGTGAAAATGGTTGACGTCTCAGGATCATTTTGTAAAATGAGAATATTCCGATTGATAATATTTTTAACTTTAAAATTGAAAGGATGAAATGTTGGAACTAGAGGAATTTTGGGAAGGGGAATTGATACCCTTGTCATTTGTCACTTTCAGTCATGCTTCCAAGCTGTAAGATACGAAATTCACGCGTAAATAACAACCATGGTGACCTCGAAACGTTTCACGGCAAGCGGAAAGAAATATTGCCATGTAAACACATGCGAATATTTCTTTGCGCTTGCCGAGATCTCGGCAGCGTCAGCCGAGATCTCGCCTACCGGGCTTGCCCGCTTATCCATTTAACGCAACGAAATTTTTAACGGGTAGATAACTATGGAGCCGGAGATCTCGCTTACCCGAGATCATATAAACACCCCCATATAGAGAGGTGACGTCTTGTGGTCAACTTCAAAGTTGCGATGTTTAGCAAATCGATTAATTAATGCAATTACACGGGGCGATATTATGGTGCAGCAGTGTTGTGAGTTTTTGAAAATCATTCAAAATCTCACAATACGTTGCGGCAACATACCGTGTAATCTTTTGAAATCTACGAACTGGTGCTGAATTTATCGTCCTCCACAGACAACTTGTGGCTTGCTTTCGATTGTCACTTTGACGTTTTAATTCGGCGTTTTGTCGAAACGTTCGCTCGCTTGTGAATATTATTTTGTTGACTCAGCGAGTTTTGTGTCTGAGACTTTATTTATTGTATATATAGTATAAAACAAAGCATATTCCGATATTTAAATTTGTATATATAGACCTAGGATTGTTTGTGTATTTTCACTTCTCTGAAGATGATTAATAAAGTTTCTCGGTCACAAAGTTTCTGAAAGAAAACCGTGTTCTAATTGCGGAATAGGGAGATCGGTTGAATTTTTTTATCCGGGTGAATATTCGTGCGGATAGGCCACTAGTCCAAAACCGTTTAAAATCTTTCATTGCGGAGAAACGAGACCTCGTAAAGCAAACCCGTTTTCCCAAAAACTTAATACGTTACAGAGTCCTCAAAAGCCTAAGAGAAGCCTAGGATTAGGAATTTGACTAGGATCTATTTATTCTGCTTTAATAAACGCACACATAAAATCTGTCAAAATTTGATATCAACTCAGCGTTTCCGACGTATACACTCGGAACAACTTCGGTTATGCCGACTCTTGCGTCCGGTTGAGTAAGGACCGCCCCTGACGCAACCGAGACGCTAGACGAACGCAACCGAGACGCTAGACGAACGCAACCGAGACGCAAGACGAACGCAACCGAGACGCTAGACGAACGCAACCGAGACGATAGACGAACGCAACCGAGACGCCAGACGAACGCAACCGAGACGCAGACGCACTGTTAGGTTATTTCTGAGCAGTACTGTACTAAAGAGCTATTTTCCATGTTTCAATTAATCTGTTCATACATGTTATAGCACCATTATCTATTGCCAAATATATGTGAAGGATATACAACTTTTGAGTTAAAATTAGTTTTTGTAACATTGAACTGTACATTGATGAATATGTGTTGAAATTTGTAACAACTGTAATTTGTTAGAAAACAAGACCCCCATATACTATACCAGTGTTAGCATTGAAGGGGCTATCCTGTATAAATATTATTGTATTATTATTGTATTATTATTGTATTATTATTATTATTATTATTATTATTATTATTATTATTATTATTATTATTATTAAATAATAATGAAAACTTTATCTAAAAACGGTAAATTCTTCAATTACATTCAAATTAATTTTTATAATATTTACATTGATATAAACTGTTGAAAAATAATTAAAACTGAAAAATAAATTAAAACAAAGAAAATTCAATCTAAAATTCCAGGCTAAAAATCACGTATACAGTAGTTCTGCTACAGAGAGAGTAAAGTCTTTCGCGATCTCGCGTGACTTAAACGGAATTCTCGAACCTCTCACGCATCTATGTACAGTTCTTAAGATAGCGAATGATAGCTGGATTCGTAACCAGGTAATGACGCTGGCGTAAACTTCATTGTTCTTACTCGTGAGTTTATCTGCGAGAGTTCTTAAAAAGTTCTGACAGTCGGCTCCCATGCCCCCGTTTGTACCAAACACCAATGGTGTAAAAGTTCCCATTTCAACATCCATCACTCTCTGATTGTATTTTCTCTTCTCGTTTTCCTGCTCTCTGAAGATTGTTGCAGTGGACTTACCCTGGTTGCACCGGGAGTTTACATGCGTTACACGTACGTCAAAAAATGCTGTAACTGCTGGTGTCCAGAAACCTCCTGCCTTCATATCCAGTCTCGCTTCTTGACTTGTAACAGTGGATTGGAGGTTGAAAACTTCATTATCGAGTGGTTGCAGGTGTGGCTCTGTTTCCACATTTTTACACACTTTATTGATGTGTGATGTCAGGAGGTTCCGGATTGTGTCGTGTCTTTGAGCTACAAAGCCCCCCTTCTTACATGACAAAGCTTGGTTGACTGTGAAGGTCTCCCCGCAAGCACAGTGACTAGGGAGATTAGGTAGAGCCATGTTATAACGAAGGCATAGGGAGTCCCTGAACTCCTGCTTGTTTAAAGCCAGTCCATACTCTTCAATTGGTGTTGCATTTAGCCACGAGCTGGCTCCCTTGTCTCTTGTCTGCTGAACCGCTTGGAGTTGATCAGGAAATAATGATTCATCAATCCTGTCTATTCTGGACTTTGTGGCGGCTCTCCTCTGAGTGTTAATTTCGCGCTTTCGTTCCTCCATTTGCTCTCGTGCTGGGATGGTGGAACTTTGTGCAACAATAGAATCAACATGTAGAGCTGTTATTTCAGATGATGCTTTGAACTGCTCTGGAGCTTCACGTTTAAGATCAGGAATTCCGATCCCGCCCTGTGCAGATGAAAGGGTAACAAGTTCTTTAAGTTCTCCAGGGAGGGGCTCAGCTCGTCCAAATAATGAAGGAAGGAGAGAATCATGAATCACTTCTTCGATTGGGTCCACATACTCCTCGAACGATTCAATGGTGCGCAGATAGTAAGTGAACTTGGATTTGAATCCTTTGGTGAAGGCGATATAGGCGGCGTGTGGTTGGCTTCTGCTAATCTCCACGAGAGACTCCATTTCTCCAAGCCACTTCTCGACCTTATCTTGACAATATTGGTCTTTAAAATCTTTAGATCCAATGACTGCACCGAGATGGCGTCTTCCATCGAGCGTTATGTTTACTTCATCGTTATGTTTACTTCATATATATATATATATATATATATATATATATATATATATATATATATATATATATATATATATATATATATATATATATATATATATATATATATATATATATATATATATAAGGAAACTGAAAGTGTCTCACATTACGCCTGGAATCCGTGATGAGGGACTAAACGCCGGTCGATATTAGCACCCTCGCCCTCAGGCCTTCGACCTTCGTGCCGGGCGAGGGGATAACTCATCAAAGGCATTTTTAAGGGTTACATAAGGTCCATTATTAATATTATTTCTCATGAACATTTCACCAGTCAATGACTCACTATAAGTCAAATTAAATGTTTCCTCATTTATTGATACTATGTCAGGTACATTGGTTAACAATAACAAATCCTTTTTAACAGGACCTTTAACACAACTGTACAATGGAACCCCGTTAATACGAGCGCTGTTGGGCCAAAAAATGTGGTCGTATTAACGGGGTGGTCGTATTAACGGGGGAGAATCGCACTATTTAGGCTATACAGCTTATATTCCGGCCAGAAAAATGTGGTCACAATAACCAGGTGGTTGTATTAACGGGGTGGTCGCGTGGCGGGGTTCCACTGTATAAAAAATTACCATGACACAAAATATTATTTAAATCAAAAGAATTCCAGTTAAAAAATCTTTAACATTTTAGAAAATAATAGCAGTCAATGACATTGCTACACAGTGTTTACAGGCATTCTCGCCAAATTTAGTCTGATTTCCTTGACTAAAATCAGCACAAACAGTGTTGTTTGTATTTACTATTTCGAATAATAACAACATCGTTTGACAGTCTCAAAAGCAATAGTACATGTACATTGTAGCACATCATTTCAAACAATAACATAATCACCAAAAACACATACAAGTGAAATATAAGTATGAACATTTTATTCAAACATCGCCCTTGCATTAATATCTTTACTCGCCTTAAACAGGTGATTTAAACTTGGTTTCTTTGAGTTACTTTTTGAATTCCAGACAAACTGTGAAAGTGATCTTAGGGCACTGCAGTGCTTTCAATTGACTTTCATATTATATTGATATTTTGAGTTTGGTTTTCAATTTATAATTTGAGTTTGCAAGTTGGTTTTCAGTTTATACTTTTGTGTGTTGATTTGACGTAAGATTGTAAGATTGTAAGACGGTAAGATTGTAAGACTTCTGCTGCTTTGAGACACAGCAGATAAACCTAAAAACAAAGGGGGAGAACTAACTCAACATACGGAGTCGAAATCTCTACTGACATTAAAGCTTATTTGTGTCCATGATTTATGATTCACGATCGAAGCACTTATTTGGTAAATATAATGCTAATTGAAATACCAGCTTACCTTTAAAGAAAACTACAGAAACCTTAGTTGTCAGAAAGACAAGGCTTTTAGCGATTTGTCGAAAACCTCCTATAGAAAACACTCGAACGTAAAGAGCTATGGCGATTCTTCACGGAATATATTAATATAATTATGCCCCCAACGAAGAGCGCGAGCAATTCCGATGGCGAGTTACGAGCATGCGCAGTTGTATTTCGTGATGAACCATGAGAGAAATACACGATGACTATATGGGTACCGCTGACCAGCGGTACCCACAAAAATGAAACAAGACGCCCGCTGAGCATTAGCTCGGACTAGGAATTTTATGATGTACTTGTACGAATACGCCGTCTTAGGTGCCGGAATTGACTAGTATTTAACCATAGCAACCAGGGCTTGCCCACTTTGGCGAGATTGTGCGTTTGTTACCATTTCTTGCTAATTTTCATTTTGCTTTAATACGAGAACCGGACCTGCCCGCCTAGTCCAGATCTCAAATCTGTCTCAGTAATTTCAAATCTGTCTGCAGAATTGAAATCGACTAAATATTGGCCGAGATAACGTTCAAAATCTACGACGAAACGGCCTTTTGTAATTTTCGACGTGCGACGGAGTGCAGTTCCCCAGTACTCTGATTGCGAAACATGTATTCAATGAAATAATCAATATAAAAATTTGTCTGATAGAACAGAGGGCGACGGGTTATTGCGGATACGTGTTTCTAGTATATAATGTAATGAGCTAATCAGTTCAAGTAGAATTATCTTCCCTAAGCTGAGTAAATTGTTATCTTCGGAAGTCGAAGAGTTGATACTAAAACTAGGAACTTGAGGTTACGTTTCGAATCCCAACTAGCCACAGTTACGAAACAGTTGAGTTTTCAAAATGGTCCTAACGGTCCTATATCTGCGTTTCAAATTGAAGGAAATTAACATCTTTAGTTTAACATTTTTTTTAATTAACATTTTTAGACTTTAGTTCCTCTTTAACAAAAGCACTTTTGGCAGAGTGAACTGTTTCCGTTTGATTAAGGTTTAAAGCTATTTTACGTTCTTCTTTCAGACTCAGTTATGTGCTTTCGTAGGGCAAGCTGTGGTAGGCCTTAGTATAGATTGTGGTTTCCCTCCCTGGACTGGCTACGGTATGCTCCTCTACATGGTCTCCATGCTCACTCTCTTTGGCAACTTCTACTTGCGGACTTACCGTAGCACAAGAAGTAAGGGAAAGCAGTTCACGAAATCGGATCTACGAAGGACGATGTAAAGAAAAGACATTGAAACAGAACTTTCTATGTTGTTTTAGATCAAGAACTATATTTTGATAATCTAAACCAAACCCTAACCCTAACCTATTAAAAAGAAAAAAAGTAAAGTAAAAAATAAAAAAATGGAAAAAAATCATACTCACCCAACACTCGAACCCCGACCTCACAAGTAAAAATCAATGATACAGACCACTGCAGCTATGCAAGCGAACTTGAAATATTCGGTTGATAATCAATATTTATGTAATCTCATTGAAGTGAACCATATCACTGTAAAAACAGACTGGTTGAAACAACCGATTTTATAGGTTGTCTCAGATTCATACCAATCTTACTGGTTGAAATAACCAAATATTTTGTTTAAATGACCGTATTTTGGTTGTTTCAACCAATAAAATTGGGTTGTTTCAACCCGTAAAAAGGTCAATTGGTGAATCTGAGACAACCACGTTTAAGCGGTTGTTTTAACCAGTCTGTTTTTACAGCGTATACATAATAAAAAGATGCTACCGACCACGAAAGATGCTACCGACCATCTACGGATTCCAAATTAGCGGTGACAATGGCTATAAAAAGGGTCGTAACACAGTTTAAAAGTTGAATAAACCATGTAAACACCGCCATTTTGAATATGACCGTGACGTCATATGCCTATATTACTTGTAATATACCCAATTCTTCCAGCATTACCACCACCATATATATATATATATATATATATATATATATATATATATATATATATATATATATATATATATATATATATATATATATATATATATATATATATATATATATATAATATATATATATATATATATATATATATATATATATATATATATATATATATATATATATATATAGGTAATATTTGGCATTTCACTCGATCAAACTACATGTTGAAAGGATTTATGGTGAAGGAAAATTTCGAGTGTTGGAATACATGCATTTTAAGACCAAACCGGGACCAGTTGCGAAAAATGCAACTTGGCGGCCTTCCGGCTGGAATTGAACCCGCGACCCTGCGATTGCTAGTGCAGTGCTCTGACCACTGAGCTACGGAAGCCGTACATATATATATATATATATATATTTATATATATATATATATATATATATATATATATATATATATATATATATATATATATATATATTTAAGAAATAGAAAACATTTTCCGTGTTTACATGCAGTTATATAAACACTAGTGGAAGTTTGGGAGAAAGAGAAATCATAGTGGGAACACGAGCCCGTAGGGCGAGTGTTTCCACGCGATTTCGAGTTCTCCCAAACTTCCACGAGTGTTTATATAACGTATGGGAACACGGATAAAAATGTTTTCTATTTATTTTATAAAATAACACGTAGAAAGCAAATAAAATGTACAAATATCTTTTTTATCAACACGTAAATTCTCCTTACTGCGTATGATGGCGCCGTGATGTCTAATTGATTGCGTATGATGGCTAATTGATGGCGTATGATGGCTAATTGATGGCGTAGGATGGCTAATTGATGGCGTAGGATGGCTAATTGATGGCGTATCACGATGGCGTAATCCATCCATGTTATATAGCCTGATATAAACACGGTAACTGACCAATCACAGCGTGCGTAAGACACGACTTATTTTATAAATAAATAAATATATATATATAATATATATATATATATATATATATATATATATATATATATATATATATATATATATATATATATATATATATATATATATATATATATATATATATATATATATATATGAGTTAGAATGTTTTCGTCACTACTCTGAGTTTCACGCTATAATGCGATCTTCAGGCAACTGACAGTTCGACTTCAACTTGTCGTTAATATACTCGGCGGGTTAAAAATAGTTCTGATGACGTTGTGTGTTGATCGTTTGCTGACGTTCGTTAATCTCTGATTGATTGTGTGACGACACTTCGCGAAAATTTCCGATCTTTTATTTAAAAGAGTTTTCTTGTCGGCCTTCATGATCATTAGTTTTTCCACCAGGCAAAGGTTGCATCTTCGCGATCCATTTCGATAAGCCGCGGTGCGTCTAACAATTAACCATTTAATATTAAAATCGCGTTTTTTTCTTTTTAAGTTCCAGATGTTGTGTTTTGACAGCTCCGTTTCATTTGCGTGCTTTTCGTTGCGGAATGATTTTAGATGGTTGCGATAACGCTGCTTGAAATCATTGGCTGTCATACCGATATATTTCATCATTTCTCCGTCGTCATGCGTTGTTACTTCGGCTTGATAAATTATGCTTTTCGCTAAACAGTTTCCTGGGATTGGGCATTGATGGCTGTTACGTTGTCGCAGTTGCATTTCTCTGTCAACAAATGTATTCATTTCCGCTGACAAAACGAGAAACTTATACGAGATGAAACCAGCCACATACGAAAAACTTACAAGCATATAATTTAAAAAACTTAAATAGAATATAACGAAAACTTACAAGCTAGGAGCTGATGACATCACTGACAACATAGGCCAGAAATCGCGGATATTTGAGCCCGCGTGTATCAGAAGCGGTGTGCCGTATAAGATCCTACACAATCTCATGAATCCCTAACATACACTCTTATCCCAGATCATTACCAGTCAATATGACGGCTATCTTCAACTAGCATATGAGAAATAAAAGAACTTCAATCAACCGAAAAATACTTAAGTAAACGTACTTAAGTATTTCAATTACGACTCGACGTTTCGGACGGCGTGTCCTAAATCACTGTTCAACAATCTGATCAGCCCTTAATTCGTAATAATTCGCGGCGGTAAACAATGTGGTTCCTACAACACGCAATACGAATATAGTTGCTTTAACTATGGTCGCTCGAAGTCTGTTATCTATATTTTCATTTGAATGGCTTTGGCAGGCTCTGTTTCAAACAATGATCGATTTATATTGTTTTTCAAACAATACGTATCGCAGCAAGCACTCTCACAGTTACATGTAACATGTAACGTGAGTATAACTAGAAATACGTATACGCAACAACCCCTCGCCCGCTTACTGTTTGAAACTTGTATATTTATTTTAGTTCTCACTAACTTTTAGTTGTACCTGAATTAGATAATAGCCCATTCATTTACCAAACTGAATAGACTTTCAGTGGACAATATCTCTGCGAGCTTTGTGTTGTCTGAATTTATATGACAAAAATAAATAACTAAATTCATTAATGGTAATAGTTAGTATAAACAGACACTATTGGCTGAATGAAGTGCATCTTATCATAGGGGTGCATCTTATCATAGGGGTGCATACATAGTGCAAATATATACAGTAGGGCCCATTCAAATTGGGTTTACTAAGACACATATTAGGGTTTTTCCTGATTGTTGGTGTGGATAGATTATATACAGCAATTTTATAATTCTACCCACATTGGACTACTGCGATGTGGATAACTTAATATTGGTTTGTCTGGAGAGGTCTCAACGCGAGTTAGGAAAGATAAGTTTCCATGGGACTTGAAACTGATTGGTTCATAGAAACCCTAGGATTGGTACCTCTTGTAATTAGAAGAAAGTTACATTGTGTAATGCTAGTTAAGAAATTCTGTGAAGGCATTTTCATATCATATCTAAAGAATTAATTTCATATCTCAATGAATCTGTTCATACATACATGTTTTCGCACCTTATCAATTGCCTTAATTGACATCTTCAGCATTACAACTTTTGAGTTAAAATTAGTTTTTGTAACATTGTACCGAACATATATGAATTATGTGTTTATATTTGCAATAACTTTAATTTGTTAGGAAATAAGACTGCCATTGATATAAATATTATTGTATTATAATTTTTATTAATAATAATAATGCCTAATGCAGATATGGTTATTAATGCAAAAGCCATATGTATGTACAACATATACATGTCTATAGCCTGCTTGTTGACAATGATCTAGGTGACACAGTACTTGTTCAATCCCTAACAATTTCTGCTGACATAGTGATCAGTGTCAACATCCCAATGATATAAGTGCCTATGCGGCAGTTACTATACATCAGTAATTTTAATGTGTTAACTGCTGTAGTAAATTCAACCCGCATAGAACATATATCAATAGAATCAGTATAAAGATCATTGTAACTCAGAATCATTTTTCTGAGGATATGAGCTTGACACTCATCCATGTATTGTCTGTCTACTCCGAGCTCTCCCTTACTCACTACAGCAGTGCACATATTACCACTGACCAGTATACAGTAATTGCTTGTTTATAGTTGAAAATGCATCTTCATGCCTTTTCCCCGGGACACGCGATATTTTGCGGCGTTATTCAACAGTGAATGTTTAGGAATTGAGTGAATTTTGTCTAAACAGGTTGTTTAAAGTTCAAAGCCAAATTTTCGCTGTATTTCATTGCTGACTCACTCCGTAAAATATCGCGTGTCCCTGGGGAAAAGGCATGAAGATGCAATTTTCGAACAATTAACAATTATTCACCGA
Source organism: Chrysogorgia sp. JL179-B06 (assembly GCA_035772405.1). Lineage (NCBI taxonomy): Eukaryota > Metazoa > Cnidaria > Anthozoa > Scleralcyonacea > Chrysogorgiidae > Chrysogorgia > Chrysogorgia sp. JL179-B06. The sequence continues at coordinate 3,286,857 of JAYKKM010000452.1, read as the reverse complement.
AGTGGAAGTGAATAGTGGTGGATATTTACCGAGACGCGAAGCGTCGAGGTAAATATCCAACCACTATTCACTGACACTGAGGTGAATAATTGTTTTAGCATATACCAAAACAAATTGATAAAAAATAAGTAAATTTCGGTTAGTTTCATTATAATTTAGCCAGTAATTGTTGCGAAACGCAAGGCAAAAAATGCCCTTTCCATATGGCTTTCCATATTTGGAGTTTGCCTTTCCATATTTGGAGTTGTTTATCAGTTTTGACAAGCTGACAGCAGCCGGCCGTTTTGAAAACCTTTCGAAGTTGGATCAAAGTAAGGCAAAAGACCACTGGATTTTAACTCAAAGGAAATATTTTAATACTGTACTCGTGGGAAAACCTGAGGACAAACGATAACTAATGAATTCTGGGTGAGTAAACGACAGTAATTGTTCTTTTCAAAGCGTTTTTATTTCGGTCAGTGCATGCAACGACAATGTTTCATGTGTTTAGTCGTTGAATTTCCTTTAATTTATAAAGATTTCTGTGGGTGTTTACTGTTATAAAATCGGTAGTATGTTTTCCAGGTCATTTGTTTAGTATTCAGTTCATTACTCGCCAGTTTCTTGGGCAGTGTATCGCTGTAATCTTTATGGCTGAAACCGTACTAATTATTTACGTTTTGCTTGGTTTTGTTGCAACCGAAAGATTTTTAATGTTGTAAATGTTATTAAATTCTATATGAAAGGCAATTCAAATTGTCTCAAACTATATAAAGGCGAATATCGATATATGAACTCGGAGAACACTTTTCTTTCAAAATATTTGAACGAAAACTGACATGCAACAGTCGGTTCGTTCAATCAAGTTTGTTTTCGGAGCATATCATTCGTTGTTCTGCGGATTTTTGAGCACTTTCTATTCTCTCTTTGAAACTTGAAATATTACCTAAAATAATTTTCCTACATACAGTAATTGTTTTCTACCTGCCTGCTTTTACCAATTTCTTGCATTATGTAAAAAGAAAATCGTTCAAGAGAATGACACCATGTTGTTTTGCGAAACAGTGAATAGTGCAGGATATCCCGAGCTAGAGGAACCAATCAGATTGCGCGAAAAGCACTATTCACTGTTTTGGTATATGCTAACAAGATATATTACATTTCTTTTTGGTAGAACCCAAAGATTACGAATATGTAAAATCCCCTAACCCCGGATAGGCACTTTAAATATAAGGACTTTTTCGCACCGCGAAGGCCCTGAGGACGAGGTTGGGCCGTTGATGCCCTTTTGTAAACAAATAAACTAAATGTGACTCTAGAAATGCTAGGAATCCCGTGTGAGGAACTAAACGCCGGTCGATATTAGCACCCTCGCCGGGCGAGGGGATAAGTCAACTAGTGAAGATGTGAGATGTACCGTTAGGATTACGTCTTTGTCTGAAATTATTTGTCTGTATACATTTTAGACAGTCTTTAGTATCAACTCGAACACGGTTCTTCATTTAAGGTGGCTCCCTACTGTTTCTTGAAAGGTGGCAAATCTCGAAAAGTGCCCATGGATATTTCGGAAAAGATTGAAACTAAAGCTATGCATAGAATAAATTTCAGGGCATCAAATACTATTGATGGCTAAAGTGTTTCATCTGTTGCTATGACAACAGTGACGTTTCAAAATGAACATTTAATCTAATTTGTTTCGCAACGAGTCGGTGACCTCCGATTTTTCTTACATTTAAACATTTCTTTTAGTATAATAATTTAGTATAATTAATGAATAGGCAAATTTTAAAAAAAATCTGTAGATCCGATTTAAAAAAAAAATAAAAAACATGATTTTTTTTCTGTAAAATAATTGGATTTACAGAATTTTTTTTTAATCTGCCTATTTATTAATTAAACTAAAAGAAATGTTTAAATGCAAAAAAAAATGGGGGGTCACCGACTCGTTTGCGAAATAAATTAGATTAAATGTTCATTTTCGGCCATTTTAAAACGTCACTGTTGTTATAGCAACAGATGAAACACTTTAGCCATTAATAGTATTTGATGCCCTGAAAGTTATTCTATGCATAGCTTTAGTTTCAATCTTTTCCGAAATATCTATGGGCACTTTTCGAGATTGAAATTTGCATTTTTGCCACCTTTCAAGAAACAGTAGGGAGCCACCTTAATTGGCCTACTTTAACGAGTTTACCAATCTAGTTTTTTTACTAAAGATTAGCCTAATTTTACCGAACTCAATTTCTCTGACCTCATTCGCATCCTCCCCCTAACCTGATTTATTATTGCTCTACGCATTGCGTACCAACGATTCCAGTGCAAAACCAACCAGTACCCACATGTTCGTGATAATAGTTACTCAGAATAACTAGTGTTAAATGAGCTGAGTAACAAAAAAGTATAGATATAAATATGTTTAATTGGGTTATAAGAATGACAGTAAGGATACAAATAATACATATATTAACAAAAATCATATAAAGAACAAATAAAGGTAAATAATAAATTAGTTAATATAGGTACCTTTTTAGTTTATTTAAGAATGAGTTACAAGATAATTAAAGGTGCTGTCAAGTCCGTTCTGCGTATGTCCACGTTTCTGTTTACATCGTTTGTTTACATTGCATTATATAAACATTGAACATGAAGTATTGCGGATTTTTTCACACGCTTGAGCTTTTCCCCCTAAAAAGCGTGTTATAAGAAGCTGTTTGGTTCCTAAATGTTGTTGATATATCAAACTACAACTCATGCCTTCGCCACCTTTAACGAATACTCGCTTTCGAACTGTCGCAAATCTATTCCGTTAAAGTTTGTTTACATGTGGGGTCCCCAACGTTTGAAATATCACACATGCGCAGAACGGACTTGACTGCACCTTTAAGCTTATTTTAAATTTACTATGAATATGACTCGACGAAAAAGAGCTTAAGCTTTCGCTTAAAAGATTTCAGTGGCAACGTTTTAAGGTTTTCATCAAGTTTATTCCATTCAAATGCCCTATGTAACGTAGGCTGAATTTTCCATACTGTAGTTTGTTCGAACTCTGTTTATATAGTAAGTAGTATAGAAAGTGGGGCTACCAGCGCATTTTTCCATTTTTCATGTCTCAACTTTTTTCTCTGGTGAACGCAGCACTTTTTTCGTTTTTAGATTCCACATATAATTTTCGAGCAAATATGTGGAATCTAAAAACGGAAAAAGTGCTGCGTTCTCCAGAGAAGTTGAGACACTCAAATGGAAAAAGTTCGCTGTTACCCCCACTTTCGAGACTACTAATAGACGATGTGTCGCATGGTTTGGAGCCTATGAGACGTGTCTCAGCTAGTAGGCTACATAGTGAGGTGTCTAGACGTGGCGCTAGACGTGGGGCTGCTGTGTGGGTGAGGATGTCGCTCGTTTAATCTATTTAAGATGATTGAGAAACCATAACTCTCTGTCGTGACTGGCCATCCTTTCCCCGAGTACAGTATGTCTAAACCTCTCGTCTAGTTCCTCACGTTCTAAGCTACTCTTAGCGAAGAGTTGTCGTTTGAGCTCTCTAATCTGGTAGATAAATGACAACTCTTTGTTGAGTCTCATTATCTTTTCCTCCACTGATTCCCAACGTTCTACGCTACTCTCCATGGCTTCAGCGATCATTACCATGTGTGAGCGCTGGAGCCCTGGAGAGTATCGTAGAACACGGCGATACAAGGACGGTTTTCCAAAAGTCAGATCCATTTGGAATCTACACGATTTGGAATAGTGTGTTGGTACCTCATGTTCTTTATGTGTGGTTAAATTCGTGACTGTCGTGGTTCAGCCGTGTGGGACCTACGTTCGTCAACCAAAATTTGATTCACTTAAATACTATAAAATGAGTGTATAACTTGCCATGGGTGTGGTAGCTCTAGGGGTTAAGCGTTGTGCTGCGGCACACTCACTAAGGGCGTTCGAATCATGCATTGGACTTCCTTTCCCAGTCCATCACACTCGTCCGCGCGAGTGACACAGCTGTGTTGTTTGTTACGCAATTTGGACAACGTCCTTAGTTCCCAGTCAATCACACTCATCCGCCCGAGTGACACAGCTGTGTCGTTTGTTACGTAACCTAATACTAACGCATTGGACAACGTCCCTAGCTCCCAGTCCATCACACTCGTCCGCGCGAATGACACAGCTGTGTCGTTTGTTACGCAATCTAAGACAACATATCCGGAAAAAGTGACACAGCTGTGTCGTTTGTCACGCATTCCATCTATACTTTGACGAGCAATAGTGGGGAATCCCCTAAAAGGTGTTGAAGTCAGTAAAAAGAACATAGTAGTGTGATATCTCGTCTTCAGCTCGCTTCCGCTTGTGTTGTGATTAGATAGCACTGTCTCCTTCTTCATTTGGGGGTTCCCCCTCAGGGATTTCCCCTCTAGCCATATGGCTAAATATGTGTTTACTAGTTGTTAGTCCACCTGATAACAACCCTAAACAAGGGAGGTAGGGGGATACGTATGATATAAATTTCTCTACGTCTCTTTTTAATAACTGGTCAGTAATCAACTCGTTTTCGAGCTTTTCAGGTGACTCAATAGCGTTGAACCCTCCTAACGCGTGGGCGAACTTGCTTATTAAAAGGTCACAGAGAAACACGTTCGCTTTCTCCATTCTTTTTACCTCCCATTCTTCATAGATCTTATTGATAACTTTTTCTGAGGCATTTTTGAGATAAGCGATGGATTGGTCTATCTCACCGTCCTCTGAGAGTCTTCTTAGTTCGTTTCGTTTCTTATCTACATCAGTTTGCGGAGTGTCGTCAACTTGTGGTGTGTCGATTTGTGGTTCATCGATCACTTCCTGTTCTGCTTCTCGTATGTCTTCGATGAGTTCATCAATTGTCTCAAGATTTTTTGTCTTGCGTTTTGGCATGTCCTATACTATATTATGGTATGTTTTGTTTTCGCGGAATAACTAATTCGTACGAGTACGGGTGTCTTAGAAATATCTCCAATCTTGCGTACTCGTTGTCTTTCAACTGTTTTATTATTTTCTGAATTTCCACTTTATCAACTCCGTTGAGATAATCGTCTACGATAATTTTCATATCGTTTCTGTTAGGGTTGTAGAATGTTACTAACTTTGAGATATTTTCACGATATGGTTTACTAATTGAGGTTAGTTGTTGTGTTATGACTATTGTGGATAGGTTGTAGTGTCTAGCGCTAAAGGCTAGTTTAACTAGTTCGCTTGTTCTGTTTTTAACGTCCTGCCCACTAGCACAATCGTCTAATATTATTAATGAATTGGTGCCTTTATAAATATCAGTCACATATTTAAGAACTACATCGACCTTATCTTGCTCACACTGAATAGCGATAAAGTTTGGGTCTCTCAAGTATTTCCATTCAGTGTACGTTTTGTTCCATTCAAATGTTGGACATATAAGAATGATGTAATCGAAGTGATTCATGTAGTCTTTCTCTATTATATCCAAAAGGTAGTACGTTTACCACAGGCTGTCATACCAACAATCAGCATGTTAAAAGGTGTTTTCATATAGAATACTATATGTTTAGTACTGGATTGATTGTAGATCATTGTTGATGAGGTTTACGAGACCGTCGGAGAGCACGAATATTCTACACATGACGTTCGCTGCTGTGGCTTTTTTAGTGATTATCATCAGTATTCCTGACTCAGTATTTACAATCTTTTTTCCAGTGGCGTTTTTATCGTTATCTTCGATAGATCTAAGGTCAACAACCAAAGCGAAACCGTCTTTGTAAAACTTTTGGATAGTCATATGGTCATAGTTTAGTTGTCCGAATAGTCTTTTTGCTTCTCCCCATAGTCTTGATTTAGATATTCCTTGACTGTAGACCATATTTGGCACGCCTTCTATGGTGAGTTTGACTGACTCTATATTTGGGTAAACGAATAACTCACTATCAGTTCTTGTTTTGTTTGTGAAGAGTAGAACGACAGCTTTCATCGATTTTCTCGGCAGGTTAATATTCTCGTTTACGAGTGTGATTCCTTTGTCCCACTCCACAGTCTTCATTAGTGTGACGTGTTCATACGATAGAGATCTACCGGATGCGTACAGAGACGATACTTCGTTAGCAATCTCTTGGTTCTCGATAGTTTCGTACTCTAACTCGAGGTTCTCCAACGTATAGCCAGTCACGGCTGATCCAGATTGAGCCACCATAATATCAGATGCTTTGGGGAGTGTGATTATGTACCTGAAATTGTTGTTCATGTTGTATGGTGCGTATAGACCGTGATCTTCTAGAATCTTGTCGATTTGAATCTTTTGTTTAGTGTCATAGATAGAGAACATCAGACCATCACTAACTTTTTGTGTGTCTCCACTGGCCGCGCCACTGTCGTCCTTTGAGATTAACTTTCGAAGGTTCTCGTTTGCTATACCATATTCGACCATCTGGTCTCGCTCACTGTTAGATTTCCAGATGTCTTTGTACGTACCGATGACGCTTTCACCACTATTGTCGTACACAGTCTCACCTGCTAGTTTTACCACCAGTCTCTCAAGTATTAGTCTCGAAAGGTTGTTAAGAAACCATGATTTCACGTTCGAACTCTTAAAGTCGAATAGAAGATGGAGACTAGAGGGTACCAAACAAGTGTTACCCTTTGTTTTCGGGATGTCGATGTATAACTCCTCCCCTGGATTGGCTTTGTTAGGGTTCAGCGTTACAACATGACGGGTTCTTGTGCCTTTGATAGCAGATATTTCACGACGTCTATATCCAGGAAGCAACTCTTTTTCATTAGTGTTCATACTATATATTATAACACATGTTTTATTTCCTCTGTTTGTACTGATCGTAGACGAACCAAGCTAGTGCTATCGCTAGGATCCATAAATTAGACGCTAACCAAGATATACCTGTAGCTCCCCACTTTAGCACAGTCGCCACCATGTTTAGCAGTCCAGCCAGTAGAGGGCCAGCCTTTGTAGCTAGATTAGCTATAGCTTTCCCTAATTTCCCAAGTGCTTGACCACCTTTGAAGACAACACTTCTAGCGGATATTATAATTGTGGTGATAAAAGAGGCTATGGTTATTCCCAAAGCTGAGGCGCCTAACCAATTTTCCTTAAGCCACTCCTTTATTTTTTGTAGCTGAGTAAGGTCCTCTTCTTGTTGCTCTCTCACTTCCTCCAATCTTCTCTGTCTAAGTGTTACGTCTCTAGCTTTAGATAAAGCGTTAATCCTTGTTTCTATCACATGTCTCTCGTTCTCATCTTCAGTTTTATCTAATTGATCTCGTGTTTCGTTCATTACTTCTCCAAAACTATCTGCTTGTACTTGTAACGCACCATTTGGTCCTATTCTTGACTGTCGGTCCATAGTGTTTGATGAGTTTGTCACACCTTGTAGCTCGCGACTCTCTGTATCTGTTAGACCTACACTGTAAAAACTGATTGGTTAAAAAAACCTTTTTAATTGGTTGCAACCAATTCCAAGAGGTTAAACCAACCAAATAAATTGGTTGTAACCAGAATAAATTGGTTATACTAACCAATAATTTTTAGTCCACACTGAAGTTGTAACTCTTACAACCAAACAGAATTGGTTATGACCAATAAAAATTGGTCGGATTCACCAATTGTGAAATGGTTGCAATGAAGTCACATTTAAAGTAACCAATTTAATTTAGTTGTAACCATTTTGAAATGGTTAGTCAAGTAACCATTAAATTTGGTTGTAACTTTTTAAATTTGGTTGTAACCAAATAAAACATTTAAATTTGGTTATTGAAGTAACCATTTAAATTTGGTTGTAACCAAATGGATTTGGCTATAACCATTTAAAAATTGTTAGCTAACTACTTTTGTCACTTTTCGTAAATAATTTTGATCTGGTTTCACATGAATCTGGATGTGTGTTAAAAGCCAAATTCAACTGTGAAACAATTGCAACATTGCCATATAAATCAAAGGAGAAAATCAGATTTCATTAATCAGGGAATTGTGACCAAAAATAGACTCAATTTCCAGTTAAACTGCCAAGCTCGCCATGCTGTGTAGTTGGTTTCACACTCCATATGACAAGACATAATTAATATTGTATAGAGAACTTGAAATTAGTACTACTGTAATACACTTATAATTTGGGAATAATGTTTTCATTTTAGAAAGATTAGTTTCAGGGCATATAATACAACTGAATTGTACATTTTCCAATTCTGAAAGATCCTGTAGAAACCTTTCCAGGACTGGTTCAACACCATACTGTTTGATGTGATTACTGGTAGCCAATGCAAGAAGTTGTATAGCATTTACTGGAGATCTCATTTTTGGTCTTACATTGCCCAAAGTATAATAGAAAGCACCATAAATAGTTAAGAAAAAATGAGAAATGTTCATGGTTGTCAAACATGCAACATATTGTAGCCTAATTTTAAAGGTAAATGGAAAACATTTGACATGTAGCATCACTATTTTATTCTTAATTAACCCTTTCACTACAGGAACCTTTTAGAATTGTACTCTAGCAAATGCGAGATGATTTTGCTTGTCCGGGGAAGAAGTCCTGTACTGAACAGGTTAAGTAACCTACATTGACCCAATTGGCAAGCAAATATATATATGGTCCAATAATATAAAGATTCAATGCATTTACAAGTGTTTATATCATAAACTTGAATGTTTTTAATAAAGTAACTTCAAAGCACCAAATTAAATCACTTCGTAATATACATATTTTGTCCTTTTCGCCAGCCAAGTATTATTTTATTATTCAATTATTTTAACCAGTATTAAATACACTTTCCTACTTAATTTTATGTAGTTATATTTAATTCTATAAAAATGTGGCAAGACATATTTCCATAACAACTTATAATTAGGTTCATTGGCTGAATACTAAGGCTTGAAAACAAGAAACACAATTATTACCGTATTTGTTTATTTGAACTTGCTCAAGCACAGGTTATACTGTACAGGTATGTACAGTACTTGACACATTCTACAACAGGTCATTGCCACGGCATGAGGATTCATAACCTACACATGAAAGAGAATTTAAAACAATTAAAAGCATTTTCAGATAACCATGCAACTACTATAGGTGCACACAAAATTAATGCTGTGCTTTCATTCTGTGTTGCGTCCGATATCAACTTAGCTCGCAAATGTTTGAAAGCTCAGATGACGTCCTGGGTAACACTGTACTAGGCAAATGCAAAAAAGGCACGGGTTGTGTGTCCTGTTAGGGCACTGTCATTCACCGCTAAGTCAAGCCCGGTCGGATGGGGTTAGTATCTGCATGGGTGACTATCTGGGAATGACCTTGTGTTGATTCGTAAGCTGGCAGTTAATTTATCTCTCCTGTGTTTGGAGGGTTTTCCTCTGGGGTCTCTGGTTTTCCTCGCTGACAGTAAAATCAACACTTAGATCTCAGCTGTGCTCTGTGGTCAGACATGGGTTGTATATATAGTGGCAGGCTGGCAGCCTGCAGCACCGTTGACATACCTTTGACTTGACCACGTTCAATGCAAGTTCACATGGTTCAATGATGCCAAACGACATTGTGTTATTTTTAGCCTCCCCGCATTTGTTTTTAGGGGGAAGGTAAAGGGCAGGTTTAGCCTCCCCCTAAAAATGACTGTGTGTGTGTGGGGGGGGGGGGTCTACCCTTTGGGTTGCCCATAAGAATATTAGTTCTTCCAATCATCATGGTATTTACAGTTACCAAAGTGATATCTAAATTATGAAGTTGTAAATATAGGTATAGCTGCATATGCTGGATGAAGAACCAATGACAACCCATTATTTTCAAAAAACATGATTATATATCAAGTTTATATTGTAAACTATTTAAATTATCTACATATAAATTAAATATCTATATATTTGATACAGTCAAACTACAATATCTATATCTTCAACTCCTTACTGTAAATTCATGAAAAACTTCAACAAAATACTCACCACTAGGACAGTTCTCTATACGTAATAGTTGTGTTGCTGGCGTTCTTATTGTGGAATGATTCATCTACAATACTTCGAATAATTCGCCGAGTCCTGGAATTCAGTGTCAAAGTCTAATCATGCTATTCTGCAAAATATGTATAGACAGTATAGTGTTGTTCACAAATGAATTAACAACAGTTTGTGGAACACGGTCTTCCTCTTTGAATTTGAGAATACAGATTGCACTTGAGTCTTGATCTGGCCATTTCTTGTTTTAAATCTCGCTGCATTGCGTGCCAAATCCAAGCCCTCTTCTATATCATTGTCCGTCTGTATCTGGAACGGCATGTTCGTTGATATTGAAGTTGACAACGTGTAACCATTTATAATATATCCACAGAGAAGATGAAAGTTTGGGTCCGAGATGATACGTTGCACCGCTAAACAGTCATGCTGGAATCGACAAAATACAGTACTTTTTTGGTCCAATTGTCCAAAAGCATTGTTTAAAAGCATTGTGGCAAAGGAGGCCACAAAATCACAAATAATCCGGTATCCGGGACTATGTTTATTTCCGCGTTTCAACGAAAATTCGTACTTAGTAGGGGTAGGGCAGGGTAGGGTTGTATACGTCTGAAATACTTTGTTCTGATTTTAAAAACAATGATGATTATTTATTGGTATCATGAGATTTATTGCTAATCCAGAACTTATTTTCCTTAATTATTTTGTCGCTTGCTATGTATAAATATAAATTTTTGTCATACCAAGTGTGGGTGAGTCGCTTTGATCGAATTTTGTCTTTTGTGACGTCAGACACGTGACAGTCGACAAGAGCGCGTGATTTGATTTGAATTCGTTTTCACTGGACAGTCGCATCATTGTTCGTTATTATAAAGAAGGGTTCGTGCTAGCAGGTTCGTGCTCGACGTTTGGCAAGTTTGTTTCAAGAAATGGATGTATCTACGGTAATTATCTAACTTATAGTAATACATGCAATAGTAATTGATGTTATTGAACTTTATATCGTGGAAAATTAATTCTACGCAGACGTTTTTGAAGAAAATTATTTATGTTGCGAAGTAGTTCAATAGAGATCTATTATCGTAACTTACAATCTACCTTATCTTAAATACATTTACTTGTATTAATAACGTTAGCTTTTATTTACTGTTTAGGTATTTGGTTCTGAGTTGTTCGAGGCTTTGTCTAAGAGGCGTTCGTGAATAAACGCTAAGTGTCTAGCCGAAGAAGAGGTAAGACGATGTGTCGTTTATTTTTTGTCCTTGCCAATTTAAAAGCTAGAAAGTATTTAAATATCACTTTCGTTTATACCCAAAGAATCTGGTAAGATTACCCCTCGTAATTTGTTTGATTAAATCAACAAAATATGTTTATAATTGTGCTTTATTTCCATAATTTGCGTATTGACTAGCCAATTTTCAAGATGGCGGCTGCTTCTTTTACAAATTTCGGCTAGAGGCAGGAATGGCTCCGACTCCTTATTTGTCAATACAATACAGCCGGGGGTTAGTGTTAGAAAACTCGTTAGGCGGGTTAGGGACAGAAAACTTGTTAGGTGGGGGGTTAGGGTTAGGACCTTTGTTGTTTTGGGGTTGGTTACAGTTCTCTCTCCACATTTCGAGCAAAGAAGTCTTTATTGACCAATATGGAGCCATTCCTGTCTCTCGTCACATCTTCTTTTACACACTGCGGCTAAATACAGGAATCGCACACCACTTTATAGTAGATTACACCAAGTCCTCAATATATGTGGTAGTGATTTATAGGTTATAGTAATTACAGTTAGTATATTAGTATTATCAATATTAGGGTTATTTTTGAGGTTTCCTGTACTTAAACAGGTTTGCGAAACGAAACAACTATTTACCTATTACTACGAGGTGGATAATAATAACCGACCCCAAAACAACAAAGATCCTAACCTCGCCTAACGAGTTTTCTAACCCTAACCTAAATAGAAAACTTGTAAGGCAGGGGTTGGGGTTGGTTAGGATCTTTGTTGTTTTGGGGTCGGTTATTATTATCCACCTCGTTAGGCAAATTGTTGTTTCGTTTCGAAAGCCTGTTTAAGTACAGGAAACCTCAAAAATAACCCTAATAGCTCTAATACTGATAATACTAATATACAACATATAATGAGGACTTGGTGTAATGTACTATACAGTGGATGTATGATTCCTGTATTTAGCTGCAAGTTCTTTTACCATGTGGTCCAAAATGTGGACCAGTGGTGATGAATATACTGTATAATGCTACTGACTACTCAAGTAGCAGGGTGGATGTTTCAAAATATATTTATACAGTTTGTATTTTGATAAATAACTACATTTTTCAGATATTTGTTAAATAACAGTTTTATAATATTAAAGAAAGTTTGCAGATACACCATCAACATAGTCCTAACCCCAAACTTAACCCAAATCTTAACCCTACACCGAATACTAACCCTAACTCTTACCATAATGCTTTATTTTAGAAATAACAGCTGATTTTAGTTTTGAATTATACTACCCATAGTCTACATGTGTGTGACATCATTTTGGGATTTATATGAAACTTCACCCATTTTATTAGCTGAGTTTTCGTCCTTGACATCATTGATTGTAAAAGGACTTTGGTCTTTTTACTATTCATGTTGACACTCAGGATGTCCTTAGAGTTGAATGACAGGTATATGCCGGGATGGAAATCATAATCGTAAGATAAATACTAGTTTATCTTACCAGCATACTAGTGCAACAATGCTTTAGAAAATAAGTTGTGTCTTACGCACGCTGTGATTGGTCAGTTACCGTGTTTATATCAGGCTATATAACATGGATGGATTACGCCATCGTGATACGCCATCAATTAGCCATCATACGCCATCAATTAGCCATCCTACGCCATCAATTAGCCATCATACGCCATCAATTAGCCATCGCACGCCATCAATTAGACATCACGGCGCCATTATACGCAGTAAGGAGAATTTACGCGTTGATAAAAATATATTTGTACATTTTATTTGCTTTCTACGGGTTATTTTATAAAAGAAATAGAAAACATTTTTATCCGTGTTCCCATACGTTATATAAACACTCGGAGAAGTTTGGGAGTACTCGAAATCGCGTGGAAACACTCGCCCTACGGGCTCGTGTTCCCACTATGATTTCTCGTTCTCCCAAACTTCCACTCGTGTTTATATAACTGTATGTAAACACGGAAAATGTTTTCTATTTCTTAAATATCGGTATAGCATCGAAACTAATACCACCATACTGGTATCAGCTACATAACATGAATAACCTGCAAAAATATCAATACACCACCCAACTTTATTAGAAAGCACTTTGCTGTAACTCCCATGAGTTGCAGCAAAGTGCTTTCTAATAAAGTTGGGTGGTGTATTGGTATTGTAACCATTTACATAACCACACTGAGCTCTAGATACTAATGTATAATTTTTGTTTCTCAGACTGTCAAGGAAACACCTTTCTCACAGATGAGATGAATTCTACACCCAAATCAGTGGCACCGTCACTTATTCCATCTTCGCCTACCACCGTACCTGCATAATTATCTTCCATACCACCTTCAACAACAACCTCACTGATGGAGGATGAGGGAAGTAGTGACAGTACAATCTTTCCATTTGATCCTGTGAACTGCTTAACTCCAGAACTTTATTGCCAGCAACTTCATGTATGTATATTTGAATGATACCATGCAAGTTAGGCAATGTGTCACCATTGTGCAGAAATATTACATTTCATTTGTGTTCATATACCAATCACACCATTTATTAATACTATTCAAGCAATAAACAATTCACATGGTTGATTCACAAATTCATGGGACATTACCATGTCATGTGTGTACGCTTGCATGTCATGGCTACGTTGTTTGTCGGTTGACCGAGTCAATTCTGGGTCCGAGTTAAGTCCAAGTCAAATTTCTGAGTCATAAAATATGCTAAAAATGCTAATTATGAATTTACAGCACTACTTCTCTGAATTTAACTAATATCTGTAACTTCTCTCTTAACTTTATTTTATTCTTGGAGAGATACCCACAATAAATTAGGGGCAACCCCATTTGTTTACACTTTTAAGTGGGGAGATACCCACTCTATGTGTTGACCCCATTATAGTTCATCTTCTTCTTAAAGTGCCTATACAACCCTTTCGTTTTTAGTTATCTGTATGGAGGATCAAAACATAGCTGATAAGTTATTTTACAGTTTTTGATTTGGACTTTTCGTTTAGAAGATATTTTGCATCCAAATTAAGAAATGTAAGCAAATTCCGATTAAAAACCGAAAACGTATTTCTGCCAATTATGGAGTCTGGAAACTAGATTGTGACGTCATTTAAGAGATGAGTCCAGGATCTTCCCAGCTTCGTAGACAAACGAGCTCGATTCCCAGATTACACTATAAAATTTATCGTTTATGTTGAACTATTCAATCATGCCAGACAGATACGCAGTGTATGGATGTTCTAATGACGCGAATTTTAAAGAAAAATATCTGTCCATCGTATTATTTACTTGAACGATACTTTACTTGCACGATTCCTTACTTGAACGATACGCGGACAGTAAATATGAATATCACATAGAGATCTTGCAGTGTGTTTAATACAGTGTTTACAAGTTCCCCAAGGCAAAACACACATTCGTCTCTTAAATGACGTCACAGTGTGGCTCGTTCCAGGCCTTTCTAATTTGCGGTTTTTTTATATAAATAGCAATGTATAAAAAGAGTGATATCTTCCAAACGGAAAGTCCAAATCAAAAACTGTAAATTAACTTATCAGCTACTTTTTCATTCTCTATACAGATAACTAAAACACAAAAGGGCTGTATAGGCACTTTAAGAGATACAGTATGTAAAAGAGTGGTGGTAACGTGTGCAATAGAAAACTTTCACTCTAAACCAGAGTTGCATTACGCACCATCTCTTATCAATTACCTGCATGGTTACCCTATAAACTGTTCACTGTGTAGAATCAGTCTTCCTTGCATACTAAATCATATTTTTTTTATTTTAGGATGATAACGAAGAAGATATTGGTTTGAAAGTGTAGCAATGTTCTTCCCCTAAATTGTTGTCAACTGGGACATTGAAGGAGATACATTTCTTATCCCTCATCACTGAAGGAATACTTGACATCAAATTTAAGTCTTTCAAAATTGTTATTTACCTTTTTAAGTATTAAGCTAGTCTGCTAGTATACATGTGTTTAGAATTTTGTTGAAGGAAACCTAGATTATTCAATACATTGTTTTTGTCATAAAGTACTTTGTAGTCTATTTGCATGATAGCTCGTAGTTAACAGTACATTGAGGTTGATTAATCCAATTTGACCAATATCGAAATTGGTTGAAACTACAATGATTTAAATGTTTACCAACTTAAAATTGATATTGGTTACTATAGCAAGAATATTGGTTAAATTAACCAATATTTAATAGCTAGTGACCAATATTTAATAGTTACAGTGACCAATATTTAATAGTTACAGTGACCAATGTTTTATTGGTTTAAACAACCATTATATATTGGTACTAACCAATTCATATTGGTTACTGTAACCAAGGTAACTTGGTTAAAACAACCACCATTTAATTGGTCAGAACAACAATTACCTATTGGTTGTTTTAACCTTTTAATTTTTGGTCATTTCGACCATAATATCAATTGGTTGAAATGACCAATTTTTAACTGGTTCTCTCAGACTCATTCAGAATGACTTTTTTTTTTTGGTTATTTTAACCAATCAGTTTTTACAGTGTACTATTGATAAATCGTCAGGGGTGTCGTCTAACAATGGGTAGTTGTCCCAATCTAAGCTATCTTGTTTGACGTCAGTCTTTAGTTGTTTAATAATATCTTTATACTGTAAAAAGGCTAGTGTTTTTTTATTTTTTACGTAAACAACATTACGCGTTCCTATTTTTGTTTTTTCTCCGAGCTTCAATATTTGTGTTGGGTTTGAAAGTTTACCTCTATAAATTGATTTGAAGTATAATGTGTCCTCTCCATCCTTTAGTTCTTTAACTATGGATCTATCTAAGATTTCCTTAGCGGTTGGGTTGTTAGGATTTAGATTTACTCCTTCCTTCTTTTGAATAATTTTTGATACAGCAATGACTCGTTCTAGCTGATCTTCTATGTTGGCTTTGTTCTTAGATTTGACATTTTTTAACCTCTTCATTACTTCTTCATATTTTTGTTCGTCGAACACGTCATCTTTTCCTAAGGTACTATTAATAAGCGACATTACTTCATCGTCTATATTTTCATACCCACTACCCTCTTCAACGAATTTCGCTGAAGGAGTGTCTACCGTTGTGTTACCATGTTTTATCGTGACGGTTTTTCCATCATTATTATCCGTGAACGATGTCTCATTCTCCTTGGGTTGTTGTCTCCTATTTAGCTCTTTTTTATCTCAGTTATCCTGACATTAATTTTGTCGTATTCAACACGGACTTCACTCGGCATACTCTTATTAGCGTACTCGTCGCCAATACCAGCATAATACTCAAGAGTATCGGAAAGTTCATCGTTTAGTTGTTCGTCATCATACAATTTAAACTTGTCACGTTCTTGCATTTCGATTTCATCGAACCCTCCTTCAGCCATTATATACTACTCAATGTTTTGAATATCAATCTCTGGGATACATGAGTTATGTTTACTGTCGTAGCCAAGCCACTTGACTAAAACCATCTTTTTACCTCCCACCTTCTTTCTCTTCACTATCTTCTCAACTTTATATACATCGTCTTTTTTATCAACAGCTGATAGCTCTTCCTCATAAAACTTACCGATGATGAGTTCCCCTTCATGGTCCTCTATCTCGTACACGGTAGGGTCGCCACGCATAACCTTTGACACTTTGAATAGCTCCTCAGTGAAGTTAGCCTCGTACCCCTTTGCGAATATCTTTTGTACTTTGATATCCTGACAGTCTCACCTACTTTGAACTTTGGTAGTGGGTAGTCACCGAAATGGTGTCCAAACAATGTCGTCCATACTTCGTTTTCGTTTTTCTTGCTCACATCTTTAGGTTTCATAAGTATAGTACTATGTTTGGTATTGTTGTAATTCTCAACGAGCTGATCTAAAATGTCTATCCACTTATACGTTCCCTTACTGTAGAAGTACTTCCACATAGACGTCTTGAGTGTTCTGTTAAACCGTTCCACGACTGCTGCCTTTTTATCAGAGTTCGTGCTAAAGTATTTCACGTCGTGTTTCTCCAATAGATCCCTCACACCAACGTTATAGAATTCCTTACCATCATCGAACTGAGCCAACTTTGGATACTCACCAAATCTAACCTTAGCCTTCTCTAGTAACTCTGTGACAGCCTTAGTCATGTTTTTCGTATCTTTCCTATAGACGGGTATTGCGAAAGCATACCTACTAAGGATCTCAGTGGCTGTTAGTATCCAGTAGTACCCGTTGTTCTTATGCTTGTACTTGCCCATATCGACCAAGTCCATCTGTATCTGCTCACCCAGATAGTCAACAAATGTTTGACGTCTAAACGTATGTCTCCTAACAATCGGTTTGTACCTGGTGTACGTGTCTTGGGATTTTAACCAGTCATTTATCTTTGCCCTACTAACACTTAGTCCATCTTCTTGTGCCTTTTGGTACAGCCTCTCAGCAGATTGGTAACCAGTTGATGGATTATAGTAAATATCTCTTAGTTCTTGCTCTATGTCCATATACACTACATGATGTGTAAATCTAACAACACTTCACCAACGTTAATACTGTTATCGTCCTGTTCTGTTATCTTGAACTCTAGTTGGTTGATGACTCCTTTGTTTATTGGGATTTTTGACCCAACACCAAAATGTTGTACAGAGCCCTTTAATGTCTCATGTGTGCTAGTTATTGGCAGTACTGTGATACAATCGCTTCTGCTACCGTTAACTATGTTCTTAGATCTGTCCACAATATTAGATGTTACTTGTATGTATCTCAGTCCTCTGTTAACGTTCACAACGTTGGGACTGGTTTTTGTGGTGGCTATTGTAGTGTTTTCGTCAAATCCTAAAAGTTGTCCAAATTTAAACAGTTCTATTTGTTGATCAGTTGTTATCGTACACGTAGAGTTATGTCTGTTAGCCACTAGCTTGATGTCTCCTAGCTCTTTCAAGTCGTCGGCGATCATTTTAAAGGTGTGGTACCCAGTGTTAAAAACGTGGTCACTACTGTTATAAGTTATCTTATTGTTAGCCGTGGTTACGTTAACGTAGTCCCAAAAGATAGTTGCCTTATTCACCAATACGTAAGGGTCTGAGTTTATTGCTAAAATTGACTCTTGTAGGTCTATAGTTTCCGTTGAACCACTAATCGATACTACCACTCTCATATAACGTACGGTATGTTATGATGGATGCGTTCAAAAGAAAGTATCCTTATGCTGACAAGAATAGGTTTTTTCTTGATGTTGACGACAACATGCATATACATATATTCTTCGTGACGAAAACTAATATTGGTGACGTTTCGATAGATTCAAGTAGGTTTAAGAGTAACCCGGAGTACACTAAGTATCTAACGATAAACAAACCAATGATAGCTAACCAAAAAGAGATAGCTAATGCCGTACGCGTGGCTAAGCTGAATCTAGTGAGAAAGTACCCTCACATCACTTTGAGCAAGTTTGAGTTCGATCCAACTGTCTCACAAGATGGTGAGGTTAATGGCGTCGACATATATTTTAGAAACAACGACATCATAAGCACGAACATAACTAGTGATACCTTCAAAAACGACAAGAGTATGTGGATTTGGTTACACAACAACAAGTCTCCAAAAGGTCACGACGACAAGTTTCCAAAAATATGGCTATCTGGTGGAACTATCCAACCATTACCGAAAGGTCGCAAGAACCACTGGGGACTTTGGGATGGCTATCCAACGGAAAACGTGTTGAACTACCCAGTGAATAACTTTAGAGTCTTCGTTAATCAAAAGAGCTACTTTCTCTCAAAGTTACCAATATTACAAATCACCACTTCAAAGACAAAGTCAGAGTGGGACGACAACGAGAGCTACTATAGGGTTGTGTTTGCAACATATTGTGCAAGTTTCTGTTGTGGAGTGTCGTTACAACACTTGTCACCCTCACAAGAAGTCCACCCTGTTATCACAAGTGTAATGAGGTTCCATCTATACTTTACTGTTAGAAGACTTCTCAGAAGGATGGAAGGTGGTGAGAGTATGAGATCGATAAGTAGAGAGTTTGATGCTGGAGAATTGTATGGTAAGACAGACAAGATTCCTAGAAAACATTACTACCAGGGTAAAGTCCTTGCTGATGGTACAACAGGTGAGGAAAGAGTCTTCACGATTAACGACGTTAAGAACGACTACAAACGATACGTTCCTCTGGTGTCGAATGGTTTTACCAACATTGGGCGACAATACCTAAATCAGTCCATAGAGGCCTTTGTTTACTCTACACTTGGTGCACAAGCGAAAACGCGTGTGTCAGTCGTTGGTGATTCCGCAGGCAGTCTAGAGACTCAACAAGAGTTCCGAAAGTTGGTGGAGGATAGTGTTATAAACTACGACGTGTCAACGTGGATTCTCAACATGAACAAGTCGATTAGAGACACTAAAGTTGTCCAAAATCTTGCGCTATCACCGTCTACGTGGTTAATGCCAAGTAACGTGGTAATCCTCAAGAACAAAATCGCTGGGTACAACAACCTATTGAAGACTGCTACACAGAGTATGAAGTTTGGGGTAAATAGTGGGTTAAACTACACAAAAACGACGGAGGTTAGGAAAGTACACCAAGAAGGTGGAGAGCATCTGGAGACACTCGACAAACCAAAGGTGACACATCGTCTGACACCAAACGTGACACACCAGGAAGAGCACCTGGAGACACTTGACAAACAACCAAAGGTGGTACGTCACGCGGCGACACAAGATAGCAACGCGACAGAGTTGTGGCTAGTTCTAGGGGTTTCGGCTGTGTCTGGCTATTTAGTGAGCAAATATGTGTTATAGCATAATGAGTCTAAGTTATGGATTTGAGGACAGAGACTACGAGAGCGACAAAATATTAAGAAGAGCGAAGAGACATCTAGACAGTGACCCTAAATTAAGCGTGAGCGGTGGGAGGATGTCTGGAGATATAGATATGGCGCTCGGGGCACTCAAAAACATAGCAGATCCAGTCGATAATTTGGATGCTATCAGTAAAAAAGTGTTGGAGTCCGTATACTTATCACAATACTTATCCTATAACGTTATATTTGACTTTAACGTCACAAAGCATGCTGTGAGTATGGTGGAATACCACAATGGAACAAATAAAGTGAAAACCATTAGAGATAAAACAAACATGTTAGTACAACACGATTCAACGTATGGTCCTATTATTGGTGTTAACAATGGTCATTGCTTCCTATCCCCCGAACTAACTCCAATACCATTTGAAGCTGGAGTACACTTTAACTGTCCACGTATGCAATACTGTGACATATCCGTTTTTGTGGTAGTGAGGTTAGTCACGAGGGTTTCTACGAAAGATTGGGAGGCGATTATCTCAAACGATGATGGATCGTGGGACAAATACATAGGATACAAAGGAGGTGAGAATGATAAATTATCATATGGTGGTGGCGATCCAGCAAAAGAGTACACGTGTACAATACCAAATAACATCGACACCAACAAGAGACATATGATATCAATACATTGGCGGATGGGTAACTCCTACGTTAAGGTGAACAACATAAGATCAACAGAGTCAGACTTCACAGCTAATCACAAAGAGATAGGGTCTCCTTACGTAACAATCTTTGCAGTGCATCGACCAAAATTACCACTCGCACCCTACAAGTACCCGTCTTTGTTAGAGTTCTACGGTGTGAGGATTGTCTCTGGTTACATGACGAGCCGAGACATAATATTATTTGGTAGAGATATGATGGAGGAACATAATGTGAACTAAGATATATGAGGAAGAAGTCAGTTGTTGCTTTCAATCACATATCAAAGGATATGTCAGAGGAAGAGGCGCTAGAGCTCAAACGCTTGTACGCGTACTACCACAAACTAGAAGCCTGTTACAAATGGAAATACAAGAGGTTGAAGAAAATTAAACTATCGTTAAACATGACTAGCATAGGGTTAACGACAGTAGGGATTATAGCTGGATCGATAACCGCTAACCCTCTAATCATTGCTTGTATTAGTGGTCCTGGTGTGATCATCCAAGGCTACTTGGCTAAATCCAATCTGACGAGTAGAGTGGAGCATTGCAAGTTCGCGCACACTAGCTACAAAAAGATACTGACACAACTAAGATCGTATCTTAGAGGTCTTCCTTACAATGAGTCAACGTTTCTATCAGACGTTAAAGTGTTGGATGATAATGTGACTGACTTATGCCCACCAATTAATGGAATGGTGAAAAGGTATAATAAAATATATGACGAGACCAACACTCCAAATTAGGGTAAGACATAAGGGAGCTCGTTAACATCCTCAAAAAGGTCAAACGAGAGGTGTTTGAAAGGGGGGCGTGAATCACGTCCCCCTTTAAACTTGCAACCAAACATGATATTCATATCTGAACTAGGAGTGTGTTCCACACGAAAGACGATGAGAGCTGACGTCCCATTTTGGGACCTCATCTTTTTTTAGCGATAAAATAGAATAGTCTGACCAAGGTCCCAAAATGGGGTGTTGGTCAGAGTCACTTATAATATTACACACAGTATATTATATATGACGAGCCTTGTCAAAAATTTCAGTTTTGAGAATAAGTCAGTCACGACTATCAAGGATGGAGACAATATCTGGTTTTGTGGAAAAGAAGTCGCTAAGGCACTAGGGTATAAAAACGCGAAGTGGGCTATCAGTGTACACGTTGACGATATATATAAGGTCAAACGAGAGGTGTTTGAAGGGGGGCGTGTTTCGACGCCCCCTTTGAATTCACAACCACATTCAGTCTATATATCAGAACCAGGAGTATATGCTCTGATATTCTCATCAAAACTAGAGTCAGCCAATAGGTTTCAAGAGTGGGTATTCACGGAAGTCCTACCATCTATTAGAAAGACGGGTCAGTACACACAATGCAACCAGTTATCGATAATGAGTGAGACAGATTTACACTACGACATTGTAAAATATATTAGAGAGTACCATCCAATAATAACCATTCCAGGACTTGGTGAGTATCAAAACACAACAACTAGAAGAAAAGATGGGTGGAACAAAGGGTATGTAGGTGGACAACCAGATTTGATAGTTCCACAACTACACAAGAGATATAATGGGTTTGCTCTAGAGTTCAAAACACCGAAAGGTAATGGGGTTATTAGGAATAACCAGATGAAGGCATTAGAGAGACTAAGATCACAAGGATACAACACGCTACTATCCTCAGACCAACATAAGATAATACACTTCATAGAAACATACATGAGAGACTCTAGAGTTCTGTGTGAGTACTGCAATAGAGGATTTAAGAGTGAAACCACACTATCTAATCATCAAAGATATTTTCATCGAATACTCTGTCTATGAGATAATCTGTGAGATGACTGTGAGATGGTCTGTGACGAGATATCACGTATAATATAGATGACTGACAGTGAGTCCGTACCTATTATAACGTCGACAACAAGGACCAAAGACCCTAAGAGAGTAGAGCCAGGCAAACGGTTGGCTGCTATATCTAAAGCCGCAAATGAGAGGAAGATGAGAGAGAGAGTGATAAGTGAGGACGATAGTTTTAACTATGGATACATCATAGGTACTATAGGAGTGGTTATAGCCGCTGGTTCGCTGTATTACACGATTAGGCAAGACAAACAAGTAGTGACTGAAGAGCCTAAGAACGTCGTTATAAAACCATCACGTAAACTCGACAGCTTCGATTAAAACATATCGTATAGTATATGGCATCAATAGACAGAAAAGAACTGATGAACGAGCTATACGACGCAGCCCTTGTGACTGCTGGAGCCGTAGCTGTATCCATGGCATCAAAGAAAGTACTAAAAGAACCGTTGGGTACCCCTGAATCAGTGAAGGGCACCCTCAAGTTAGCGACTGCTGTAGGCGTTTCAACGCTACTCGTTAAGTGGGCGCAGAGTAAGAAATACCTACCTATTGACCCATTCTCAAAATAATCTAACGTAAACGCTATAGCATTCGCAGGAGCTGGATTTATATTCAGCAAGCTAAACCACACCGGCTACGAGACAGAGATAAAGAGACACAACAAAGCATTGGAGAGTCTTGCAAGAGCGAAAGAAAAGTTCTACGAGAATGAGATTCGTCAGAGAGACAAAATTCAGGAGTTAAGACAACAACTGTCAGACGCTAACGCAGACATAAACGACACGAACCACGCTCTAGACCAACTAAGACAAGTACTGACGATACAGTATGATGGGAAGACATTTAACAAAGAGCCTGAGTTATCAGACTATTACAAACCCTCGGATGAGATGAAAGAGTATCAAATGGTATTCGTCGGAGTTGTTGGACTACCTTTAGGTTACTTAATATTGATAATATTAATATTAATATAATATTAATATATAGAGTAGTATAGAAATGAGCGCTAAAACTTTGAAGGAGATGGCTATGGAATTTAACAAAAAGCGTAACTTGATAGAGACACTCTTTTACCAAACTCGTCAGATAGAAGAGTTGGAACAATTACTATCAGACGTTCTAAAACAGGTCACAACAATAAAGTGTGAGTGGGAGACACTAACCGACAACCACAAAGTTACTACACTATAGTCTAAAGATATATATAGTATAGTAACTTAGATGGTTGACGAACGTACAATGAGAATGTTCTATGCTGGGTATACATTGGATGAGATTGAGACACCAAAAAAGTGGAGTGGTACTACATTAGGGTACACATTGGACGAGATCAAGAACGGAAGTAAGGACACAACACCAAAAAAGTGGAACGACACCACATACTGTTACGAGTGTAGTAACCACAGAGCCCAAATCGAAGATGGTGTATTTAGTTGTGACAAGTGTGGAGAGACTACCTATGGACGCGTGAGAAACTTCATACCTAATATTTGGATGTATAAGAAATCGGCTCATAGTTACAGTAAGTGGTTAGAGAGAATGTTGACTAGTAAAAGACTAGTTAATGAGAGTGACACACCAACAGTTGTCAGTGATTTTGTAAAAATACTATGGTCTCTTAAAAGAAACAAACTGATTGTCAAGAACATATCGAAATATATTTTCTATGTCATAAGAATATGCTCTAGAAGAGGTATAGAATTGAGAGGTAGTTTTAACGACCTAAAACCTGGTAATGTTAAGGTGCGATTCGAGTATAACCTGTATAGTGTAGTATACAAGGATCTAGGTTGGGACGGGAGAGGAGATCCATACTACAACGAGTGGATAAATAAAACATATAGTAATATATAATGGCAAGACCAAAAATTTATAAAACAAAAGAAGAAGCTTTAAGAGCGGCCAGAGCGCAAACCAAAGAGTGGATGAGAACTCATAAGTGGGTGTGTGAGACATGCGATAGGTCATACCATGTGACCTCTAAATATAAACACATCAAGACTAAAAAACATTTGAGAAATTTAAGCAGCTAGTTCTGGATTATTTTGTAATGTCCATACGCATAGCTAGACTCTGCTGTCTGGTAGTATATGTCGTTTGTTGTCAAAGCAGCTTAAGGATATCTTATTTATTTCATAGCTTCCTAGTTGGTGACTCTTGCTGCGAATAGTTTTAATTATGTGAGACATTTGCTCACCATTTGTTAGGACACTTTTATAGTTGTCATGTCTTATGTTGTTTCTAATGGTACTCTTCTTGATACCTTTAGCAGTCTTCCCACCTTTTCCGTCCTCTTTTAGGTAGCTATACATTTTTGACCTTAAACCAACGAACTCAACGATGGGGACTCCTAATGTCTCATCCTTCATTTTACCAATAACCTTCTTATTAGTTAGGTCGAAGTAGGGAGATGACTTATCATATCCACTAAAGTCAAACATTTCTTTGTTAGCGTGCATGTCTTTGTACACATCCTCCGTCTCAATCTCGTACATTAGGCTATCAGTGTCTGTGAATAGTAATTTGGCTTTGTTGCCATATTTCTTTTTGATGTTACTGTAGTGGAAGTCGTACATCAATGTCTTCGATAGGTCTAGAATACACATACCCACGTATGCTGGTCTATTTAGAGTTAGTGTCTCTTTGATCTT
Source organism: Chrysogorgia sp. JL179-B06 (assembly GCA_035772405.1). NCBI lineage: Eukaryota > Metazoa > Cnidaria > Anthozoa > Scleralcyonacea > Chrysogorgiidae > Chrysogorgia > Chrysogorgia sp. JL179-B06. The sequence goes on along the minus strand of JAYKKM010000452.1, from coordinate 3,261,683 downwards.
GTGAATTGCTACCAAGTTATCGTCAAATATTGTACTGCTTACAAAGTTGGTTTTGACGTTAGTTTCTTCAGTTTTTCCTCGTCTGTTACTAACTCCACATTCACACGCTTTCGTAGATTCTCCATAGTCTTTCCAAACACACTATTATTCATAAGCTTGAAAAAGTCTTTCTCAAAGTCATTCTTTGCTTGGGTTCTCTTGTCCGTATTAAAGTCGATATATTGTTTGAGCCATGGTGACTGATTGAATTGAAGTGCTCTATGTATCTTCTTGACCTTCATTCCCAAACTCTTGTATAATTGTAGGTTTCTATAGTGAACAACGCACTTACTCTTATCGTTTAGGTTAGGTATACGTTTTGCAACCTCTCCTATAGATATCTTAAACTTGTTTTGGATTGTCTTACAATAGTTTGACAACATATCACTACTTACTTTCATCCTCTCAGGGGCTAAAGGATAGTCGTTGTGAAGATCGTGCAACTCCTCTGGGTACTCTAAATCAACCTCGAGTATCAACCCCTTGTCTGAGTTGTTATTATATTTGTCTAGATTGTTGGTGTCAAAACCCTCGACCCACACAAATCCACCAGTCGGTAGATACTGACACATAGCCCAACCATAAAGGTTATTCGCATCTAAGTATACGATGTGTTTCGATGGTTTACTACTATCATACCCCTTCATGTATTTGTTATTAGCTTCTCCGTGTCTATGTGTTATACAGGAGACACCACCCCGCATTCCTTTCTCGATAAACTGAAACATATCAATGTCAGTCATCAACTCTAGTTTCACTCCTGTCATCTTTAGAGCAGCGTCCCACGATAGTCCAGGTGATGTGAAGTAGTGACAAGGATCTATAATTGGTAGTACTGTTTACACGTTCTTCTAAAGTTCTCGAACACGTCAGCCAATAGTAACACGTCAGACTTTAAGTATAGGTTGTGGTACTCACCCATATTCTCCACACCCATTGTCTTCCATACTTCTTGAGCGTGCTCGTAGTCTGTATCTGACACATGCTCGTCGTTTAGGATGCTGTAAAAACTCTCCTTTGATGGCAACTCAAGTTCGTTAAACTTATCGAAACTATCCATATGGTCATATGGGTACACACCTTTTCGTGACATCAACTCTAACTCCTTACCTTGAAACACTTCAGACGTGTACTTAAGACAATCTTTTGGTAGGTTGTTTACTAGGTTGACTAGACTAGAGCTCATGAATTGGAAACTATCTATAAATACTAGATGTTTACCTAACATGAATGCCATATATTTCTCCATATTATTTGGTATGACGTTGATTTTCTGACCAAGCTTGCCTATCTCTTGCATTATGAAGTGGCTATCGTATCCTCTTAGATTGTGAAATATGACAGGTATCTTATCAGTCAGTCTATAGTTCCTATTACATAACTGATGTGCTGAACCTCTATATTTACCAGTGATATGACAATGATCTCTAACTCTCACGTCTCCACTTTTATATTTTCTATCACAAATATGACATTTAGTCGCTTCCTTGAAGTTAACCTTATCAGCTCTAGTCAACACCATGTCCTCATTAAAATGCTCCTTTCTAACTTTCTTGCAGTATTTAACCTCCTCTAACATCTTTTTCATGAACTTCCTAACCGCGTTCTTACCTCGAAACATCTCTACTGGTTTACTATATTTACCATCATAACAGCACACTACTTTGTACCCATACCCACAGTCCGTGTGTTTTTTGGTACTCGCTAGTGTACGATCCTGTGAGTGGTGTCACGTTGTCGACCTTCTCTGTGATAGCCTCGAAGTCTGCGTATATTACGAATGGTACCTCTAATTGTTTGTGAAAGTTTTTATAATCAAGAGTGTTGTCTCCTTCATCTGGCATCTTAATCGCTTGCTTACCATTTACCGTCATACAAACCTCCTTATGTTTCTCTAGAATCTCACTGGTAGTAAAACATTGAAGACAGTACCTACAGAAATTCTTGCGACACTTGTGTTTAGACTGACTGCACATAAACCTGTCGAAATCTTTTATGTATATGTAGTGTCGTTTAACACCATTCGTTATTAGCAGCAGGTCCATATGATCCTCACACTTCTCCTCAGAAACGTAGATAGGGAATGGCTGCTTGTCCTCGTACCCAAACACGCTGATGCTAATACCGTTCTGCCTCTCTATCTTGTTGTACTGTTTCGTATTCACTGGAAATCTCACTCCCTCATAATTGACAGAACCTACGTTCTTCTTATGCTTCGACACTCTCTGCGGATCCTTTCCCACAGGACATTTGTGTAACACGTGACACCGCATAAAACACTTGTCATCACTATTTCTTATGTTGACTAAACCTTTCGACGCGTTCCTCAACTCCTTTGGTAGCTCAATATAACTCGATCCTTTAAGAGGCTTATACACTACCACATTAATAAAGTGGTCACTAATATTGTCCACAACCCACCCAGACCCTTCTGACAACCATACAGCTATACGATTTACTATCTCCTCACTAGCTTGTCTCGTAGTCCCACTAACATCAACACTACTAACCACTGTTTTGACCACACTATTGAAGAAGGCTGTCTTAAACACAGACTCTCCGTCACCAATTTGTTTCTCTAGAGTCACTTTCAATGTCTCGGAAAACTTTAAACCTTTCAGTTTCTCTAACTCTCTCTGTAAAGTCGAGCCCACTACTCTCCTAGTCTTGACTAGTTGTTTTAGTGGATCTTTATTGTCGATCACCTCAACACTATACGACTTGGTGTACCCTTTGAGAGCAACTCTCCTTTGTACTACAGTAGGACGTTTCGTCTTAGCAATAAGACTAGTGATTCTCTCATACTCTTTGTCTGAGGCCTCCTGACTTAATTGTGACCTCCTCACATATCGTCTAAGATCGCGTCTAGCCTTTCGAATTTCTCTGACCTCCCTAATTCTGGTGACTCTATTAATGACGTTCTCTCTAGATCCTCTTCTAATAAGGTCCATCCACTTATACCCCAATGCTTTAGCATCAGCTAGATAGTCAGACATCCTCTTTAGAAAACTCATCTTAATATTCGGTATAACTAAATCACCAGAACCCATAGCAGGATCACGTGCACCACCACTCGATAGTGTACCACTACGAGCGACATTACCACCCACAATAGGGTTACGTTTACGTTCAGACCTTCTCATAAGAGTCGTTTTATTATTTAATATAGCTAAGTTCTTAGACCTTTTCGAATCAAGGAATCCATTCAACTCATGACCTGAAATAAAGCCCATATCAGGATCATACACAATATTGCTTGACATAATCTTGTTACGATCTACACCTCTAACCACAGCAGCCCCACGTCTAGCGCCACGTCTAGACACCTCACTCTGTAGCCTACTAGCTGAGACACGTCTCATAGGCTCCAAACCATGCGACACATCGTCTATTAGTAGTCTCGAAAGTGGGGGTAACAGCGAACTTTTTCCATTTGAGTGTCTCAACTTCTCTGGAGAACGCAGCACTTTTTCCGTTTTTAGATTCCACATATTTGCTCGAAAATTATATGTGGAATCTAAAAACGAAAAAAGTGCTGCGTTCACCAGAGAAAAAAGTTGAGACATGAAAAATGGAAAAATGCGCTGGTAGCCCCACTTTCTATACTACTATAGTAGGTTTGTTTTGAAGCTAGTCTAGTGTTGTACTGATGTTTTGATGCAATTGATTGGAAATAGTTATCAAATACAACAGGTAATAAGTTGTGGTGAAATTGATACATGAAAACTACATTTTGAAAGTTTATAAGATCTACTACTTTAAGAAATTGAAATTGTTTAAACTAGGGATCAGAATGATCATCTGGTTTAGAGAAGGTCATTATTCTTACTGCCTTCTTTTGCAATATAATAATAGGTTTAATAGTTGAGTAATAAGTATTACCCCATACTAGTAGGCAATATGTAATTAATGGATATATAAGAGAATAATAAAGTTGGCATAAAACTTCCCTGTTAACATAATGTCTCAACCTAGCGAGAATACCAATGCCTCTGGATAGTTTCTTGCTTCTTGAACATGGATGTTCCAATTTAGATCGTTAATGAAAAACTTTATTTAAATACGTGTAACTTAATTATTAACAATAGATTAATTATACTATTATTTAATATATATAAAATATAGAAAGATAAAAAGGATAAAAAAATAATAATAAAATCAAGGATGTATGTACTGTATATAGGTATTAAATGTTAGCCTCAGTGCAGGCAAACTCAAAATGTCCTGCAACTGGCGCATAAAAACTGGTACCCCTCAGGCACAGCAAAGCGGATCGTAGGATACTAAATGAAAGTAGATTCAAACCAATTATGAGACCTAGAAATATTAAATGTCGATCTAGTCTAATAGGTTTATTTGATATTTTAAATGCATTTTGTGCAGAATGAAATAGTACAAATAGTACTTGTTTTTTCAATGTTTAAAGATAATTTATTAGCAATTAATTCTATGTTTAGATTAGATTCTAATCTGTGAATATTATTATAACTAAGAAATAAGTTTGTATCATCTGCAAGACGATGAAACTAAAATATTAGAACATTTATATATATTAAAATGTTGTTGATTTTGTTGTTTTTCTGCCGGATCGGATTTTGTTAGTCTCCTTCGCAGCCGTGTCCGGTGTTCAGTCCCCCTCCACCTCCTACGCCTGCCCTTTTAAGACAACCAATCACGAAATGGCAAATTTTGTAAACAAATTGAATTCCCGCCAAATCTTTCGGTATAACACTCGTATGATGGAAAAAGCTCCTAAAAAACTTGTTGACGGTTATCTGAGATGTTTTATTTGTAACAACTTGCCACCAAATAAAGAGAGGGTTAGAGTATTTGGTGGTAAAACATCAGTATATATTCAGGGTCTACTAAAAAAGTCGGCTAACATTGATGCGAATCTGTACTCGTCAAACGATTTATTTATCTGCGTGAACGCATGCTACAAACGTTTGCAACGGTTTGAAAAAGCCGAGAAGAGTCTGCAATCTTTAAGGGATGAGATCAAGAGTGATTTCTCCAAAGCTAGTAGGGTGAAAAGACTGCGGAACGAGGACACTGTCACTGAAAGCAGCCCGAGCCGTATAAAGCTAAGTGATCATGACAAGATGAGCCCGGAGAAAGTGTGTAATTTTGCGCTTTGTGCATTGTGGGACATGTACCTCAATAATTGAGGTGACTATCCCATGATGCCTTGCGGTCAACCTCGGAAAACTAGCTATCGACCAGCCTGCGACAAGATAATCTTTGAGAAATTTAACTCAGATTGTTATGTAACTCGGCGCTCAAACAGAGGATATATTCAAGTTTTGTATTCAGGCAAACTATTCTTGGATTAAAACTATTCATTTTCTTCTTCCAAAATAGAATCCGTTTCAAATAGATCAAAATATTTATTGCTTGCTTTGAATAAAAACGTGTTCGCTGACAGCAGTCTTCAGTTCAAGTGATTCTCTAACCGTGTAACCATAGAAAAAACCTCATTAATCAACCAATCACAGTAAAGTATCTATGAACACATCCCGTCACACTTTGCGAGCATAAATTACACACTTTCTCCGGGCGCATCTTCTAATGAGTTGTGACAGCACAGCGAAATTGTTAAATTTCAACCCGCTTCCTCCTTTTCGTTCTACTTGTACTTCTTTCATCAATAGATCGACCATGCCTCCTTGTCAGCTGCAAGAACCTTTTCAACTTGTGTACGATGCATTCCCTGCTAATGTCTACAACCAATTTCCAGAATCACGTTTAGTCTTAACATCGACTCCTATTCGTGGTATGAAACCAGCTCTTTCGACGTCGTTGGCTCCAAATACAGGAACTAAAATAACATTGTTTGTTGACTATCCGTCAAAAAGGGTGAACAAGACACTTCCCACACAGTTAGAAGGTCTCGGAAAGGCGTTGGTTCACGGTCCTCCACAGAGAATTGCTAAGGCAGTAATGAAGTGTAATGTGATCTCTGGATTAGTTGTTGAGAATGTCCTTCGAGCCCTTTCTGCGGAAGTGTGCGGAAGTGTGCGGACTTTGTTCCAGGAAAAACCCATCTCTCTTGAGGAAAACCACTAAAGAGGACTTGACTAACTACAATATGCAGTCAGTTTGCGAGGAATGGGAAAGCAGAGCGCCAATCTTCTTTGCGTTCCTAATGACAGTTGCTGTTTCTCATAGCGTTAAAGATGCGAAATGGTTGCCTAGCGTTGCACTTGCTGGGTCAATTCTGTTGAAGCAGAGAAACTCGCACATGAATGCGACTGCCAGCCCAATGGACATTCTTCTAATGACCGGATCGATGGAGGTAAATTGCAACTTACTTGTATTGATCAATAAATTAACAAAGTGAAGAGCGAGGTTAAATTTAACGTGAAATATAAACATAAGTTAGTTGGATGTCCTGATTTGAATGTTTGGCTTTCCTTTAATATAGGGTTTTGTTTGCAGCAATGAATAACTATTGTTAACACTAATCTAATGCCTTGTCTATCTTCAATTGTTGACAAATGTAAATAATTCTGTTCTCGATCATCATCTTCACTGAGTGTGAACGATTAATGCATCTGCCAAAAAAACATGAATAAATGTATATTTTTCAATCATTCAAAATATTGAAAATATAATCTTCCGTAATAGGCTACTCTTACAAGATTCAGCAAGATGAAGGTGACATGTTCAAATCAATGTGTCCTGACAAGATCATGATCATGTCCTGACATGTCCTGACAAGATCAAGATCAAGGAAAGATCATGACATCAAACTAAAGACAGCAAGAGATACAATAACAAAGGAGAACAAGGCCCAATTAGAAAGCTCCAGTGCAGATAGCTCAATTCTGAAAGAAACCTCTCATCCTGGGTACACAATTGCATTCGATAACATTGATATGGTAATACCACTTAAGGACATGGGAATGTCAAACCAGAACAGGTTTCACTGGGTAAACCATAAAATTCACTGGTAAAATTCACTAAACCATTCACTGGGTAAACCATAAAATGGTAGAGAATGGAGTATCTTGTAATGGACTTGTCAGTAATTTTAAGAAAAGATAACTTTCTGAAGTAGCAAACATCAACTTCTTTCCATCCCTAATTGACCAGCAAAAACAGAGGTTTAATTACATTGTACTTGTTTCAAGGATTTTAGTGGACTATTTTGAATGCTTTGTTCCACTAAAGGATACATGCATCCAACACATTCCACACACACACAGCAAAGAAATGTCACTGAAGTCAACAAAGGTAAGAAAACAATATTGCTGATTTGTATTAGTATATATTAGATAATTCAACATGTTAAAAGTTGATTGCTCAATACTTGTATGTCTATTTTGTTAGCATACAAATTGCAAAATATCAGTGAAGTCAACATATATTTTTGTTCACTCTTTGACAATGTGACCATTTCACTCAATCAGGTGGATAATACTATTTAACAATTAGTCGCCGAAGGCGAGGTGATTACAAGCCTAGATTCACTGAGCCGAAGGAGAAGTGAATATAGGCTTGTAATCACCGAGCCTGAGGCGACTAATTGCTTTAGTAGAAATTTCCAGGTGTTTACAAATAATAATCAACACAACTTTATAAAAATTCACTTCAAATTTATTATTTTGATTAATAACATTGTTAAATATGCATAAGAAAGTACGTCACGGCCGAACATGCGCGTGCGACTCATCATTTTTCGAAGCTTGTCGCCTTGTCAACAGTTCAAATTACAAGTTAACAGTTTGGCTCAAATATTGCCGTATAAATCAAACAGAAATGTACTGTTATTTATAAATCATTGTCAATGAGTGTTCATATTTACATTAAATGTAAACTGGCAATTGTTAAATGACCCAGATGGCAGAATTGACCCCGAATTCAAGCCAAGCGACGTGAAGAAGTTTTCGTGTTCAGTCGACTGCAAATTTTGGCAGGATGAAGGCGTTGATGTGCTTGAAATTGGTGTTAAGATCGTTGCAGAATGCCCGTGTTTTTCCTTCGACAAATCGAGCGATTGGCTTCGAGATTCCGGACTTCTGTCGCTGTGGATAAATGATGTTGACATTTCCTTGAATTGGCCAAGTGTTGGTCGTTCGCAATAGCTTTCAATGCTGGAATCGCTCTTGTGCCCCGTGATGGCTTTTATTTGCCGAGTCTCGATGTTGCTGTCGGACAAAATTGTCACGGTTGTCGCTCGTAAGCTGAATGGTTGGTTAGATATGGTGTTATTCCAGCCCTTTCGGTCATCTTTCGCAGCATATTTTCGAGCGTGTTGTGGCCAACGTTACAAGCGTCGTACCAGACTTCGTGAACTTTTGGGTTGAATTTCGCCGAGCTCTCGCCTTTTGGCCTTTGGAATAACGCGGAAATATTTGGATTAAGATGAATCAAGTAGGTTTTAAGGATTTCGACAGGGCAACGTTCAGAACCGGGTTGCGAAAATATTTTCCCGTCGGAGTGATCTTCGGAGCCATCTAGACCTCCCGTGTGATACAGCGCCGGGTTCGCTTCTGTTCAACTCGAAGTACTCTTGGCCGTCTGCGGTTTTGACTAGACGTAGCATTGACTTCTTCAATGAACTTTGGTTTTCTCTGCCACGTTTTCCGAAGCAGATGGAAATTTGAAACCAAGCCGTTTGAAGCAAAGCCCGAGGACTTTGTGTATCGACATCAGCAAGCTCGCGTTTCTCATACAGCTTCTTGATTATGTCGGCTGTCAAACTGACTTTGTGTACTGTGGGTGCTATCTTTCCATTCTTCACGAGCTGCTTCAGGTATGAACTAAGAGTTTTATTTCCTTCGCTGAACAACACGGTGTCGCATATTGAAAATCTTTTGTTGTAAGGCGGTGCTTTCAAGTGGCGGTCAAGCGCTTCTATTATGGACAACAAACTAGTTTTTTTGTAGTAATTTCCGTCTTGCTTTCTTGCTGAGACGTAAAACTTGGAAAGACACTTATTCATTTCCTCAGTACTCATGCATTCAAATGCTGTTGTAAATTCAGCTTGGTCTTGAAACCACTCTATTAAATAAACGAAGTTTTTTTGTTTATTTTCACTATAAATAGTTTGTTTACATAATTTAAATCTCAGACACGGCTCTGTGTCGCGTTGCGACGAAGCCAGTTTTTTCCAAATAAAAGCACGTAAAGTTTAATATTTTACCTTGAAATATTTTTAAACCATATTTTGTAGCTTGTTTGGTTTTTTCCGGAATGCTATCTTCTTTAATTTGGCCAATTTCCTCTTCTGTTACCATTTCACTCAATCATGTGGATCTATATATTGCTATATATTTCTGTTCACTCTTTGACAAATTGTGACCATTTCACTCAATCATGTGGATATATGCTATGTTGCTATATATTTCTGTTCACTCTTTCATTTGACAATGTGACCATTTCACTCAGTCATGTGGATAATACTACATTGTTTCTACTATGGTATTTGGCAATATTGCAATAACCGATCATGAGGGGAGAGTCACCAAGGGTATTTTGAGGTACTGTTAATAGAAACAATTTATATTTGAAATTCAGTATCCAGCATATATGCATTATTCTAGTATTTCCATATGGTTATACTAGGTTTTTGCAATACTGCTGCCAATTGCCATTCAATTATTATATGGGCCTAATTGGGATATAAAGATGAAACAAAAATAATGTTTAATCAAATAATTATTCATTGCACAAAACACATTCTTGTATTACCTGTATCTCTTTTTAACTGATATATATTGTCAAATTTTAACTTTGTCAATACCGGTATCATTTATGTTAAAGGTCCCTCTTGGTGTAATCTTCAGAAATGAAAACATCAATGAAGACATGTTAGAAATACTCCACCAATTTTATGGATATCTTCCTCAAACTGCCACTGGATCATATGATGGACAGCTCTTTGCTGGGGATCAACTAACAGCGGAAAGAGCCATCAATGTTACTGCATCGGTCTCGAATGGCTACACACCTGAAGATAGACTAGAAGGCATAAATTTGCAACTTGGGGACTGGCATTCTAAGTGTATGTGGTAAAGAATTTTTTCCTTTTTGTATCAGATTATGGCATTATTTTTATTGCAGTACACAACCATGAAGATTGGGTACTTTATCAAATAAATACAAATTAATACATTCATGCCAAAATGACTTCCCTTTGACTAGCAATGTTATCTTCCATTATTCGGAATACAATAATAAAAGGCCATCTCAGCATGGTTATAAGGTAGCTAGTGGACATGTTCACACAATTTGATAGAATTATATCTTCTTGATGCATGTGTCATTTGCTTTTAAATACCATAATTGTTACTTTTTTGCAAGAGGACAATTGGATCAGATAGTTTAATGTGCTTTTAGGGTTAAATATGAATGCCCATTGTGATGATGTCACATAAATATTAATATATTTACTTTTTAACTACCCCATTACAAATAAATTTATCATCAAATATACATCATTATGTGATAAAGACTCAGGAATTTTATTTGAATAAATATATTCATTCTTCCATGCAATATTATATAAATTTACTAACTACTTCTAGTTTGTTCGCTTATAGCACATTTTTATTCTTTACAGCAAATATACAAACGTTTCTTCTCTGCCAAATCAGAGGGGGACTGTTGCACTTTGTATTCAGACCGAACATAGATCAGCATACCGGGCAGACAGGGATTTTGTCGCCTTGGTGATTAAATCAAGGGTCATATCTGCAGCAATGTCAGTAATTGGGATTGAAAGCAAGTGTGGTCTACCAACTAAATGCCCCCTGCCTACAAATATGTCCACACAAACTAAACCCTGTAAATTGAAATATTTGCATGAGGCATCAGCAATGATTGTGGACAAATTTGTTCTTGATAGTGCCTCAATTGACAAAGCAATTGGTAGTATTATTACCACTCAAGAAAGACAAGACATATTATACCATCAGGTGCTGGCTTAGCCTGCTGACTCCCAATGGAAGGTTTCGCTGCACGATGGGAAAATCAGACAAAGGCATGAGTTGTCCCACAATCCAACACCATCCAGACCAGAAACTATCCCTACAAACAGTTCTGTAGATGATATGTACAATTATAATTGTGCTTTACTAGAAGATTTCTCAATTTCCTAGATGCTGTCAGTGAAGGAGATGGATTAAGAACTATGAGACAGTACAAGTACCTCCTCCTACACTGCAGGGCTTATGGCCATCATAGCAGCAAGTATGCCCTTGGATGTCTTTATCAGTCTTTCTTAGTCAATGCCCTTCTTTCCCCAAGAGACAGTGATAGATTTGTCCACAATAGAACTGTCAATACCAAGGGAGGCAAGGGAAGAAATATTGCACTTGATCTAGATGTGGAACACAGCAATAGGTTCCTAAAACAGGCCATCAAAAATCTAGGACCAAATGTGACTGACAAGGCTCTGGCTCGTATATACCATGCAGGCTGGTGTTAGAATGATTACAGATAATATAGACAAGTGTGTAGTTAGGATCATTGGATCAGGAAAGCACATCCGCAGTTCCACTGACACAGATCTTGAGAAACTGGTTAGTCGGGCAGTGCATAATGACGTATATAGAAAACACGATCTCCGTCACTACAACCACTATCTGGAATTTGAGAGAGACCGTCTCTATAACTTGGACATGTCTACCATTTTTAAATGGACAAATCGACACAAGAAAAATATTCTTCTTGGTGTCAGGGCAAGATAGACAAAAACATGATTTTGTTAGGTTTTAGTATTAGGCAGTAATTAGTAGTAGTATTTAGCAGTAGGCAGAAATTTAGATATGTAGTAGTAAATTGAAAAGGTGGTGAACTGCCGTGATTTTGAATAAAGAGATACTGACGTTTCGAGCGGAGCCCTTCACACTTTACTCTGATAAAGGGCTCCGCTCGAAACTTCAGTAGTCTCGTTATTCAAAATCACGGCAGTTCACCTTTTCATTTTTCTATTTTTAGTATTGTTCAACAAGTAACTTCATCACTAGGGATGAGCCTGTAATATAGTTCATATTTAACGATTTGATACCTGAACTAATCATGCTCTATTGACATTTGCTAACCCCGCCTACTAACCACACCTTGTATATAAATCGTATTATTTATTAAATCAGTATTGTGTATTGTAAATGGTGTCGAATTACGAACTTTATTATATGGCGCCCAACGTGGGGCCCTCTTGATTTCCTGAGAAAACGAAGATTCGATAAACCATAAGATGCCAGAGGCGAAAAAGAAAGCAGAGAGATTCCAACGATTGAAAGCGATACGAAATGGTCAACGAAGTACCTTGACCAACATAATTCAAGAAGCAAACGGATTGATGTGCGCGGAATCTTCCATAGACGAAAACCAAGCACGAATCGATGCGATAAACAGTTTACTTGATGTGAAACTGACGAAACTGAATGAAAGCGATCAACAAATTTTGTCCGTATGGGAATTAACAGTCATCGAAAACGAGATTCAGGAATCAGAGGAAATTGTGGCCCAAATTATCGACTGCCAACGAAAGATTAAAGAAGCGAAACGACGACAACAACAAACGCCTTCAGTCGCGCAAACAACGAACTCGTCAGCTCAAGTGTCACACGGATATACGAAAATACGATTACCGAAATTGAGCATGCCCCGATTTAAAGGAGATCTCACCAAATGGAGTGCTTTTTGGGACTCATTTGCGACTTCGATTCACAACAACAGCGAAATTTCTACGATTGACAAATTTAATTATTTGAACTCTTTGTTGGAAGGCCTTGCCGCGCGATCTATTCCTGGACTTCCTTTAACCGAAACAAATTATGACGCTGCTATCAAGATTCTGAAGGATCGATTTTCCAAACCACAGCAAATTATATCTGCCCACATGGACGAACTTTTGAAACTACAAGGATGCAACAACGATCGAGCAAACAGTCTGAGGTTTTTCTACGACAAACTTAGCGTTCATGTGCGCGGTTTACAATCACTCGGGTGTCGTCCGATCAATACGGTAGTTTGTTGATATCAATAATAATGTCTAAATTGCCCAGCGATATTCGCATCCAGATTGCTCGAAAAACGCAAAGTGAAACCTTGAAAATCGACGAACTTTTAGAAGTTATTAAAGTCGAGATCGAAGCCCGAGAAGCAAGTGAAAGTATTATTTATTTATTATTTATTTAATGTTATTTATACACGGTAGGCTTATCAGCTATATTATAATAAAATATTTAAAAATTAAAAAGCTGTTTTTCAAAGGGCCGTGTATCTAATTAACTAACAGTTACTAACTAATTAACTTCACCAACTAACTAACTAACTAACTAACTAACTAACTAACTAACTAACTATATTACTTACAATTCAATAGGTTAAAATAATAAAACCATGCAACAATACAAATATAGAACTCTTGCTAAAATAAAACTAACTATATACAGGTTAAGATAATTTTAATGAAAATGAATTTAATTTACTGAATTCCAGATCATGGCACCTCGATAACTAAAACTTTTTTTCATAGCATTAGTATTCGGTTTGGGTAAGGACAGCTTCTTATTATTATACTTCTCAAATCATAATAGTCCCTGTTTACCAACTCAAATAAATTACTTAAATTTGATTTTCCACTGATGCATTTATCAACTAGGGACAATAATTGCTCATCCCTACGACACTGCAATTTTTCCCATCCTAATTTGGACAAAGTAACAGTGGCTGATGAGTAATAGCTGTCACCAGTAATAATGCGAGCTGCTCTATTCTGTAACTTTTGTAATTTATCTTTTAATTCACCTGAGCAGTTGTCCCAAACAAGGGAACAGTAATCAAAGTGAGGTAGGACTAGAGCCTGATATAATTTTTTTAGACTATCCTTACTGACTACATCTTTAGCTCTTCGTAGGATTCATATTCCTTTTGATATTTTTTTGGATACATGATCAACATGGGTTCTCCATGTTATTTTTTCATCAATAAAAAACACCCAGAGTTTTTGTGGTAGTCACACGATTAATATTTTGATCGTCAATTAAAACATCAGGGACTATTTCAATTCGTGATAATCTCTGTCGAGACCCGATGATCATGTATTCCGTTTTGCTGATATTTATAGATAATTTATTCGCTAGTAGCCAGTGATCTAAGCTATTTAGTTCTATGTTTAGTTTTCTCTCAATATCTTCACCCGAAACACCAGTTACAGTTATATTAGTATCATCAGCAAATATCGCAGGAATGGAATAGTTTAAACAGTTAGGAAGATCATTTATGTAAATCAAAAATAATAGTGGACCCAGATTCGACCCTGCGGTACTCCAGTTTTTATATAATTCATGGATGATAATGATCTTCCCACCTTACAAACTTGACTACGATTGCTTAAATAAGAAATGAACCATCGCAACATAATTCCCTTGACACCATATAATTCTAATTTTTTTATTAGTATGTTATGATCAACGGTATCGAATGCTTTTTTGAGGTCTAGAAACATAACCCCGTTAATAAAACCTCGATCAATGTTAATAAGCCAAGTATCGGTGGTACTCAATAAAGACGTGGTAGTATAGAGTGGCCTCTACGAAATCCTGATTGATAATGTGTAAAAAACCTTATTTCGAATTAAATATGTATTCAATTGCTCAGAGATTGGTCGATAGTTGCTGCAATCTTCTTTGTCTCCGGATTTGAATATCGGAGAGACACGGGCTTGTTTCCAGTCGTAGGAATTTAAAAATACCCTGAGTTAATGATAAATTAAAAAGTTCAGTTAAAAAAGGCACAATGACATCCGAAGAATCTTTTAATAACCTTTCGGAGATCTTATCAGCCAGAAGCCTTACTCGGTTTCATTTCATTTATAGCCTTAGCAACAAAAAGGTTTGTTATTGTCGAAAATTTAAATTCATTCGAAACAGGTGTGACATATTCAGAAAATGCCCGATCTGTTTCGTTTATGTTAGAAGACAGTTTTTCTCCTATTTCGCTAAAATATACATTTAATGTTTCTGCGATTTCGTTTGCTTTTGTAATAGTGGTATTATCCACTTTAATTGAAGATATCGATGTTGTTTTCGTGCAGCGATCACGATGACCAACAACCATGTCGATGTTTCTCCACATTTCCTTTGGATTGTGTTTATTACCATCTATAGTTTGTAAGCAAAATGTTCTCTTTGCATTTCTAATTAAGCTATTGACACGATTCCGTTGTGTCTTATATGCAATATGTTAGATCCCGAATTTGGAGATCTGTATACAGTAGTAATTAATACGGGTTTAGATTTTGGTTTTATAATTTCAATGCATACGGCTTCCAAATCATTGGGGGAAATATGAGTTTTCTCAATCACGTTAATAACACTTCTCACATATAGAGCAACACCACCTCCATTTCTGGATCTGTCTTTTCTATACAATGTATAGCCTGGTATGTTTACCTCATCGTCACTTATTGAACTATCGAGTCTAGTTTCGTTTAAACTAAACACATCAACGTATTTCTTACATAAAAGTATTTTTAATTCGTCAAGATGTTTTGGTAGAGAGGCTATATTTAGGTGAACTAATTTGAAACATTTCAATTTATTAAATATTTAAATGGAGTAGAGTTTTCTAGATTAATACTTCCGTCCTCCTTTTCAGAGGAAGGATTCACAGGGACAAAACCCAGGGATGGGATGCCATGATCTGAAATTCGCTCACTTTGCTGATCAAAATTTGACCATCCACCCTACCCTCTATGTCACTAATGTTCTGATTACTTATGCAGTTCTCTTCGTTAATTTCAAGAGCAGAAATAGTAGTGACATTTTCTGTTATTACATAGTCATTACCTGATGCACGTACTGGAGATAACGTTTCCAACTGCCACTCTCCGCTTGTTCCATGGATAGACGTTGTGGTGCCGGGGGTGCATGTTGCGGTGCATGGTTCGTATATCTCCTTGGAAAATGGGACCTGTCATCATGAAGATCTTTTGGGTTTATATCGTCTCGCCTTATTGGTTTTAAAAACTCGCATAATTTTTTTCCAAGAACTTTATCTCCTTTTACATTTAGGTGTAGTTTGGAACCATTCAGGTGTGAGCTATTTATATTTTCATTATCAATGTAATGAACATTAAAACACATTGTTTTAGTAAGTTTATTGAATGTTGAAATTCTTCTTTCTGGCACTCTTCCATCACTTCTTTCTACAACACTTGAGACTGCAATTGTGCTTGCTAGTGGCCGGCTTGACAACTTTAATAAAACTTTCAAGCTTGGTAGAGACAGTTTCGGCATCTTCTCTAACAAGATCGTTGGTACCAATGTGAAATATCATAGCACTATATTCACCACTGGTCACATTCTCGTTGTTCTTTAAATCTTTTAAGGTCGCCCCACTATGGGAGTAACAATTTACCTTTCCGGCGCGTTATGCTTTTTCTAGCATTTTTCACTATAGAGTCGCCAAGTAATAATACTTTTTTATGGATATTCGCGCGCTCACTGGGAGGTGACCTGTTATCCTGTTGCCCGGAACTAGGTTTCCCGGCTTGCTTGTGCATAGACTTGTGCACAGTTCGATACTTGTCGAGCTGTGCTTTGAAATCGTAATTGGCTGAACCAACACTCTAATTCTGGTTCTTCATCAAATGTCGACTGTGTTTCATAAAGGATTTCTTCTACTTCTAGAAGGCCATATTGATTTGAGTTGGTCGGTATTTCTTTAATCTGTATTGATGGTAGGATATTAGAGGGTCAGGTTCGTTTTGGTTTTTGCCAGGTTGTTTTCATCATATCTGGGTTATCAGTCGCAGATAAAGACGTATGGTATATTTGTTGACTTTTCGTATAGTCCGCTAATTGTCTTTCGAATGAGTTTGATGAGCTTTCTTTGGCCTTTGCAGTCGGCGTCACCTTATAGTCCGCTAATTGTCTTTCGACTGAGTTTGATGAGCTTTCTTTGGCCTTTGAAGTCGGCGTAGGTTCTTCACATGGAATCTGGGTATAATTTATTTTAACTCTTCGGTATATTCCCCAGGGGTAACATCTTGACTTGCATTGAATTTTTTGTTTTCAAAAGATAGGTAATTTGCATTAGATAGCTCTTCAACTTGATGCTTTATACCATTTTGATTTTTTGTTAATTTAAACAACTTATCACGGAGATTACCAATACTCTGTAAGTTAGACTGGATTTCCTACTTATTACCATATCCAGTTTTAAGCCTTCAATATCAGTTCCCACTTCCTTACAATTACACGGGCACGTGAAACCAACATGGCTTTGCGAAGGGATTATCTCAAACGGTTCAGTATAGGTTCACTGTTCTGGTCTTCACTTATTATCGAACAGAATTTCTTCTTGATAGATTGTGACTCGGCACCCTCGACATTAAGACATTTCTTATTTTTCCACCATGAAATTGTGGTTCTTCCATCACTAAAAACATTCTTCTCGCCACCAGGTGAGTTCCAGACGCCATCTATGTTGGTAATTTCAGCAACGAAGCGTTTTAAAGGGCAACTAAACCTTTTGAGGTTATTCTATTTTTCGTTAGAATTCAAAAAGTTCAATTCAAAACCGAAGAAATAATTGAAATTGGTTGCTCGGTTCTACTGTTATGATCTGTTAAAGATCGAGTTTTCAACCCTTTTGCTAAACTTAGTTGAACAACGACCGCGTCAGAAGAAAGCCTGGTACTACCGGTAAGTGATGTCATAATGATGTCATACGGCAAGAAAATACTGTATATTTTGGTTTTATTTTAGTGAAATTTGGAATACTGTTTACTCTTGGGTGAGTGATAAGTGACAAACCAAATATCAAGCACTGGAATATTATTTTGTTCAATAAACCTATTACCAGTATGACACCATGACGTCATACCGGTAATAGTGCCATTCTTCTCATAACACGGTCGTGCAACAAGAGATTCGAAGAAATACTCCTCAATAAATCCTGCACTATATCATGAAATTCATTTTTATCTTCACTTTTACAAAGTTAGATGATATATCTTTCGGAGGAAAATAGAACCTCAAAAGGTTTAGTTGCCCTTTAAGGAGGGCAAGTCACTTGTCCGCGAAAGATTCAGGTTCTTGTAATATAATCTATCCATGTTATTTGGGTTTGCGTTTAAATTTAGCAGCGAATCATTCGAGAGATTATAATCTTTCAGGCTTCGACCATTTTCGAGCAGTTTGTCTGCGAAGGTAAGTTGTTGTTGTTCTGCTGGAATTCCTTCCTTGTCTTGAATTTTTTTTCTTTACATTCACAACACTGTCGCTTGGTTCAGCTTCGAGAACGATAGCTTTACCAGTAAGGGTGTTCACAACAATTCGCATGGTAAGATTTTTACAGTCAAAATACGTCAAAATATGCGCCTCGTGTTTTATATCTGATAAAACACTGCTGCTCGTGTTTTAAACATTACGTATAGTTAGATTAAAGCAAACGATGGGAATAAACCGCCGCCTCCAACAAACAAAAACAGACAACAACATGGCTCGGCAAGTACGTTGACAGCAAAGTAAAGCGACTCCTTCAAGATACAGTGCGTGTATTGCAAAGGAGAACATTATTCGGCTTCTTGTGAATTAGTAACGAATGCTCAAGAACGAAAGGATATTCTTCGACAGAATGACAAATGCTTTAACTCGATTCGAAAGGGACATCGATTGAAAGATTGCCAAAACAACAAAACCTGTCGCCATTGTAACAAAAGACACCATCAGTCTATTTGTTTTTCTAATCGCGAAGATGACAAACGAGATAAACCGTCCGGCAGTGGTCAACAAAAAGATGTTCAACAAGAAACTAGCTCGACAGTAACAACAGCATCGATGACGCGCAATAAAGGGAAGGTTCTACTACAAACCGCGAAAGCAAGCAATTTTATTCTTCATCTTTTTGATGTTCTTGTGAAATTTCGATGGAATCCTGTCGCCTTAGTAGCGGACATCGAGAAAGCATTTCTGATGATCTCCATCGATGAATCAAACCGAGATATGTTACGATTTCTTTGGCTGAAAGATCCGGGAGACTTGAGATCAGAGATTCTAGAGTTTCGCTTTTGTAGACTCGTTTTCGGATTACGACCCTCGCCAGCAATATTAGGAGCAAGTGAACGATCAACTACCACCTAGATGCATTCAAAGAAATTCACCCTGAAGCAAGCGAATTAGTTGAACTGATAAGGAATTCATTATACGTGGACGACTTCATCTCTGGAGCTGATTGCCAAGACAAAGCGTTCGACATATACCAGCAATCCAAGGATATCATGAGCCAAGGAGGATTCAACCTTAGAAAATGCAACTCAAATTCGAAATCACTCCTGAAGAAAATAGATGAAGCAGAAATCGGTTTATCTACAGCTACTGCTAATGAAATTGGAAAAACAGTGTTGTGGAAGAAGACCGGTCATATGTGAAATCAACCCTTGGTCCAAAAACAGCCGAAAATGAATCCCAAGTCAAGATCCTTGGAACAAGTTGGAACACCGAAACCGACCGATTCTATTTCAACTTCGATGATCTACTTCATTATGCAAGTACACTCCCAGCAACAAAGAGATCCCTTTTGAAGATCACCGCAAACATTTATGATCCTCTAGGTCTTCTGAGTCCATTTACAGTCGCAATGAAAGTTCTATTCCAAGACCTATGCGCCGAAAAACTCGACTGGGATGAAACACTAATGGGAGAAGCGAAAGAGAAGTGGCATTCTTTCCTTAAACAACTGAAACTCCTAAACCAAGTTCAAGTTCCAAGATGTTATTTCAACCGAAGCATGCAACCTGCCAAGATACAACTACACGGATTTAGCGATGCTTCTGAGCGCGCCTACGCAGCAGTGGTGTATATGAGATCCGTATATATGAAGATGGACATGTTGAAGTCCAGCTTATTTCTTCCAAGACAAGGGTGTTACCTGTCAAGAAACAAAGTATTCCAATATTGGAACTTTTAGGAGCCACGATTCTCGCACGTCTTGTCAACACCGTGAAAGAATCCCTGCCATCTACGAAAGAAATCGAGACCGTGTATTGGATCGACTCCTTGACGATACTTGTTCTGGATACGCAACAATAAAGTTTGGAAACAATACATACGACATCGTGTAGACGAGATCTTAAAGTTAACATCAAAAGAAGAGTGGAGATTTTGTCCTGGCAACCTAAATCCTGCCGATATACCATCTCGTGGCCTAAAGGGACAAGAATTGGTGGAAAGTAAAGTTTGGTGGAATGGTCCAGAATACCTACACAAACCTGACACAGAATGGCCTACATCGGTTCTAAATGACACTGTTAACAAAGCAGCAGTGAACGAAATGGTTAAAGATCCACCTAATGTCAAACATACACTCCTGAACGCAGTTCCTGATTGTACAACATCCGACCTCACTAAGATTATCGATTGTCATCGTTACAGCAACTTCACCAGATTATTGCATATAACTGCATATGTTCTACGATTTATTAGTAACCTGCGATGTTCATTAGACAAAAGGACGGTGAACGAATTAACTTCTCTTGAAATCAACCAAGCTGAAACCCATTGGATTTCAAACGTCCAAGCAAAGTCATTTGGTAGAGAAATTGAATTTTTAAAGAAGAATGCAACGACAACGCCACCAACCTACGTAACGCAGTTTGGGTTATATTTGGACCATAGCCTAATCATTCGATGTAAAGGACGATTGAACAATGCTTCATTACTCGAAAGTACAAATAATCCAATAATATTACCTTCCAGAGATCACATCACCGATCTTATAGTAAAGGATGCACACGAACGTGCCCAGCGGGGTCAATACAACACTTTCTACGTTGCGAGAAAGATACTGGATAATACGAGAACGAGAGACAGTGAAACGTAACTTACGATCATGCGTGCTATGTAAGAAAGTCGAAGGCGTCGCGTATAGACCAAGAAACACCCCTGACTTACCAGAAACAAGAGTTTCCAATGAACCTCCATTTTCACATATACCGGTGTAGACTTTTCTGGTCCACTCTACTTACGTCAAGAGAACACTTCGGGAAACCAAGCAGCTAACTACAAAGCCTACATTTGTTTATTCACCTGTGCCTCGACACGAGCGATACATTTAGAACTAACAACTAGTTTAAGTGCAGAGGCATTCCTTATGGCATTTCGTCGATTCGTTGCACGAAGAGGATTGCCAGCAACTATTACGTCGGACAATGCGAAGACTTTTAAAGGAGCATCTAAAGAAGTACAAAGATTCACGAAATCCAACGCTTTGCGCAATTACATAGCCAACAATCGCATCGCCTGGCAATTCATCGTTCCACACGCCCCTTGGTGGGGAGGATATTGGGAGAGAATGGTAAAGATGGTGAAATAATCGCTCAAGAGAATTTTGGGAAGATCAACCCTTTGCTACGACGAAATGAATACAGTTTTGATTGAAGTGGAAAGAGTCGTCAATGCCCGTCCCATTACAAATGTTTACGACGATCAATAATCTGTATCATATGCCTTAACGCCTTCTCATTTAATCAACGGTCGATCGATATCAACGATTCCAAGCAGTCAACATTTCGACGTCATCAGCACAAATCAAGCCCTTACAAGACGAGCACAACATCATCGACGTCCACTACAACATTTTGTTATGAGATGGCGACGAGACTATCTTTAGCTGAGTCTACGCGAGAATCATAAAGTCAATTCACGTCGAGGAAACAAATCTGAAATATCTGTAGGTGACATTGTTATATTGAAGAACGATTTGACCTCAAGGAACTTTTGGAAGTTATGCAAGATTGAAGAACTTCTTCCTGGACAAGATGGAAAAGTACGATCTGCAACCGTTAAAGTAGCTAGTGACAGTCGAAGACCCTTGTTACTGAAAAGAGTAATACAACAACTTATACCTATGGAAGTCATAGCCAGCAACGCTACTGAAACCGAACCTATTGAAGAAGAACAGACCACAACCAGTGAAACGACGAGCGAGAAGGAAGGAGAAACGAGTAACCGACTACGCCGTGCAGCCGCCATCACAGGAGAACTGAAGCGGCGAACTTTAAATGTTAAATAATTTAGATTCATTGCGTTTTATGACTGAACTGAAGTCAATTTAAGGATTAATAGATTTAAGACGATCGTTTTTTAAGGATTTTGATCACCTTGAGTGATCACCTCGGGCAGTGTAATATAGTTCATATTTAACGATTTGATACCTGTATCATATGCCTTAACGCCTTCTCATTTAATCAACGGTCGATCGATATCAACGATTCCAAGCAGTCAACATTTCGACGTCATCAGCACAAATCAAGCCCTTACAAGACGAGCACAACATCATCGACGTCCACTACAACATTTTGTTATGAGATGGCGACGAGACTATCTTTAGCTGAGTCTACGCGAGAATCATAAAGTCAATTCACGTCGAGGAAACAAATCTGAAATATCTGTAGGTGACATTGTTATATTGAAGAACGATTTGACCTCAAGGAACTTTTGGAAGTTATGCAAGATTGAAGAACTTCTTCCTGGACAAGATGGAAAAGTACGATCTGCAACCGTTAAAGTAGCTAGTGACAGTCGAAGACCCTTGTTACTGAAAAGAGTAATACAACAACTTATACCTATGGAAGTCATAGCCAGCAACGCTACTGAAACCGAACCTATTGAAGAAGAACAGACCACAACCAGTGAAACGACGAGCGAGAAGGAAGGAGAAACGAGTAACCGACTACGCCGTGCAGCCGCCATCACAGGAGAACTGAAGCGGCGAACTTTAAATGTTAAATAATTTAGATTCATTGCGTTTTATGACTGAACTGAAGTCAATTTAAGGATTAATAGATTTAAGACGATCGTTTTTTAAGGATTTTGATCACCTTGAGTGATCACCTCGGGCAGTGTAATATAGTTCATATTTAACGATTTGATACCGGAACTAATCATGCTCTTTTGACATTTGCTAACCCCGCCTACTAACCACACCTTGTATATAAATCGTATTCTTTGTTAAATCAGTATTGTGTATTGTAAATGGTGTCGAATTACGAACTTTATTATAGAGCCGATTGATTGATAAAAGCGATTAATCGGCCAATAATCAGCCGTTTTTCAATAATCGGCCAATTATGTTTCATGATCGGTCACCGATTAATCAAATTGGTAATTTTTAGTGATCGGCTCATCACTATTCATCACTGCATCCATTTGATACAGTGGTTGCCCCTTATATGCATATCCATTCTGCAAACTCGAATTTTTCATATACAGTAGCCGGATTTTGCATATAATCCATACAAGGAGGATTTAGGGGTAAGTGCTATTTTTAGCATTGGCATAATGCTGTCAAAAATACTTGTAAATATTTTAACCATCACTGTTTTTTTCCCGAGTACAATCAAAAGGTAAAGTCACTCATGTGTCCAAGAGCACCAACAGCAGCTTCTGGAATATCAACAATATCTGTTGACATCTCATTTGTCACATTCATTGAAATATCAATTTGGGATAGTGACAAATTATCCACAACCAGATCACAGAGCTCATCATCATCGAAAACCATTGCCCAATAACTTTCATCAATATCAAGGTCAGATGTATCATCATTGTCATCACTTTCATCACCATGGCAGTCAGGAGTTTCTACAAAATCCACATCGTCAAATGTTTCACTAATAATGCCAAGTATTTTGTGTGCGTGCTTCATATACCATATTTCAACGTAATTAGTAACATCTTCAAGAGTAAATATCCTGTGGCAATTATCCAAAACCTGTGCAATTTGCCATTCTGAAAAACCCAGTATAAGCTGCAAATTTGTTGAGGTTTTTAACTGTCCATAAGGTGACTTACGAATCAGATTATTCACGAAAGATTTATGATAAACTGTTAAACTGGAAGACATGGCTTGTTTCTGCTTGGCTTTAACTTCTCTTGTCACAGTGGAAACTGAATGGGATGTTCCTTCTCGGTCCTTATCCCCAGGATATCTGGTAATCTTTCTGCAATCAGATGCCTCACACATGCACTGTAAGGCACAGATATCACAACACAAATGCATGGGCTGTGGTGAATCTGCATCTATGATATCAAAATTGTTCATCAGATTCTTGCGCCTGCAATCTTTTGTCTTCACATACCCCTTGATATCATTCTCAACATGGTTTAAAAAGTATTCCATTATATAAAATAAAGGCAACACTTTGTGTATTGTCCCGTCCAGCTCTTCCACTTTCTTGGATGTAAGCCTCGATATTCTTTGAGGGTCCAAAATGAATAGTCCGAGAAACTCCCTTACAGTCGATACCCATACCGAATGCAATGGTTGCCACAAGTACTCTAATTCCAGAGTCCTTGTCCTGGAAGGCTTTCAAAACTGCATTTTTATTTGTCACTGGTGTACATGAATGTAGCATTTCCAAAATAACATTTCTTCCATTGTTCTCTTCATCTATGTGCAACTTTCGACCAAGCATTCCTTTGAGTGTTGAATAGACAAGTGTAGATTGCTTGATGGTCTGGCAGTAAATAATGGTGCGAGGTGTTATTAACCCTAGTTCTGAAAGTTCATCAATCAGCCATTGAAAATAACTGTCTAAGGGAGCATCTTTCAGCATATAGACAACTGAGTATGCAATGTTGGTCTTGTTAGGACATTCACAAATAACATAGGGGTCTACCATCATCAGAATTTCAGTAATACATTTCTGGGTATCTGCTGTTGCTGTGGCAGTGATAGCAAGAATCTTTACTGATGGGGCAAGAGATCTAAGTTCATGCAGTTGAGAATAGCACTCCCTGAATGCAGTCTTGCTTGTGCTATTGGATGTACCCCTGAAATAAAAAATGGTACAATAAGTAAAACTATGCATGTTTAAAGAGCTTTAGTTCTTATAATTATAGTCTGTAAGACATAATGTAGTGATGTACAGTATTTGTAGAGAAAAACCAGAATGTCAACTAATCCATGCAACATCTTATGGAGCTATTTAAACTTTCATGTACATGCAAAACAGTTTACACCTAAAGTATAAAGATGAAATCACACAAATATGTTGTTCTTTATAAAATTGGACGAGTGACTTTAAATAACGACACAACTCTATTAGGCTAATTTTGTGCAATTTGTCAATGTTAAAGGCAGATTAATAAGCGAAAGTAGTGAAAGTGGACTAGTATTCTATAATCTGGCCTATCTCATTCCTGAAAAAATATGTATTTCAACTTTAAAATATTTATATGTTAAATGGGCATACATTTTGTCCTAGTCATGACATTAAGCTGTATGCACATACTGCCTTTCAGGTATTGCATCTTTAGGCAAAGGCTAAGAGAAGGTAACCCTGACTCAAACACCCACCTGCTGCCTTGTAGGTTGTGCCTCATTAGGCAAAGGCTAAGGACCTTCTGTGACAGAAAAGATTAGCACCAGGAAGGGCATCCTGGTCGTAAAATCCTTGCAACAAAATCACCATGACAGTTGAAACTGTTGTGGGGAGTCCCCTACCAACCCCTGCATCAGCGTGGAAAATGGCTGTAAAACGTGTGTTGTTGTTGTTGTTGTTGTAAATGGGCATACATCAAAAAATGAGTGCAATATTCTTATTGTTGGTATAGGATAATGTATCACTGTGAAACAGTTTAACAGTTACACTGCTGGTACAGAGAGGTCTTCCCTTGACGAGTAAAATTGTTTGGTGTTAGACCGAGTAAAATAATCTGGCGTTAGACAGAGTTGCCTTGAGCAATGAAAGGCCAGGTTAAACATGAAAATGCTCATTCATTACTGGTCAAAAATGCCATAAATTGAGTGCACCTCTCCCTCGGCTTGTTTCTCAACAAGTGTCCACAAGTACAAAACAAGCTATACCTCGTTTTTAAGCTTATTGAATAAGCTTTCAAAATTGTAATTTATTTTTAAAAAAAACCAGTACATTTTGACATAAATTTGCATAATTTAGCATAAATTATAAAAATGTGGCTTCAAAATTTAGGCATGAACTTATCTGTGTTCCACATATTGCAGTGTATAGTAAAAATTCAACGCCACAAAGTTACATTTATCTATTAGCAACATGTCCAGCAAGTATGGCTGAAAAGGAATAAAAGGAACAGAAGTTACGGCTGTTTATATAACCCTTCTCGAAACCGTCAAAATGTAGCAAAAACGATAGTACACATAAATGTGTCTTTTTTTGAAATGTATGCAGGAAAATAATAGTATACATAGAATATTGTGTCCATGATACTTTATATATGTTCCTGCACTTTGATTTTTGTGCTTCTGGATCTCCACACACCACCCACTTATATATAACCCATTTTTAAAAAAAAAAAAAAGTTTAATATTTTTTTAAATTTAAAAAAAAAATTTGTTATTGTATGTTATCATTATTTATATTATATCATGTATATGGTAATTATTCATGATATGCGCATAACTATAATATATAAGTTTCATAACTACATCATACCCCAGGCCCTTATCACTAACAGTTTCCGCAGCATGCCTACCAATATACACGTCGAAGTCAACGGTATATCCATTACTGCTATCGGCCAAAACCCAAAGTTTTATCCCCCACTTAGTGGGCTTATCCCTGATGTACTGCCTAATGCCAGACCTATGTCTAGATTTAACCATACGTTCATCAATGGCAACACTCTGTTTGGGCTGATACAAACTGACGCACCGGGATTTGAAATAGGTGATGAACGCATTTACTTTCCGCAACTTATCCCGGGGGCTTCGGCATTTGGGTCTACAACATGCAAAAAGGCCATGAGAGCACTAAACCTATCCCTTGACATTATGGCCCGGGCCCACAATCCATGGTATAGTGACTTAGTACTCCAATAATTAAACTGTGCATTTACCCGCACTAAACCAAAATAAAGAAGAAGAGCAATTAGTCTATCTATCTCTTCAGGGGTAGTTTCTTGCCAACTACCATCAGACTTTGTGTAGGTGCTGTGTGTACCTGATGCAATGTGTGTGTAAGCATATGTGTTTGTATGAGCTACTATACTAGCTAACATTTCTACACTAAAAAAAAGATGAAAAACTCACTAGCAGTGGTCATGGTACCTCTAACTGTGGGCTGATCAAAGTGTACTCCGGGTGGGCGGGTTGGCTGAAATGCTGGAATGTCATTTCCAACATCAGGGTCCCCATAGCTCATCCAAGCTGGGGCCGTAACCTGGCCCCTTCCCCTTCCCCTAGCCCGACCCCTACCACTTGCCGTACCACTGGGAACTCTAGCCTCCCCCCCTTGTACAGGAACCGCAGCTTGGGCCCTACCCCGGCCCCTACCACGGCCCCTACCACTTGCCCTACCACGGGGAACCCTGGCCTGCCTACCATTACCACAGACCCGACTGCTGGTTCCAACCTCACCACCAGCATCAGGAATGATATAAGTATCTCATGCAGTAAACAATGGTATCAAATAATTAGCTAACAAGTAGTTTCTTCACAACTTCTTATTCAGCATAATAGCTCCGTCTCTCAGTCGTGAAATAGTACTTTTAGTACTCCAAATATGTTCTCAGTTATATATAGAAGACATTTCCTGGGAATACACAACTACACAAGACTTCAAATGTAAAAATACCATTGGGGTATTTAAATTTTGTCGCTAACAATAGGCCATGCGTCACAGAATTAGCACGCTTGATAATCCGTCTCTGCAGCGCTCGCACGATTTTGTGTTTCTTGCTCATATCACAACCGTTTTTACCAAAGAAAAGTTCTCGATACATCTCCGAACAATTTCTTGATATGATAAGCAATGTTTCAAACACAATATATGAAGATATCGACTAAAATTACATCGCTTCCCAAACACGCAAAAAATATTTCCGACATGGCCGCGTGGCATATTTTAGACTCACCTCGTTAGTTCGTCGAAATCCATCAGTTGGTGGTCGATGTCCGATTCTTCTCCGCTTGACATTCCTCCACGATCACTATCACATTCATTCACATCTACTAAAACCTCCAAAACCTCTTCAGCAGTGAAACGAACCCTCTTAGGACGACTCGCCATTGTGAAGAAGTGAAGGTCAGGTTGCGCGACACGCTGTGTTTGGCAACCGCCACCTAACAAGGCAGCCAATCAGTGCGTTTGTTATTTCCCACTGACCAATCACAGTTCTTTAGATAGCCCAGACTCTCAGCTTCAAATCAAGCCTATTTTTATATTTTTCCGATGAATTCCGACGGTAAAACGACCGATTTAATCTATGGGTCAGTGGTGACCCCATGATTACCCAGCCAGTAATGAATGAGAGATCTATTTAGCAGTTATTCCACGAACTCGAGTCGTATATGAGCTGATAGCCGACGAGGCGCTAGCCGAGTCGGCTATCAGCCATATACGACGAGAGTGAGTGGAATAACTGTTTTATTATATACACAAGCTCTGGATATGAACAACATAAAATTGCAAGTTTATATTATACAAGTAATTGAATTCTCTCAACATCCGTCATGCGTAATGAAGACAAAATATGAATAATTAAATTATGTCACGTGAAAGTGAAACGCCGATCAATCACTCATGGAAGGCATTCATATTTAATATAAACAGTTTGAACTCTGCAAAACCACTTTACCAATCAAAAAACAGTTCAGGAAAGTCAGTTGTAAATGTTCACATTGCAATGGTGAAAGTTGAACACTGTACTTTTTGTCGTGGAGCTTCGCCGACTGCCATGTTTGAATACTGAACCCCGTTCATGTTGACATCAA
This sequence comes from Chrysogorgia sp. JL179-B06, assembly GCA_035772405.1. Lineage (NCBI taxonomy): Eukaryota > Metazoa > Cnidaria > Anthozoa > Scleralcyonacea > Chrysogorgiidae > Chrysogorgia > Chrysogorgia sp. JL179-B06. The sequence goes on along the minus strand of JAYKKM010000452.1, from coordinate 3,232,928 downwards.
ACTTATTGCATTTTGAATCATTTGGACGCTGAAAGAGACTTTCACTAGACTTTCACAGGCATGATTTAGATGCTTCAAGTATTTTTGGATCGTTTCGACAGGGCGGATGCTTGAGTCTCGAATACGGAAGATTTTGCCGTAGGACTCATCTTCGGTGTTGCCGAGGCCGCCTTTTGCTCTTTTCAAATGGGTTTTTTGTAGACTACTCCAGCTATCTTGCCAGACTTTCTCAAGTCTTTGACGAAAGCTTCTAGAATATGGTTAGCTTCAGCAAAGGTAGGGTCACCAATTATGCTAAAACCTTTGTTTGACGTTTTTTTGAGAAATCTAAATGGCAGCTCTAACACTGGACGAAAAAACGGATTTACATTGGTGGCAAATTTATAGCAAATGTATGGCAAATGCCACATTTGATCACGTTTGCTCACATTTGCTCAACAGCAAATTTTACATTTGTATCGTATTTGCCCAGTGTAGCAAACGTGGTAAATGCCACATTTTCGCATGCTTTGCTTCGTTGAGCAAAACTATTGTGTAATTACACATTTGATAGTGTTTATCATATGCAGCAAATTTGATGTAAATTTATCATTTTGCTGCAAGTTTGGCTATATGGCAAATGTGTTCAAATAACTAAAATTGCTTGACTTTGCTGAGGTAGTAAATGTGTTCAAATAACTGAAATTGCTTGGCTTTGCTGTGGTAGTAAATATGTTCAAATAACCAAAATTGTTTGATTTTGCTGGGATAGTAAATGTGTTCAAACAACTGAAATTGCTCGACTTTGCTGGGATAGTAAATGTGTTCAAACAACTGAAATTGCTCGACTTTGCTGGGGTAGTAAATGTGTTCAAATAACTAAAATTGCTTGACTTTGCTGAGGTAGTAAATGTGTTCAAATAACTGAAATTGCTTGGCTTTGCTGTGGTAGTAAATATGTTTAAACAACCAAAATTGTTTGATTTTGCTGGGATAGTAAATGTGTTCAAACAACTGAAATTGCTCGACTTTGCTGGGGTAGTAAATGTGTTAAAATAACTGAAATTGTTTGATTTTGCTGGGATAGTAAATATGTTCAAATAACTGAAATTGCTTGACTTTGCTGGGGTAGTAAATGTGTTCAAATAACTGAAATTGCTCGACTTTGCTGGGATAGTAAATGTGTTCAAATAACTGAAATTGCTTGGCTTTGCTGGGCAGAAAATCTGTTCAAATAACCAAAATTGCTTGACTTTGCTAGGGTAGTATATGTGTTCAAATAGCTGAAATTGATTGACTTTGCTCGGGTAGAAAATGTGTTTCACATTTTTCTACCCAAGCAAAGTCAATCAATTTCAGCTATTTGAACACATATACTACCCTGGCAAAGTCAAGCTACATCTGTACAATCTTGTCCCCAGTCCTGCTTAGCAATCTAAGCGATATTGCCAGCAAATGGACAAAATGTGTTTTGAATCGAGATTATATCAGCCACAGAACCTAGGCGGTGCAGTTTAAAAGGAACGCAGGCTCTGGGGACAAGATTGTGCAGATGTAGGTCTGCACATGGACTGGACAGAAGTAAAGACATACAACCGATTAGTGTGCTGCCTCCCCCAAACGACATCAATTGAAAAGTATTATATTTGTATTTTATAACATGTAATAACCAAAATATTACTGTAAAGTGTAAACACTGACATTATAACTACTGACGACACATGGACGATCGTCAAGCTCGTATCCTTAGAAAATTATTATGATGAGTCCCAAGCTCTCACACATTCACTACATCAGTGTATATATTAACACATTATAGCAGTCATAATATAGTGTACACGTACACTACCGCAGTGGAATTAATATATACTATATCATAGTTAGGGGTTAGTTTGCTATAAATACTGTACATGTACATCCCCAAGACAAAATACAACCATCAAAATGAGGCTCCGTTAAACAAATAGGCGCCATTTACATGAGACCAGCAGCACAAATTCAAACTGAGGCAAATTCCAACGATGAAAGAACATAAATTTACTAGGTTCACGATGTGGATGCAACAACTGATATTCTTCAGGAGCAAGGTGCTCCTTGCAGTTTTCTTATGCTTTATCTTCATATCCAGATATACATGTAACATCACATTGTTCAATGCCTGAATCTTCCATGTCAGAGGCTTAATACTGTAGCTCCTCTCCATAGAACTAATGCTCATTATCAGAGGCAGAGTCATCTTGTTATGCGAGGAGTTTGATTTGGACATGGAGTGCTCTGAGGACATATTACACAGTCATGTATTTCATATATAATAATGCCTCCAACAGTAGCAGACCTTGACAAGACAGCATTTCTATTGACCTTTTTCTGTAAAAAGCAGAAAACTTATTAATGTAACAACTTTGGGCACGGTTGTATAAAAACCTAGTTAACTTTAACTATAGTTAGCATCAAATCACGTCAGCAGATGCTGTGTTTTTCTTTTTTCTTGCCCCAACAACTTTGATAAACCTTTGGCCGGTTGTTTTTGATTGTATAAAACAAATAGATTCCATTTGTTGTTGTCTGTTCAGTTATAGATACACAGAGAACATCAGAACATGGTAAGAACATGAGTGACCCACTCAATTTGTGGGCCACTTTTTTTTGTTCCTACCCGTTCTGACGTCATCTGTATAATATATATGTATAATATATATTATATATACCCGGTCACAAGTTCTGCATATATATTGCTGGTAATGCCGGGATAAGATTCTGGGTATATTACAAGTAATATATATATATATATATATATATATATATATATATATATATATATATATACATATATATATATATATATATATATATATATATATATATATATATATATATATATATATAATATATATATATATATATATATATATATATATATATATATATATATATATATATATATATATATATATATATATATATATATATATATATATATATATATATATATATATATATATATATATATATATATATATATATATATATATATATATATGTATATATATATAAATATATATATATGTATATATATAAATATATATACATGTATATATATAAATATATATACATGTATATATATATATATATATATACATGTATATATATATATATATATACTGTATGTATATATATATATATATATATATATATATATATATATATATATATATATATATATATATATATATATATATATATATATATATATTTAAGAAATAGAAAACATTTTCCGTGTTTACATACAGTTATATAAACACGAGTGGAAGTTTGGGAGAACGAGAAATGATAGTGGGAACACGAGCCCGTAGGGCGAGTGTTTCCACGCGATTTCGAGTTCTCCCAAACTTCCACGAGTGTTTATATAACGCATGGGAACACGGATACAAATGTTTTCTATTTCTTTTATAAAATAACCCTTAGAAAGCAAATAAAATGTACAAATATCTTTTTTATCAACATGTAAATTCTCCTTACTGCGTATGATGGCGCTGTGATGTCTAATTGATGGCGTATGATGGCTAATTGATGGCGTATCACGATGGTGTAATCCATCCATGTTATATAGCCTGATATAAACACGGTAACTGACCAATCACAGGCGCGTGCGTAAGACACGACTTATTATAATATATATATATATATATATATATATATATATACGTGTAGGTTTGGTCTACGAAATGCAAAGAGTGCTCAACAACATATAGTTAGAGCAAATAATAGATTTTCGCTTACCTCAAAACTGGTCTGCTACAACTTGTTTCATCTGTAAAAGAATCTTCAGGCAGTGACAATATCGAAAGGGATGACCGCTTATTTATAGGCTTTCTGCCGGAAAGTGGGGGCGTATGTGGGGGACAAAGCATGAGGTCATGGCTTTGTTTGCGTTGATTACGCGAAATTTATTACGATGACGACACTGTGAAATTATTTCCGCTCTTTTGTTGAGTAAACTATTCTTATTTTTTTCTTTTAAAATACAAAATTTTTCTTCTAAACATAAATTGCATCGTTTTGATCCTCCTGTGTACGAAATAGAATGTTTTAGAATTTGCCAATTAATACTGAAATCTTTATTGTTTTCTTTCAATGTCCAAATATATTTCGAAAGTTCGGTGTCATTTTCATGCTTTTTATGTTGAAAAGATTTAGTGTGGTTGGCCAATCGCTCTTTGAATGTGGTTGCAGTCATACCAATGTAGTGTTTTATTTCGTTTGTGATGTTTACTGTCACTGTTGCTTTGTATACTATGTCTCTAGTTGTAGCAGACCAGTTTTGAGGTAAGCGAAAATCTATTATTTGCTCTAACTATATGTTGTTGAGCACTCTTTGCATTTCGTAGACCAAACCTACACGTATATTTGCACCCGTATATCGGTTGTGCACTCTTGTTTACGTTATTCATTCCTATCTAACCTTAAAATGCGGCAATTTCGATTTGACTATTCGCTAAAGAATATCCCTATACCATCACAGGACGCTTATTTGAAGAATTTGATTGAAAAAGTGGAAAGTGTATTAAAACGTATGAGATGGAAAGCCAATTTCTTTCTTAAAAACAAAAATAGTGAGAACCAAAAGAACCTTTTCGGCCTTGCGTCCACCAAAACACCTCCTTCGATTCCAGATATGAAACCCTTCGAAGACGAACTTATAAAACTAATCGAGAATGTACAATTCCGGCCATATAGGAACCAATTTCAGAAATCTTTGGCTAACGATTTAAAGAAAATTAATACGTCTCCCAACATTTTCATTTTTGCAGACAAAACTCGGAATATTTATGAAACCCCGCCCGACATATACAACAACCTCTTACATGACAACATCACAAAAACATATAAGCATGGATCCGAGGACTCTATAGATGAAATTGACTCAGAACTAAAAGACATTTCGAACAATTTAGGAATCGGCGACAGAATTGAAAAAATGAAAAAAACGCGAAGCATTTATATCTTTAAAAGACCACAAAGAAAATTTCGAAAACAACCCAAAATGTCGATTAATTAACCCCGCCAAAAGCGAATCCGGAAAACTAAGCAAAGCTATTTTGGACAAAATTAATTCTAATTTGAGACAAAAACTGAATTTAAATCAATGGAGAAATACAAAACAAGTTATTGAGTGGTTTGGCAATATAAAAGATAAGGACAGACACAGTTTCATTTCATTTGACATTGTCGATTTCTATCCATCTATTTCTGAAAAACTATTGGACCAAGCTCTGTCCTGGGCTTCAAATTTGGCTACTATACCTCAAAACAACATTTCAATAATAAAACACGCTAGAAAATCTCTCCTTTTCAATAGCGGAATTTCATGGATAAAAAAAGATAGCAAGAATTTGTTCGACGTTACCATGGGCAGTTTTCGACGGCGCGGAAATTTGTGAGCTCGTAGGCCTTTTCATTTTAAACCACCTAAGTAAGAAATTTGGCAAAGAAAGCATCGGCCTATATAGAGATGACGGTTTGGCTATCATAAAAAGTAAATCAGCACGTTTAGCAGACAAAACAAGAAAAGATCTCCACAAAATTTTCGAGCAATTTGACCTAAAAATCACCGCCGAATCAAATTTACGTATAGTAAACTTTTTAGATGTAACTTTCGACCTTAACAATGGAAACTATAGGCCCTATAGGAAGCCCAATGACGATCCGCTATACATAAATATGCACTCTAACCATCCACCAAGCATAACAAGGCAACTACCTGCATCAATTAACAAACGCATTAAACTCCTTTCGTCAGATGAGCAAACTTTTCAGGAATCTGCACCCTTATATCAGAACGCTTTTAGGCACAGCAACTTTAATCATGAACTTAGCTACACTCATGATACACCGCAACGACCACGTAGGAATAGGCAACGCAATATCATTTGGTTCAACCCACCATTTAGCAAGAGTGTCAGCACTAACATAGGACGTAATTTCCTTAGCCTAATTGACAAACATTTCCCTCCGCACCACAAGCTCCAGGGGCGGATCCAGACGGTTGCAAAGGTTGCGCTTGCAACCGTCAGATTTTCAGAGCCGAATAATTAATAACAGTAATAACAGTGAGAGAACGTCTTTTATCTTATTCAGACTGATAGATTTTCGAATCTTGCCCAATAAACAGATAACACACAAAAAAGTTCTATTCCTCTATCAATCAATACAAAGTTTCGTTCTTGCCACCTCCTACAATACTTGAAGTAAGAATAATATCAGGCTCTCAAGCCTCTTTAAGGCTAAGAGCTCTGGGAACGAGAATGTGTCAACCCTTATGTTGGAATTACTTGAAGTAGCAACAATCTTCCGATAATCCGTTGGGAAAAATTGGCGCTGGCAGCTGAGGAAGCTTTGCCATTGGCCTGCGACACGAAGTTCAAATGCGTGTCGCAAGCCAATGGTAAGAACTGTCCTCGTGTCGCAAGCCAATGGCATTGTATCTTGATGGTTGCTTCGTGTCGCAGAATGTGTCGCAACAGCGATTCATTCATCATTTGTACAGCGGTGGCCGCCAAAACATTGAAGTCATTGTTTGGGAGTAGGAGGAAAGGTAAATTCGGCACGAAAAGCTAGTTGTTTAAGCGCAATTATTGCGATTTTCAAGGCAGAGTATGCATTGGAAGCCTCTGCGGAGTGTGGAGGAGTCAGTTCCTGAAACACAGCGACAGCGAGCTGGATTTCGGCAACATGTTATAAGGTGAATATTGTTAGGTTTGTTCTTTGAATTTGATATTTAAATTAATTCATGACATTGAACTGTGGACGGAAGTTGATTTGCATACAGGTATTTTGGTAAACATTATGCATGTACTGATTGTGATATATCACATTAAGTTTTCATGATATCGAGTTATCAGCCTTCGGCTTCAGCAGATATCATGCTTCACCTCATCCAATAATTATTAAATATCAGTATATGCAATCAAAATACTATTACCTGTATATGTATACAGACTATTTACTCTATCTAATCTACTAACTCACTACACGTATATTCATGTACACAGTGCACTCTATATAAATATATTTATAATTCTGTTTAAGTGGCATGTTTAAGTGGATATAATGTCATTAGATTTAGATGTGTGTTGATTGTCCAGGTTGTCGTAGTCTTGAGAAAGACTATCAAATATATTGTCAGCTGAGCCAAACTCCCTGGCCTGTTGTTTTGCTATGCCTAATATCCCTGTATTCTATTATTTTTTAAGTAATACATTTTTTATGTAGAATTGGCCATTGGGGTTACCAATAATAAATAATACATACTATCATGCCCCCCCCCCCCCTTGTGTTGGGGAGACCCTACTTTCCCCTGGGCCCAATGCAGGCCAAAATACCTTGGAACCTTAATATTATATATTTTATATATATTATTTATGTACCTTTTCCCCAGTACAATGTTGGACAATGTTATAGTAGCACCTGTGAATAATTTTCACAAAATACAACATTGAATTGCAGGGGGCTACATCTCATGATACTTTGCGGTTGTGAATTTGATTTTGGTTACTTCACCTGAACAGTGTCCCAACAATTTACCAGGATTGTTGTCTTTTTAACTGATGACATATTTTAAGTGATCAATCGGTGACTGCAATACATGGCTATTCTTGCATATAATTCACCAACCTACTTCAACCATGTATAATACATACTGATCTTGTAAATCATGCACATTGTACAGTATCTATTTATTGTTCATAATTACAACAATTGTGCTGTACATTAGTTGGTTTATATTTGGAAATACAAGTGCCATTATATTATTTATAGAAGCTGACTTTAAGGGAGTGTTCATTATTTATGGTGGGGTGGGGATGGGTTAAATCTGCATACTGTAGGGGGGGGGGGGGGGGGGGGGGGGGGGGGGCAGTTTGAGGTGCTACTATAGAGGGTCAAAAAAGTTTTATGATTATTCATTGGGGGGCATTGGAGTTCCACTTGTGCCTAAGGGAGTTCCACTTGTGCCCTTAGGCACACCTAAAAAACCAACAATGACAAATCACTGACCCCCCCAAATGATAAATAATGAACACTCCATAATTGGAATTTAATTTATTACAAAAAGAGACTGTACAGTATATGAATGTGGAAGTTCAAATTTATCTTTTGCTAAATGCCCAAATCCTTTGGCTAGTAAATTAGTATTGCTGTCTTGTACAGAAAAATTAATTTGTTAAGCATCTACCTTACATAAAACCTTTTTTGTGACGTGGAAGAGCAGGTAAGTAATAAGTTCAACAAGGACAGGTAAGTTAGTCAATCTATACAGTCCTATTTTAATAATAGTTTGATATTGTTGACAGTGTTTAGTGTTTTTCATCTATATTATACTACAAGATAATGTGAAATGTTACTGTAAATTTGATATTTGGTTCTTAGTTTTGCGTAAAATTTGAGCTGTGCTTGCCACAAAATTAGCTGTAATCATTTGCTCAGAATGCGAGAAATCACGTTTTAGAGGTTCTAGATTTCAAAATTTTCCGGGGGGGCATGCCCCCGTACCCCCCTAGAAAATACACTTCACAAATTTGCAACCGTCAGATTTTCGGCTGGATCCGCCCCTGAGCTCCATAAGATTTTTAACAGAAATACAGTTAAAGTAAGTTACAGCTGCATGAACAATGTTAAGTCAATAATCACTAAGCACAATGCACGCATAGCTAGGAACATCAAACCGCAGGATAGGGACGCTACTAATTGCAGTTGTAGAGAGAACACCATTTGCCCGCTTCAAGAACAATGCATGACTAGAGACATAGTATACAAAGCAACAGTGACAGTAAACATCACAAACGAAATAAAACACTACATTGGTATGACTGCAACCACATTCAAAGAGCGATTGGCCAACCACACTAAATCTTTTCAACATAAAAAGCATGAAAATGGACACCGAACTTTCGAAATATATTTGGACATTGAAAGAAAACAATAAAGATTTCAGTATTAATTGGCAAATTCTAAAAACATTCTATTTCGTACACAGGAGGATCAAAACGATGCAATTTATGTTTAGAAGAAAAATTTTGTATTTTAAAAGAAAAAAATAAGAATAGTTTACTCAACAAAAGAGCGGAAATAATTTCACAGTGTCGTCATCGTAATAAATTTCGCGTAATCAACGCAAACAAAGCCATGACCTCATGCTTTGTCCCCCACATACGCCCCCACTTTCCGGCAGAAAGCCTATAAATAAGCGGTCATCCCTTTCGATATTGTCACTGCCTGAAGATTCTTTTACAGATGAAACAAGTTGTAGCAGACCAGTTTTGAGGTAAGCGAAAATCTATATATATATATATATATATATATATAACACGAAATATTGTTAACTGGGATATTCTATTTAGCGCAAAATTCGCTAAAAATCAGGAATATTAGCAAAATTATCCAAATTAGACTTCCATCTTACTAAAAATTCGCTTTCAGTTCAATAATAGTCCAGCATATTTTGTTCTTGCGAAATTATCAGAAATAACTGTTTTTATCATAACAACTTTACATATCAGCTAATTAAGTATTTTCAATCGATTTATGCTTCAAACCATTTATGCTTCAAACCAGCAAATTAAAAAAGAACGACAAGGTTTTGGCTTGCATTTTTTAAGCCAAAATTTATATGTTTGTATCAAAAAAGCTTAATTATCCCGAAAAGCAAAGTCGTGCATGCAAGCATTATCTGAAAATAGTCCAGAAAAGCTGTGAAAGCCATTTACTATGCTGCAAAACACTAAATTGAAATAGAAGAACAAGGCTTTGGCTTGTATATATTTCAAGCCAAAATTATAAAAACTTGCATTAAATGTTCTTAGTTTTACAAAAAAGCAATGTCGTTGCTAAGAATTATCTGAAAATATCAAAATATAATGTAAAAATTGTCCAGAAAAGCTGTGGATTGGCTTGAACATTTTCAAACCATTTATTATGGTGCAAAACACTCAATTGGAATAGAACAGCAAGGCTTTGGCTTGAATATTTTCACGCCAAAATTATAGAGGTTTGCATAAAATGATCTTAATTTTACAAGAAAACAATGTCGTGGTAAGAATTATCTGAAAATAGAAAGTAAAAATTGTGCAGAAAAGCTATGTATTGGCTTGAAATTTTTCAAGCCATTTAATATACTGCAAAACACTAAACTGAAATAGAAGAGCAAGGCTTTGGCTTGTATATTTTCAAGCCAAAATTATAAATGCTTGCATAAAATGATCTTAATTTTACAAAAAAGCAATGTCGTGGTAAGAATTATCTGAAAATAGAAAGTAAAAATTGTCCAGAAAAGCTATGTATTGGCTTGAAAAATTTCAAGCCATTTAATATGCTGCAAAACACTAAACTGAAATAGAAGAGCAAGGCTTTGACTTGAATATTTTCAAGCCAAAATTATAGAGGTTTGCATAAAATGATCTTAATTTTACAAGAAAACAATGTCGTGGTAAGAATTATCTGAAAATAGAAAGTAAAAATTGTCCAGAAAAGCTGTGGATCGGCTTGAAAATTTTCAAGCCATTTACTATGCTGCAAAACACTATATTGAAATAGAATAGCAAGGCTCTGGCTTGTATATTTTCAAGCCAAAATGATAAATGCTTGCATAAAATGATCTTAATTTTACAAAAAAGCAATGTCGTGTTAAGAATTATCTGAAAATAGAAAGTAAAAATTGTCCAGAAAAGCTATGTATTGGCTTGAAAGTTTTCAAGCCATTTAATATGCTGCAAAACACTAAACTGAAATAGGAGAGCAAGGCTTTGGCTTGTATATTTTCAAGCCAAAATTATAAATGCTTGCATAAAATGATCTTAATTTTACAATAAAGCAATGTCTTGGCAAGCATTATCTGAAAATAGAAAGTAAAAATTATCCAGAAAAGCTGTGAGTTGGCTTGACATTTTTCAAGCCATTTATCATGCTGCAAAACACTAAATTGAAATTGAACAGCAAGGCTTTGGCTTGAATTTCTTCAAGCCAAAATTATAGAGGTTTGCATGAAATGATCTTAATTTTACCAAAAAGGCAATGTCGTGGTAAGAATTACGGTATCTTAAAATAGAAAGTAAAATTGTCCAGAAAAGCTGTGTATTGGCTTGATAATTTTCAAGCCATTTACTATGCTGCAAAACACTATATTGAAATAGAACAGCAAGGCTCTGGCTTGTATATTTTCAAGCCAAAATTATAAATGCTTGCATAAAATGATCTTAATTTTACAAAAAAGAAATGTCGTGGTAAGAATTATCTGAAAATAGAAAGTAAAAATTGTCCAGAAAAGCTATGTATTGGCTTGAAAGTTTTCAAGCCATTTAATATGCTGCAAAACACTAAATTGAAATAGAAGAGCAAGGCTTTGGCTTGTATATTTTCAAGCCAAAATTATAAATGCTTGCATAAAATGATCTTAATTTTACAAAAAAGCAATGTCGTGGTAAGAATTATCTGAAAATAGAAAGTAAAAATTGTCCAGAAAAGCTATGTATTGGCTTGAAAAATTTCAAGCCATTTAATATGCTGCAAAACACTAAACTGAAATAGAAGAGCAAGGCTTTGACTTGAATATTTTCAAGCCAAAATTATAGAGGTTTGCATAAAATGATCTTAATTTTACAAGAAAACAATGTCGTGGTAAGAATTATCTGAAAATAGAAAGTAAAAATTGTCCAGAAAAGCTGTGGATCGGCTTGAAAATTTTCAAGCCATTTACTATGCTGCAAAACACTATATTTAAATAGAACAGCAAGGCTCTGGCTTGTATATTTTCAAGCCAAAATTATAAATGCTTGCATAAAATGATCTTAATTTTACAAAAAAGCAATGTCGTGTTAAGAATTATCTGAAAATAGAAAGTAAAAATTGTCCAGAAAAGCTATGTATTGGCTTGAAAGTTTTCAAGCCATTTAATATGCTGCAAAACACTAAACTGAAATGGGAGAGACAAGGCTTTGGCTTGTATATTTTCAAGCCAAAATTATAAATGCTTGCATAAAATGATCTTAATTACAATAAAGCAATGTCTTGGCAAGCATTATCTGAAAATAGAAAGTAAAAATTATCCAGAAAAGCTGTGGATTGGCTTGACATTTTTCAAGCCATTTATCATGCTGCAAAACACTAAATTGAAATTGAATAGCAAGGCTTTGGCTTGAATTTCTTCAAGCCAAAATTATAGAGGTTTGCATGAAATGATCTTAATTTTACCAAAAAGGCAATGTCGTGGTAAGAATTACGGTATCTTAAAATAGAAAGTAAAAATTGTCCAGAAAAGCTGTGTATTGGCTTGATAATTTTCAAGCCATTTACTATGCTGCAAAACACTATATTGAAATAGAACAGCAAGGCTCTGGCTTGTATATTTTCAAGCCAAAATTATAAATGCTTGCATGAAATGATCTTAATTTTACCAAAAAGGCAATGTCGTGGTAAGAATTACGGTATCTTAAAATAGAAAGTAAAAATTGTCCAGAAAAGCTGTGTATTGGCTTGAAAATTTTCAAGCCATTTAGTATGCTGCAAAACACTAAATTGAAATAGAACAGCAAGGCTTTGGCTTGAATATTTTCAAGCCAAAATTATAGAGGTTTGCATAAAATGATCTTAATTTTACAAAAAAGCAATGTCTTGGCAAGCATTATCTGAAAATAGAAAGTAAAAATTGTTCAGAAAAGCTGTTCGTTGGCTTGAAATTTTTCAAGCCATTCATCATGCTGCAAAACACTCAATTGAAATAGAACAGCAAGGCTTTGGCTTGTATATTTTCAAGCCAAAATTAAATAGGCGAGCATCAAATTATCTTAATTTTACAAAAAAGCAATGTCGTGGTAAGCATTATCTGAGAATACTGTATAATGTAAAAATTGTCCAGAAAAGCTGTGGATTGACTTGAAAATTTTCAAGCCATTTATTATGCTGCAAAACACTAAATTGAAATAGAACAGCAAGGCTTCGGCTTGTTCTGTATATATTTCAAGTCATAATTATAAATGCTTGCATCAAAAGATCTTAATTTTACAAAAAAGCAATGTCGTGGCAATCATTAAAACAAGGCTAACATTAGACTTAAACTTTGAAACATTGAACAAATAATAAAAATTTATTCGAGAACGCTGTGCCTGTGCCGAGAACGCTGTGCATTTCGACAGGTATATGTACACATATATGCCTATGAATTTGTTTCCATGAGTGTCATTATCTCTCTATGAGTTTCAGTGGTTAGAGAGTCTAACCAGTCATCTGAAGGTTGCAAGTTTAATTCCTGTCTGGGCCTTAGTACATTTTATGAGGATTTGAGCTTGACAAATGTCTACCAAATGTCTCTTACATCAACCAAGCTTGCAAATGTATCATATGTACATCACTCACAATGTTTATTCACTACATTTTATATGCACGTACTACCCACTTAAAGCACATACACGACTATGAATTTGAAAGCTTAGCTCGCCATGAGTCTCCGTAGCTCAATCATTAGACTGTATAACTGATCAATGAAAATTACAAGTTCAATTCCTGTTTGGAGCTCAAAAACATTTTCTAAAGATTTGAGCTTGATGAATGTCTACCACTCATAATAGTTTACAGTATGTATGTGTTTAAGGCAACTATTTGTTGCATATTAGTTTCTCATCCACCGCAAACATATCCCAAAATGACACCCACATTTTTTGCCATTATGCATTTGTTTCTGTCCTAACTCAAACTTATTATCATCAAACAGAAACGGCATCTAAAACGTCAAAACGATTCTGCAGATCAACTCGGTGAGCTAAAACCAGTACAGTTTTCAGTGGTTTTGCTATGAAAGCAGATAGAAAAACGGTGATGGCTCTAATTTATGAATAATAGTGGCATAATGGTAATGACTGCATTATGTTTTGGTAAAGTTTCATATGAAAAACTAATGTGCAATAAATAGTGGCCTAAAACCACATCTTGATTAGTCTCCCTCGCAGCCGTTCTCGTCTAACTAGATAGTGGGGAGAGAGAAAATAGGACCAACACTAAGAACGGCTGCGAAGGAGACTATACATCTTGGTAGGAATGGGTTAAAAATTGAAACATACATACATACAAGTTGATATCTCTTATTGTTTTCAGTTGTTTTCAGCATAAAATTATCTAATCTGACTCTTTGTATCTGCCTGCAGCTTGCCATTTCCATTCAATTCAAATACTGCTAGGAAAATACATTATTTTTGGAAAAGCATCAATCCAAGGATCCTTGTTTAGGCAAAACCATGACACCCGGCCACTTCTTGTTCCAAGATCACCTTGACAATAACAGGAACCTTGTTGTAGATTTCTAAACGGACAGCCACTAGTGCCCCCACTGTAACATGCTCCCAAAGATTATCCAACTCTGCTATATTTGATTTCCTTCTGTAAGGACCAGTATACACCTGTAGAACATGTGGAAACAATTATTATTAAGGAATAGATTCACTGAACTGCAGATCAATGGTGTAATTCATTTTGCTTTAAATATACACAGTAAAGTGTATTATATATACCTCAAGCATAATCCATTTAACTCTTTGACGCTGTGTTCATATGGTCTGAGATCTGATTATCCTGTAGTTACAACAAGTGATTATCTACCCATTTTATTACCACTTTTCCAGTTATAAAAATCTGAAGTCTCTTTTAAAATATTTTAAGACCTATCTTGAGCCCACAGTTTTGAGTTTTCCTCGCTTTCTGACAGCGGGAGCGCATCACTAGTTACTTCAAGTAACCCCATCGTATTTGGACAGTGTAAACAGAAGTGGCACTATTTAAACTACACGTTTAATACCGTATGCAAGGTTTTTACTGCTTAGAGTAAGTCGCGATGATTAGGCACTGGCAAGACACTTTTTATCAAGCAAACAGGTATGTTTTACTGTATGGACAATAGCACATTACAGAATGATCGAATGACATCACTCACTATGTACATATAATATGACATTTGCCTTTAATACAGTATTGAGTATTAATACATATGATTTCCAACACTTTAGGTTTGTAAATTGTCTCATGCCAAACCCTAAAGTCTTGGAAATCATATGATTGTATAACTCAATAATCTATGGCAAATGATTTCATTCCAATGAAATTATATTTTTAATTTAACATAGATACTGTCTTACCTCTGGGATATCATCGAGCTGTGGTGAAATTGTTTGTTTTCTATATATGTCATATTATATTGCTGTCCAGGCATCTTTACAAACTGTATATCCACATACAATAAAAACATATTCTTTATCCCTACAAGAAATGAAAGTTTGTTCATTTGGAATTATAAAAGTCTAAAAATCTTTCTAGAGAGGGGACATTTTACAATAATTGCATATCTGTATAATTTCTTTGTAGACTGTAGTTTGGCATGTCACATTGGTGACACCAATTGAGTTATACAGTAAATACTGTCCCTATAGCAATAACCACCTTCCTGCCTGGAAAAAGATTATATATAATGCAACTGTAACACCATCGATGTGATATTATTTTTGAGTTCTTGCAAACTTAAACAAGTTTTTCTATACATGTAACAATATGGGAATGTGCAAAACATGTTTTCTTTTTCTTTAATGAAATATCCTGTAGAATTTAATTGAGTGAAATGCCAAATATTACTTCTAATATATCCAAATTGTAATGCCTGAGCTGGTACAGCATGTGTTGACTGAAGTTGAGCATTTGAACAGTAAATATTTATAAAATAACATTTTGAAAATAGAGTGATTGACTGAAAACTAATATTTTACCAATTTTTACTTGTTCTAAGGATAATTTATGGTGAAGGAAAATTTTGAGTGTGGGAATATATATTATATATATATATATATATATATATATATATATATATATAAAATAAGTCGTGTCTTACGCACGCTGTGATTGGTCAGTTACCGTGTTTATATCAGGCTTTAGTATAAATTGACAAGTTTATATCACAAATCCTCAATTTTGATTGGCTATCGCAGGAGTTACTATCCGCTGATATAAACCTCTGGGGAAAAAGTCGCCTGATTTCGAAAGAATAGTTACTTTTTTCCCATGAAAAATACGAAATAAAAGTTATTTCTTGTGTTAGAAAGTTGTAAATTTACACTAAAACAATTAGACAACTCGCCCTTGTTTTCTATGAGCGATAGTCAACTCGGCTCCGCCTCATTGACTATCTGCTCATAGAAAACGCGGGCTCGTTGTCTAATTGTTAAATATAACATGGATGGATTACGCCATCTTGATACGCCATCAATTAGCCATCATACGCCATCAATTAGACATCACAGCGCCATCATACGCAGTAAGGAGAATTTACGTGTTGATAAAAAATATATTTGTACATTTTATTTGCTTTCTAAGGGTTATTTTATAAAAGAAATAGAAAACATTTGTATCCGTGTTCCCATGCGTTATATAAACACTCGTGGAAGTTTGGGAGAACTCGAAATCGCGTGGAAACACTCGCCCTACGGGCTCGTGTTCTCCCAAACTTCCACTCGTGTTTATATAACTGTATGTAAACACGGAAAATGTTTTCTATTTCTTAAATATATATATATATATATATATATATATATATATATATATATATATATATATATATATATATATATATATATATATATATATATATATTGTAAAAAAGTAGAGTGCTGCATAGACAGTGTTTTGAATATATAGCAAAGCGAAAAGGTGGTAAACTGTCAATAATTTAGTGACGAGATACTGAGGTTTCGAGCGGAGCCCCTCATCAGAGTAAGACGACTCTGATGAAGGGCTCCGCTCGAAACGTACGACTCTGATGAAGGGCTCCGCTCGAAACGTCAGTATCTCGTCACTAAATTCTTGGCAGTTTATATACCACATTTTCACTTTGCTATATATATATATATACTGTATATATATATATATACTATATATATACTATATATATACTATATATATACTATATATATACTATATACTATATATATACTATATATAGTATATATATAGTATACAGTTATATACTATACTAGTTATACTATACAGTTATATACTATATACTATATATATACTATATATATACTATATATATACTATATTAATATATATAGTATATATACTATATATACTATATATACTATGTATATAATATGGTGGTGGTAATGCCGGGATAAGATTCTGGGCACACCACAGGTAATATTTGGCATTTCACTCGATCAAACTACATGTTGAAAGGATTTATGGTGAAGGAAAATTTCGAGTGTTGGAATACATACATTTTAAGACCAAACCGGGACCAGTTGTGAAAAATACAACTTCAAGGCCCTTCCGGCTGGAATTGAACCCGCGACCTTAGTGCAGTGCTCTGACCACTGAGCTACGGAAGCCGTTACCGAGAGCCTAGTCACGAGTTCTGTATATATGGGTGGTAATGCCGGGATAAGATTCTGGGTATATATATATATATATATATATATATATATATATATATATATATATATATATATATATATACAGTATATACATATACATATACATATACATATCATATACATATATATATAGAAGGAAAATTTCGAGAGTTTGATCGAGTGAAATGCCAAATATTACCTATAATATACCCAGAATCTTATCCCGGCATTACCACCACCATATATACAGAACTTGTGACTAGGCTCTCAGACATGTTGAATACTTGAAGCGACTCTGTTGTCATCTTTCTTGTCTGCATTTTACACTAACTGATGACAATAAATATATCAACCATCAATAGTTGGAGACGTTTTCACACAATGGCATCTTTTTAAGTTCCATTTCAAATGTTCTCCACTTGACCCCAACAAATGTTTGCATGCTTCACTCACAGAGGACTTATCTTTAGCTGAGAATATATTTTTATATTCAAACCAGAAAAACATGATGAAATATAAAGAGGAATTTTATATCAGTATAAATTCTGATGTGAATAAACTACTGCATATATATATATCTGTTTTCAAGAGTTATTTCTTGAATTGTAGTGATTCTTCAATTGCGTTCAATTGCCAATCTCATTATAAAAGGTTTCAAGTTGGGCGGCCATGTGGCATGTTGGTTCCAAGAACAATGCTTAGCTTGTTCGTTCCCGGCTCATAATAATATAATATAATTCTTATTCATTATTTTTTAGTTAAAGGTAACAAAAACAAAATATCAAGCAAATATATTCCAGTCACAGTCAGTTTTACAGTAAAGCCTCGACCCAACATGAATAAATAATGCTTGATTGTCAACACGCATTTATATAAAACTGTGAAAACAATGTATGAATTTGCAATTATGAATGACATTTTGATTTCTTACCGTTAAAAGCTTTGGTAGTCGCTTTGGTAGTCGCTTTGGCAGTCGCTTGGTGCCTTGGTTATAGCTTTGATTTTTTCCGCGCTTTTTGCTTCGTGCTTTCCTCCATTTTGTTATTGAAGGCTTCTAGTTCAACTGTTCAAGTTCTTGTCTTTCAATGAAAGCCTTCAACTGACAGTTCTTGAATGTCCATACTCTCGACATTTATACCTTGATCGCATTGATCGCCGTTAACCTGTGATCTTGTTTAACCTAAGCCAAGAGCAGCAGTCACTCCACAACTTCTTAACGTTTCGCTGTAAAGGACGCGAAGGGATGATTGGAGACGATGTTCTATTATTCTCGAAGTTGATGCCACAGTGCAGGGATGGCATTTGTTCTTTTATTATTTTGTCTTTTATTGTCTTTTATTAATAAAAGAAGATTTCTATTGAGACTTAAAATTGTCTTTTATTTTCTTTTATTCTTTTTAACAAAATAATTAATAAACTTGAAAGTATCTTCTCAAACTTATGATCCTCATTTATTGGAAATAGCAAATAAATGAGCAAATGCAAACATTTTCTCACCTAAATTGCGTCGACTGTCGAGAGACTGGTGACTAACAAAGCTTTTTAGAACAGGAATTAAGTCTTTGAAGATGACTAACACTTCGCAAGAAAAGATCACTAAAACTTTAACATTAACTTAGATTTTTAACTGGTGTGAAAAGTAGTATAAACATTCACATTGAGGCATGCCAAATTTGAAATTTGTCAATTTGTGTTCGGATTCAGAAAATTTTTTACCAAAAGTTGTCTTTTATTGTCTTTTATTGTCTTATAATGAATAAAAGAAAAAAGAATTTTTTTGGGGGGGAAAAACGTTCTTTTATCCATCTCTGCCACAGTGTCAGTTGTGGTACAGCCAGGGACTAGTATGATTCCCAACTTGGTTTTGCCCTCTATAAACGACTCTAGCTTATCTTGCGTCTCTTTCTCTACGGCGGCTTGGCACGTCTCGGTCTGGTGCTGATCGAACCATATTTATAACTGAAGAAGTAGAATCTCGAGTAGAAATAGAACCAACTGAATGGCGCAAAATATTCAAATGCTCCGCGTACTGGACTTTCTGCATATTCCGAGAGGGCCTGGTGCCTAACTTACATATAATTTGGTATGACGTCATTTTTAAGTTGAGTTGGAATGTCTTTCACAATGTCTCTCACATGCAATATGTGCACTATTCAAGATTGTTTCGGTATAATATATATTTTTATAGACCCTCTGCTTGTGGAATTCGACGAAATATTACAATAAATAAATAATGTTTGCTGAAAATTATTCTAATTAATTATGTCATGTCCAATATTTATTACCTCGTTTCCATGCGCGGGAAATAAACAAGCTGTTCAGCTTTTTGGCGCTTGATAACCGAACATGGCAAAACTCGAAGAGAAAGCTACGTTCAGTGAAAAGAAGAAGAAAAGAGCTGGCCAAGTCATTGCCGAAGGACAAGCGCTTGGTCGATGCGATTATTAACTGAAAGTCCAATGCTAAATAACTATGACCGTTGGAGAGCACTAAAGAATCATAGAAAGCAAAGTACGCATGGCAATGAAGAAGGTAAATATAGTTAACTTAAAATTCGTGTCACATGAGCTACAGTATTTTTAGGCTTTTTTCAGTTATGTTTAATTAGTAATTGCTTATAGATTTATAGGTGTTGCAAGTTTCTGAGAGAGTTCAGGTCAGTGTGGACTATATTAATACTCTCAGAAACTTGCAACAACTATAAATCTATAATAAAAATATATAATCTGCAATGCTGATCTAAATGTGGCAAAATAATTATATCAATCTCCTTTCCAGGTCAGACTGTCACTTTAGGGTGATAAATACTGTGTAGTATTGTCTACATGTAGACGAACATAAGCCATACATTGTTACCATTATTTAGATCAGCAATGAGGAATATTTGCTGGATTGTGGACACCTAGAAAAATCATTGGGCAATAATGGTAAAATCCTTGATGTAAATATTGGAGAAGGGACTTTTGGATGTTGCCATAAAATGATATATCATGGTATTCCTGTTGCTGTAAAGAAAGATGCATCGATTCTTACTAACCTGTCTAGTGTCTAGCCCAGGCATTCCCTTAGTTTTTGGTATTTGTATTCTTTTGGGCTAATTTTAGGTACTGTCAGTGAAAAACTGCATTCATTGTTATATGATTTACAAATTATAGTAAAATGCTTGGTATTGAGGTTAATCCTTGTAAAATAATTAGTCTTTTTCATCCTTCAGCAGTTACGGTATGAAATAATTTTCATGTAAGTGTCTAAACAGTTCTCATTGAAAAATGTTTCACACATGCATTTATAACTATTTCATGCCCACATACAGAAATTCACATTTTGCAGTCGATTATTGTTTTTAGTGTATTTGATAAAAAATATTACCATACTTTACTGTTCACAAGAGTACTCAGCTTTCAAGATGGTTCATCTTTGGTTAGCAGACTGTCAAGATGCTACATCTTTTGTCAGTCAGTATTCTTGTGTGTTGTGAAAGTATCAGTTTTCATATTGATTAGACCTACATGGGAGACCTACATGGGAATTGTTGTATTTTGTATTTGAGTAATTCTACCTTTTACCTTTCATGAACCAATGTTTTGCCACTTCCGACTAGTTCTGAAATCATTTTCTTGTAAGTGTCCTAACAGTTCCCATTCAAAACATTTTTCACACATATTCTTAATGCCGTCATATTTTACAATTGATTATTGTTTTTAGTTTATTTTATCAAATATATTACCATACTTTTCTGTTCACAAGAGTACTCAGCTTTCAAGATGGTTCATCTTTGGTTAGCAGACTGTCAAGATGCTACATCTTTTGTCAGTCAGTATTCTTGTGTGTTGTGAAAGTATCAGTTTTCATATTGATTAGACCATCATGGGAGACCTACATGGGAATTGTTGTATTTTGTATTTGAGTAATTATACCTTTTACCTTTCATGAACCAATGTTTTGCCACTTCTGACTAGTTCTGAAATCATTTTCTTGTAAGTGTCCTAACAGTTCCCATTCAAAACATTTTTCACACATATTCTTAATGCCGTCATATTTTACAATTGATTATTGTTTTTAGTTTATTTTATCAAATATATTACCATACTTTTCTGTTCACAAGAGTACTCAGCTTTCAAGATGGTTCATCTTTGGTTAGCAGACTGTCAAGATGCTACATCTTTTGTCAGTCAGTATTCTTCTGTGTTGTAAAAGTATCATCTTCATAAAGCTACATTATATATATATATATATATATATATATATATGTAATATACTGGTTATATATGTACAAGTATGAAAAGTGTAACCATGGGAATTGTTGGATTTTATATTACCTTACCTTTCATGTTTCATGTTTTAAAATGGTATTTCTAAAATAAACAGTTTATCTATAAGTAGGCAGTTGCCAATTGCAACTGTCTACTGGTGTCTTCTTTTTATTATAAATTCAATGAAAAACAAAGGTAATTATCCATGGCAAAGCACATAGCTCCTATTTGCAGAACAAAAAGTGTCTTTCAAGGTGACTCTTGTGAGGAATGCAATAATAAATTATAAACTAAGCCATCAACAATTAAACACACCAGAAGCAGATTGAGTTATATACTGGTATGTGCACCAGTACAACCAGCAGCAAATTATAGAAACAAAATTACAGCCAGAGGGATAGAAAACAAATTAGGTGGGGGGTTAGCATGTTTGGGGTGTTGCTTACAATCCAATAATGTATTAGGTACAATGCTAGAATAATGCCAATAATTTATTGGATGCAACGGGTTAGGGTTAAGACGAAGGGTTAAAACAACACTCGTGTATGATGTATATAATATATAGGTGTTGTGTTTTTGTAGCGCATGTGTATAACACTCAATTACTAGTCCCACAATCTTAGTCTCTCTTACTAATCTAGCGCCTAGGGATGGGGAAAAGATGGCTGGGGGTAGGATTAGGATCTAAGTTGTTTTGGGTTAGCAGCTCTATGATGATATACATGATACAGGCATGTCCGATCGTATGATATACATCACGAAATGAAAGGTTGTACTGATTCCCTTGATGTTACCAGTGACTGCTGACCAACAAGATTTCATGCTCATCAATTAGATTTCTCACGATAATATATACCCGTTCTATATTTTTAAACCGTGCTGCAAAACAACTAATACATTATGTTAATGTTAAAATATATTACTTTAATATTAAAACAGTTCAAAATATAAATTTGTAATGAATATTTAACAGCAATATTACCAGAGATTTCTTTCAAAAAGTGACCGAAATTTTCATTTTTAAAACGTTAGGGGGGACAATTGCCCCCTGCTTGGTACCTCCGTACCTATATGCAGCTTGTGCGTTTCTTCGACTTTGTTGTTATATAACCTTGATTATAAATAAAACATGGTTGATTTTCTAATATTTGACAAATGACCGAGCCAAAGGTTTCGCACATTTGCCATTTAGACGGAAGGATTATTTTAGAAATTATAAATCGGATTGGAATAATATTACTGTCGATCTCGGATCGGATTC